>CM019170.2:6898574-6977281 GCA_009739505.2 Apolygus lucorum | reverse complement strand
CAGGGTGTCTACACTTTCGATGGGCATAACTTCAGGGTTCGATTCTACAAGGTATTTCCTACAAAAAGTGTCTCTTAGCAATTTTCTTTTAACCCACGTCAAAAAGTAAACTTTAAAAAATTTTTCGAAACTTGACTTTCTTCGACCAAAGTTTTCACTCTAAATCCTTGCCCATTTCGATGGGCGCTCTTCGGAGAAAACATGCTCAAATTGTCAGCTTTTCAACGGTCTATAATTTTTCTTTTTAACATTCAAATTGAAAGAGTAAATCAAGTTTGAATTCCAGAAAACGTGTGTTTTACAAGCAAATCCAGTGTTTTAAGCGGTTTATGGTTCCCCTCGACCTCAAGATGGCTTGAGGATTTTGGTATCATTTCCTATGTAATTTTTTACGCTGAATCCAATGGTGATACTTCCGAATGGTTCCGACTGCTAGAAAGTGGATTTTTTGAAGAACACCCTCGTTTTTCGTACATAAAATACGCATTATTCTTAAATGTGGTAGTGAGCATAAAGTAACACCTCTCCACTCAACAAAAACACCGAATTTCTAGCTGATTGAAGTTTTTGTTGAGTCGAAAGGCTTTATGCTCACTACCTGATCTACGAATAATGCGTATTTTATGTACGAAAAAAGAAGGTTTTCTTCAAAAAATCCACTTTCTAGCAGTCGGAACCATTCGGAAGTATCACCATTGGATTCAGCGTAAAAAATTACATAGGAAATGATACAAAAATCGTCAAGCCATCTTAAGGTCGAGGGGGACCATAAACTACTTAAAACACTGGATTTGCTTGTAAAACACACGTTTTCTGGCATTCAAACTTGATTTACTCTTCCAATTTGAATGTTAAAAAGAAAAATTATAGACCGTTGAAAAGCTGACAATTTGAGCATGTTTTCTCCGAAGAGCGCCCATCGAAATGGGCAAGGATTTAGAGTGAAAACTTTGGTCGAAGAAAGTCAAGTTTCGAAAATTTTTTAAAGTTTGCTTTTTGACTTGATTTTTTGAAACCATTTTATTGCTGAAATATTTTGATTTTGCACTAGGTAGCTTAGGAATTTAACGCTCTTTCTATCGGTGTAGTCAGATTTGAATTTTCAGGAGAAATAAGGGAGTTATGACCATGTCAGTGCCGTAAGGTCGAAAACGCCAAAAAAAAAACTTTAAAGTGAAAAAAAAGGAATTTTGAGTGGGTTAAAAGAAAATTGCTATGAGACATTTTTTGTTGGAAATACCTTGTAGAATCGGACCCTGAAGTTATGCCCATCTTAAGTGTAGACACAAATATTCTCTATGTGTCTTATTCAAGGAAGCGTTCTCGGTCTCACTTTCTTTCTACTTTAGGCCAATGACCTCACCACTTCGATACGAACCTATCCTTTATGCTGACGACATAACCTCCTGCGCTCCAGATCCTGATGCTCCATCGCTAGCAACTCACCTGACCGCCACTGGAAGCTTGACAAGTGATTGGTGTTCTGCAAACTCCCTAATTTTCAGTAAAGAAAAGACACAGAACCTGCAGTTTAACCTGAGTGGTTTTCTGATAGTTTCGGCAAACTTCCTGGACGTTCAGGTGGATAACCGAATGTTCTGACGAGTTCCTTTCGACTTCCTGGTTCCAAGATTGGAGAGGTGCAACTTTGTGAAAGTTACGGCTATCAAGAACAGTTTCGTTCAATATTTTGAGAACTGTATATTATTTTGCTTACTTTATGAGTAGAGCCTACTATGGTGTTCCCTTATGGGGAACACCGTTCGTAGTGGAGCTGTCTTCTGTCTGCAGAAACTGTCTTCTGTCGCATTCTCTTCGGCCTGAGCTACAGGCAGTCGTGCCGCGGGTATTTAGGGCGGCTACATAGTCTCACCATTCCTGGACTCCGTTTTTCATGTCTTGGTTTTCCCGAAGAACAATCAGTCTGCGACGAGGACGTGAGTTCCACGAGCATGTAACAAGATCGTGCAATTCCCTACGACCTCCGCTAGCTCATCTCTCCACCTTCTATCGTATAAATCCTCTACAACAAGGAGTTAGATTGTATAATCGACTACCCGATTAGATTCGCCTTTAACCGGCTTCGAGATTTGGAAAAGACGTTTTTGGAAAAACTAATCAAGGCTGAACTGTTCAGCTTTCAAGATTTTTATCAATTCGAATTTAGACATTACTCAGTAGGTTTAGCCGTGATTATTTATATACGTAACGATTGTTTTGTATGTGCCCTTAGTAGATTTAGTTTCCTTATTATTGTTATACCATTTAATTTTTGGTTCTTCAATTCAAAAAAACTTTTTTTCTTTTAAAAATTTATAGTCAAATCCCTAGCAATTATCATCATTAATTTTGAGGATTATTGTTTTGATCTATTCTTCCAGTTATGTGCCAAATCTAGAAGAAATAATCTTGATAATATATTTGCCCACTGTTAAATCTTCAGGGTAGGTACATGCCTCTTGCAAATTCTATCTTAATATTTCTTCCTAACTGATTATCGTTTTTTTTTTTCTTTTCTCAAGGTGAGGAAGAGAAATTCAGGGCCTCGGAGCTGAACGACCACGGACCCACCGTCCGAGGGTGGCAGAGTGCCAAGGAGTGTGGTTTCCCGCAAGAAATCATCCTGAGACTGGAAACCCCCACCGTGCTGAGTCAAGTTCAAATTTTGGCTCACCAGTACCTAATACGTAAGAGATGGTGATGTACGACTTGTAATCTCCACTTCAATAAGTTATCTTCTACGACTTGAGTAGAATCGCAGATCCTGTTTCAAGTCTTGAGGCAGAAACATGATTATTCTCGAGCGCATTCAGCGATTGGAATTCATGGATAGAAGATAGAAGACTTAAAAAAGGTTAAAGATAGAAGGACTGAAGTTTTGGCGATTCAGATGCACTCTTTTGGCCATCCGTGTAACTACTGAGAAACCACCATTTTGGATACAGGCCTTATTCCTTGATAAAACCTTTTCTGTGGAGTTAATTTTTATTGAAGGTTATATTTGGCGTTACAATATTAATTAGTTTCCGTTGTTTGCTCTTATAAAAATAATACCCCTGCTTACCTGTTAAGTTTTGTTTGTTACTGTCGGACTAACCATCAAAATCCATTGAACTTTTAACTCAATATTATCACTATAATTTTGATGAATATCTTCAACAATCAATTACAATGGGGGTTGCGCCTGATTCTTTTATTTTTTTTTATCAAAAGTAGACCTCATCCTGAGAATTTTAACACCGACCGTTCTCTTTTTGTGTGAGTTGATCTTTTGCAACGATTTTTCAGTGGGGCGGGATCCCCCCAGCCCACTGTGACGTCATAAATATTCGAAACTGAAAAATCATAGAAAAAGGCCTTCTCACGCTAGAAGGTCGCGGTTGATGTCAAAATTCTCAGAATGAAGTCTAGTTTAGATTAAAAATAACAATAAACAGTTTTCCGACCCATGCGCACACCCTATTAAATTAAATTCTAATTTGGTAGGTTTTTATTTATGAAAAATTGACGATTTGACTTGAAATTCTAGGTTCTAAAATTGAGGCGAATTCCCCGTTGCATCAACTAATCTTATCTTTGAATTCCACTGTCACTGTTTTCAGTGGTTTTTAACGTACTTGCAAGAAGAGAAATGAGGTATTCGTGTTTATTGAACTCATTTGTTATGATGTTTTTTTTAATAAATCTTTTATTGCGCCGAGTAAACTTATATTAGACTTGAAAGAACGTGGCAAGATCAAGATATGGAATAATATGTTCCACTGTTAATTACCACGTAACAACGGAGTTACTACCTGTTGGTAACCTTGGGGAATCCACTGTAGTTGACGTCACTACATCTTCTCCCCTCTTCCTCGTGTGATCAGCATGCATTCTGAGCTCCTGTCCATTTGCTAGTAGCACCGAATATGAAAGAGGAACTGTCTTCCGTGTCACCTGAGCTCTCTGAAATTCCCTGTCTTCTCTTCTTCGTTTAACCCACACCACTTCTCCCACGACAAACTCTTGCAAAGTGGTTCCAGCCTTCACACAAGATACATTTGCGACCTTCTGCTGGACAGACCTCCTTGTCCACATGTTTTTTCCATCCACACTTCGAACACTTGCTCTTCAAAACGTCCACAGTCTCCAAGCGATCCTCATTTCCTCGAGCCGCTCTCTGGAATCGATCGTTGTTCACTCTATTATCAGTTGGGTTAGGTTCCATTTTGTTCACCATTCCCCCCCCCCCCCCCCCAACACCGCCCAGTTGATCCAACCTTTTCTTAGTGGTGAACCCTTGTTCCAATTGGTTTGCCAAAGCTTACACCTGAGCTAGAGTGTGTGTTTCCTGGGAACGCCTTTAACAACTCATACTGCCAATCAGAGTTGTTGATTCCGACAATGATTTGATCTTGAAATCGCTCGGTCAAAGAATTTCCGAAGTCACACTTTCCTGCAAGAGCTCTGAGATCATTTATGAAGTGTCTTATTCTTTCATTTTGTGCCCTCTTCCTCATAGTAAAAGCCACTCTCTCTGTTGTGATACTGTGGGCCTCGTCATAAAAATTGGCTAATGGTCCCCAGAAGTTCCTGATACGTACACTCCCGTAAATTGCGTGGTCTGAAATGGTCCAGAAGCAATTTGAAAGTTTTTGGACCTACCTTTTGTAGAATTGCATCCCGGCGATCCTCATCATCTAAGATATCCGCTGCTTCCAACTCTAATTCGAAGTAAGGTTGATAGTACTCCCAGTTTTCAATTTCCGGATCAAACGGACGAACTTTCAACTCTATTGAGTTGTTCCGCCGTAGATTAGCAGCAACCGAAGTCGCATCCACTTGCGAATTGCAATCCCTCTCATTTCTACTTGTCCTCTGCATTTTTCAGCGTGAATTCCTCAAAATCGTCGCCAGATGAAAGAACGTGGCAAGATCAAGATAAGGAATAATATATTTCACCGTAAACTACCACGTAACAACGGAGTTACCACCTGTTGGTAACCTTGGGGAATCCACTGTAGTTGACGTCACTACAAGACAGGGGTGGCTACTGATAGGAGCATAGGCGCATGTGCACCCCCAGCCCATAAAAAAAAATGCAAAGTTCGTTCCTCTTTGTTTGAAGAGTAAGTTGGCTAGTGACAGAACACTCGATCGTAGGTACTGTGCTAGTTGAATCTACGCGCGAAAACTGTGTCAGGAGCCCCCTCTTTTCTGACCAATCACACCCGTTTGGAGCAAATCTTTCCGCTGCACCGTTTCTGGGGAAAGTGACGTCATCTTGACATGTTTCGAGGGAGGCAGACACGTGAGATAGACCAACCAGAGAGCCGGACATTTTCCCGACTTGAGCAGCATTGTTTCGTTGCTCCCCCGTCAGAGAGCTCTACAATCCGGATTTCCTTATAGAGAAATAAGTAAACAAACAAACCTGATAAGGGAATTCCGTTTTACGTTTTCGGTTTACTACCGTTTCGGTACACACCATTTTGTTCAAAGTATTGTGATTATTTAGGAGTTTTGAAGGTACGATGAGTGGTTTACATTAAAGTATAGTAAACTACTTGCGTTTGTCGATTGTGGAAAAGTGGAAACTCGAAAAACGGGCCGCCCTTTCCCTTCTCTCCCTGGACTCCAGCAGACGTTGAAATTTAAAAACCGTTCAGATTCGTAAGTAACCGTAGTAGGATTAGTAGATTGGCTTTGTGGGTGTGAAGTGACTAACTGATAATTCTGCTTTGCTTGTCTATTTTGTTCTACCAACCGAAATGAGGCTTAAGGTAAAGACGGCATAAGTGATCTCCCATTTAGCTAAACAATTAAAAAACGCTTAGGCTGTCTCCCATAAGAACGCTCTGGTAGATTTGCGTATATTGGGTCGTCAAAATATAATGCAACAACTCGACAGTGTATATCGTCTTAATCTGATACAAAAAAATAGGTACATTTTTTTATCCCGAATCATTGATTGTATCAAGTTCCGTCGTGTTTTCGAGCTAGCCATGCGTGGGCATGATGAGAGGGAAGATTCTTTTAATCTCGGAGTTTTCAAGGGGCTCGTTAATTTTTCTTCCGAGTTGGACGATGTTTTGAATCGTCACGGGCAAATATACATTTCAGTTATTGCAATAAGATGGATGCGTTTCTTGGGTTTCGACCTTTGATGAATTTCTGTAACCACTAGAGAACATTTTTCATGTCTATTGTACGAATTTAGTACCGTTTGCAATTTTAAGATGAAAAAGTTACCAAGATTTATCCCATTTGCATATCGTTGAAATTTCTATTTGGCAGAGAAAATCACCTATTCTGTCCCTTCTCGATAGCCTCACCTGATCTCTGTGCACCCCCTGAGTTTCGGGGCAGGAGCCGCCACTGCTACAAGACTTATATTACTACAAAACTTTGTCCCGTGTCTCTCGAAACTACCACGTTCACTTCCTACACAAGTTCATGCGGTTTTAGACGCTTATGACGTCGAGTTAGATCTTGCACGTCTAGGAGCTCTTTCAGCTTCCTCATTCACATGATCCTTCAGTCTGGCAAGTTGAGCCGTTGCTCGCTTTTTAATCACTTCATCCACACTGTCCACTTGAAGTTGGCGGTGGAGAGCATCATTTCGGAAATACCGCGGCGCATTAGTGATACATCGTAGTACAGAGTTCAGGAAACGTTGGATGATCTGTCTATTGGTTGGAGCTGTGCAGCCCCACAACTGCACTCCATACATCCAAACTGGCTTGAGTACTTGATTGTACAGACGCAGCTTGTTACCGATGGTCATGGTGGAACGTCGGCCGATCAGCCAGTACATTTTTCAAAATTTCAATGCGAGCTCAGTTCTACTTTTTGACATGTTCCTTCCACCTGATCTTGGCATCTAACGTCATGCCCAGGTATTTGGCTTCATTTGCGTAGGGAAATGTCACGTTGTTGAGGAAAGTAGGGATATAGTTGATTTTCCGGTTGGTAAAATCAACGAGCACGGACTTGGCCTCGTTGAATCTGATCCTCCATTTCGAAGTCCATTGGCTGATTTTGGAGGTGGATTTATTGAGTTTTGATATTGACTCATCAATGAAACCTTGAAAATTGAGTTATTAACGTACTTGCAAGAAGAGAAAAGAGGTATTCGTGTTTATTGTACTCATTAGTTAAGATGTGACGAATAATTCGATGTGTCTTAACTTGCCCAACGACTGATGTGCTAACAATTCTCCCTTTTGCAATTCGCCAGCCTCCCGCATCGAGCTATGGCTGGGCCCAGAGACCTCAGAGTTCGAAGAGTTCAACGATCTTCCGTTCGAGTACTTGGGGTACGTGACGTTGGCTGACAACCGGAGCTCTTCGTATAAAAGCAGAGAACTCAAAAGCGTCGCCATCCCTTCCCCTGATCGGACTGGATTTTTCAAACTTTCGCTGCACGTCAACCATGAAAACGTTCACAATGTCTACAATCAGGTAGGACTGTCAACATGTATGATAGTTGGTTAAAATTAAAACGTGAGTTGTTTAAGTACGAGGGAAAAATTCAGGAATGCATTCATGTTAGAGAAAAGGAGAAGAGGCAGATGTAACGTAACCAGGGGCCATCTCAATGCTCGAGCTGTGCCATGCTTCAGGTGATTGTAAAGCTCAGGTACCTATCAGGTAGGTACCAATTCTCTGACCCTGGCCAGTGACCACTCACGGCATCTGGGCACTAGAGTGTGCCAGTTAACAATCTGGTCTGAGTAGAACTTCAGCTCAGTTTAGGACTTTAGGAGGGTTTTTAGAACAAGTGAGGGTTTTTAAAATGTTTAAAACTGTGACAAATACGCTTGGATTAATGAAATAAGAGGGATTAGTTTGCAACTCTTTACTCATTGTAATTCCATTTAATAGTAGTAGGCAAAGTTCATTAATAATATTTCGTGTTGATTCTCCAGTTTCCTCAAAACACCACTCGATCAGGATGCCCCTCCCTGTCTCTAACAAGCTATAAGTGGATATGGCGAACATTGCCAACTACCATCTTTACAAATAATGGGGTATTTCAGTCAACGTTTTTTAATTTTTATTTTTATTTTTTTCTCAAAAGAGTATGGCTCAGGAATAATGGTAATCGGGTCTGTTCGTCGAGAAAATGTTTTTAAAAAATCAGAGAAGCTCAGGAAAGTTGAAGATTTAAAAGGTGTGACGTAGCTAGCCAATCGTGGATGTTGAGTCATCAAAAATTAACTTCCCTCGACCGGGGATCGATCACCTATCATTCCGATTCTAAATCGGAGCTCCTACCACTTGAGCTAAGGAAGCAAATGGACAGAAATGCGAAGAGGTCGCTGATCACAACATCTTCCCCCCCAATAGGAAATCTTAGGTACTCCGTTACCTAGTCAGGGCCTGCGTTTTTACAACCCATTGAGAACGCGTATTTTTGACTGGCTTCGGAGTTTTTTGTTGTTATTGTTTTCCTTATTGACGGGGCGGGGGATCTGCTGACCTCAACGTTTGTCCGAATAGGCGGTGGCTCGACTCGTGTCTTGGGAGGGAGTTGTTTTGATGACCTAATCTTAATGAATTATTGTTTCTCTGAGAAATTCTGAGGAGACCGTTCGGGCCCGATACGACTGCGCCATACTGTTGAGTCATCAAAAATTAACTTCCCTCGACCAGGGATCGATCACCTATCATTCCGATTCTAAATCGGAGCTCCTACCACTTGAGCTAAGGAAGCGAATGGACAGAAATGCGAAGAGGTCGCTGATCACAACAGTGACATAACTAGCCAAAACTCTTTGAAAAAGTATCGATGCACAGAGAAGAGATGAAACCCTTGGAGAATCTCTTGGATACTACAAAATACTACTCACACACGCGCGCGGCGTAGTGTGTGTGCATTTATGGCGGCCCGCCTTTTGTCAAACGTGTTGTAAGTATGGGGACTTCGGATATACCTGGCAACTTGGGTACCAGTGGTGAAGGGAAAGGTTCACCTCTGCTATCAACTCGCAGGTATATCTTCGGTCTTTTTGTCCTAGAGGATCTAGGCGCTTGGGTGGTCGGGCTCACCAACTAGGTTAATGAACTCGACAGCCCAAGTGATCGCACGAGTTGTTGGGGGGTTGATTTGAAAATGAATATTGGCTGAAAAGAAAACAAGACAAAAGTCGAAACACAGATAAATTATAAAGAAAGGTATTTACCTGTGAAGAATTTAGAATTAAAGATGCGTGGCGAAAAGCGTGGTGAAAAAGCGTGGCGACCTGAAGCGTCCCGTGGCGATTTATGCTGAAAGTTAAAAGCCTGAAGGGCTAAATCCAATTTGGATACACAAAGGTGCTCCTGCCTGATGGGCTTACGTGGCGGTCCTGAAGGGACTTGTCAAAACCTCGAGGCGTGGCGATGCACTAACCTCAACTATTAAATTGGTAACCAGGTATACTCTGACAAAAGGTAAACGAAAATACAAATATATGGCACTTTTATTAATTAAGAGACAACTTCAAAGTTCGTGGCGATTTGCTGAAGGTAAGTTTATAATGTGTATGAATAGTACTTTACTCAGTATGGATTCCTAATATATCGTTACAATCCATTAATCATTTGGTATTCAAGTTCAATGCAAGGTCAGAAAAATCAGTGGTTCAATCAGAAAGTCTACTAAAGTTCAATTTCGGATAAGCTTCGTGGCGAAAATGTTGTTAATGTTATTAGGTTTTACTCTTATGACTACACGTCACTCCTAGTTCATTGGCCAATGGAATGAAATGTAAATTAGTTTGTGCACTCACGTTGGGGCCCGTAGGTATCCTTCCGATGTTGTGTGGCAGAGGTAGGTACGTGGCGACGCTGATGTCCAGGGGGTCGTACAGCGTGGCGGCGTGGGGGGAAAACTGTGGCGGTTACACGACTCACGGGCTGGGAGCTCTCGGTGGACGTTAACTGATCAGAGGTTGGAGAGGGAGTAGTGTCGTCCAGGCCTGACCCGAGGTTCCGTCTTCTCTCCCCCCTCCTCCCGCGAGGTGGTGTTGGCGGGGGCGGCGGTGATGGTGGGGGAGAAGCTCTTGCCGCTTCTCCGGCCGGAGGGGGGAGGGCGCTCAAGATGTTGGTTGGCGCCTTCTGATTGGGCCACGTTGACGTCACCTACGAGTCAGGCCGAAGGGGGTCGGTGGCGTTGACCCGGCCCCACCCTACTGGAGTAGCGTTCCTGTGGGCGGGAGCCCACACCCCCCGTCCCCCCGGGAGCCAGGGTCGTCAAAGACGACACTGGGGATGGCTAGGGGTTCGGAGGGGCGCGCCTTCTTGATGGCCTGCTCGTAGGCGTGGCGACGGCAGCCTCGGCATCGGGTGGGATTTCGGCTTTTCGAGTGGTCCTTGGCGCAGGTCGGCAGCTCCTGCCCCTTCTTATGCATTGCCTTGAGCCGCTCCCAGAACTCCTTGCAGGCAGGACAGCGGAACTTGAACATCTTTGGAGCAGGTCGTGTGCACACGGGACAGTTGACTTTCTTCCGGCGTGTGATTTTTATCTTCAGCCCAGGTCTTGACGGGGGTGGGCTGCCTGCCTGCAATATGACTTGGGGTTCTCTAATCGGAGTGGGCAGCGGCTCAGGTGGTGTTTGGCTGATTTGTTCTTCGTCCCAGTCTGAATCTGCGAAGATCCCGGTACGGCTTCGTGTGCGTGGCGGAGGGCTAGGCGACGGAAGAGGGATGCCGCCGTCGGAGACCTCAGGGGAGTAGGACTTGGAGGAGAGGGAGAGTCTCATCGCCGATGGAGCCGGGGAAGGGGCCAACTCCCCCACGGCTCCTGCAGACCTCGTCGCAGGTGCCTCTGCTGGTGCCTGTGAGGGTGCCTCAGATGTCCGCGTCCGTGCCGCAGGTGGCTCTGCGTCCACCTGTGCCTTGGCCCGCTTCGCCTCTGCTATGGCCTCGTTGCGTTCGAGTATGAGGGTCCGCCTGTCCTCCAGCCACTGCTTTTGCCTCCGGAGGAGGGCGTTTCTCTCCTGGACGATCCTCTGGTAGGCGGGGAGCCACATGGCGATATCGAGCGTGGTCATCAGCGCTGCGCGCCCAGTGGTTTGACGGGCGGCGGGCGTGTCGCCGCACATTGTGAATCGGACGTAGTTGGCTAGTGTCTCGAGGGTGGGGAAAGGGTCGCCTATGGGTTCTGGTGTCTCGACGAAGCCTTCGGTTTGGTCGTTCAGCTTTTCTCGCATCTGCTCGCGTTGACTCCGCATGAGCTTTACGGCGGGATCGGGCGTCGCAGGACCTCCATCTATATTTAGTTCGCCACTAGATTCATGTGCCATATCCTACAACAAACAAAACAATACCCTATGTGACATCCTGGCCTAGGAAAAGTGACTTGCTTCAATAGGAATTCTACGTTGGTACTTCAACTTTTCATGCACGGCCGTAGTAGGACAGTGTAGCCATAAGAGGTAGGCGATCAGAAGGATCAAAGCGAAGTGTTACGACCTGAAGGGTCCAAGTTAAATTTGGTGACCTGAAGGGTCCAAGTGAAATGGGGTGACCTGAAGGGTCCAAGTGTAATGGGACCTGAAGGGTTGGTCAGTGTGATGTGTATGTGCCCTAGTAGTTTGTCAGTGTGTCTTTTTCCCTAAGTGGAGTAGCCTATAGTCGACAGTTTTGTGCCTTGTTCTTAATGGATAACGACTAGGTGTCTCCTCAATTTCTTCACAAAGTCTCTTAGCCGGTGGGTCTTCCTTCGCTTCTTCGAACTCTTCATCGGAGGATTCAATTGGCTCTCCGTCTTCATTGACTTCTTCTGTACATCGCACCTTGTGGCGGTCAGCGTTGCGATCGGCGTTGCGAGTGGCGTTGCGATCGGCGTTGCGATCGACGTTGCGAGTGGCGTTGCGATCGGCGTTGCGATCGGCGGACTCGTCATGATGTGTGGTGTGGCAGAGTGGAGTCTCGTGGCGATCAGCACGGCTCGTTTGAGGGTCGTCAGTCCCGTGAGGTATTTCACTTCTTTCCGTTTCACGTTCGGTGGAGCGATCGAAATTGTGATCCGCGTCCATGTCACGATCCAGTTCCGAAGGGATACTATGTTGGGTCGACGCCTCTCCTCGAGGTGTCCTCGGCGTGTGTTCTTTCGAGCTGGTGGTGGGTACAGGTGCTGGCGCCACGGCTGCCGGTGTCGACCAACCGTAACTTTCATACCAATCTTCTTTGTTTGTTTCAGGTGTCATCGTCGTATCGAGGGGTTCTGGTGTCGCAACGTCTCGTGGATTCGACGAGGAATCGTTGGGATCAATGAACGTTTCGTCTGGTACTCCCAGCACGAAAGCTGGCTTAAGGCGATTGATGTGCACAGTTTGTCTTCGAATATCCGGTAAGTCTCTAATTTCATAAGTAACATCGGAATGTTTCTTCAGTACTATCCATGGGCCACTCCATGGACTCCAAAATTTTTTCACAACTCCGGGTGGCGGTTGCATGTCCTTTAGATATACGGCGTCGCCTCCCTCGAAGGACCTCAGGGTTCGTCGTGAGTTGATGGCTTCGCTACGCCGCCGCCACGCCTCTTGAAGGCTTTGGTGGGTGGCGTCGCGTGCGATCCTCAGATTTCTCATCGTGGTGGTCTCATCGGCACGGGGTTTCAAGCTTTGCAGTGTTTCGTTGGGCATTCGCAATTCACGACCGAAGGTAAGAAAATTCGGACTGAATCCCGTGCTTTTGTGCGGAGTCGAGCGATATGCTGCAAGCGCAATGGGGAGCATACTTTCCCATTCTTTCGTCTTCTTGGATATTTTTGCTAAGATGTTGGCTAGTGTCCGGTGGAATCTTTCACAGACTCCGTTACTTTCTGGTTGATAAGCTGTGGTAAAAATTTGTCTTATGCCCCAATTTTTGCATAGTTCTCGTGTTGATCCGGCCGTAAAAGCGGTACCACGGTCCGAGACCAACCTTTCGGGAACTCCGTGTGTCGGAATGTATTTGTTTGCAAGATTTCGGGCGACGGTTCCAGCCGTGCAATCTGAAGTAATATACGCCTCCGCGTATTTCGTGAAATGATCCACGGCGGTGAGTATATACTTGGTCGTGTTTCCGTTTGAGATGGGGCCGACGAAATCTATGCCGACGATCTGTCCGGGACGTTCGGGAAGCAACGGCCTTTGGATAGGATTCCGAAGTCCGGATGGTGTATTTCGTCGCGCACAGGTTTCGCAACGTTGAAGATTTTCTCGAACATCTTTCGCAAGTCCGGGCCACGTTCCAAGTCTTCGGACGAGTTTCTCTGTGACTTCAGCTCCTGGGTGTCCTGCCCATTCGTTCTTATGACAACGATCAATTAGCCATTCTCGTAGCGAAGTTGGAATTAGTGATACCCATTCGTGTTTTCCGTCTTGACGGACGCGTGTTTCCCATACGCTGTTTGTGTTGCGTAAATTCTCGTGTTTTCTATCGAGAACGAGGGCTTGGATCCAGTTGTCCAAATCTTGGGCAGCAATCATGAGTTCTCGCGGAAATTCGAGGGTTACAATCGCAACGTCGCCTCTACTTAAACCGTCGGCGTGTCCCATTTGTGTACCTGGTCTATATCGGGGTATGAAGTCATATTCCGCTAGGCGTAATATCCAGCGTCCGATGCGCGAAGTCGGGTCACGAAGATGCATGGCGGCGGTAAGAGCCATGTGGTCGGTCTGGAGTTCGAACGTTTGTCCGAGTAGGTATTCCTGGAAATGTCGGACCGCCCACACAACCGCTAAAAGCTCTCGTTCGGTGACCGAGTACCTGGTTTCGGCCGGGTTCAACTTGCGACTCGCATAAGCTACGGGCCTCTCTTCCCCATCAAAATTTTGTGAGAGGACGGCTCCCAAGGCGAAGCCGGATGCATCGGTTGCGAGGATAAAAGGTTTCGTCAGGTCGGGGTAAGCGAGGATGGGTTCGCTGGTCAGTTTGTCCTTGAGTTCGTCGAACGCCCTTTGTTGTCTCTCGGTCCACTCGAAGGGGTTAGTCTTCTTCAACAGCTCGGTCAACGGAACAACAATCTCAGAGAATTTAGGGATAAACCTCCGGTAAAAACTGGCTAGGCCCAAAAAGGATTGCAATTTCACCATTGAGGTAGGTATCGGAAACTCCTTAATGGCCCTTGTCTTCTCCGGTTCCGTGAGAATTCCGTCCGTGGTGATGCGGTGTCCTAAGAATCGCACTTCGTTCTTGAGAAAATCGCATTTAGCGATATTTACTTGTAATCGAGCTTCTGATAGACGTGTGAAAACCTGGTTGAGCTTCTCGAGGTGTTCCTCCCGCGTGGCGGAAAACACAATGATATCGTCGAGATAAACGAGACAGTTGTTTCCGAGGATTCCATCAAGCGCGTCATTCATCGCGCGTTGAAACGTGGCGGGTGCGTTCTTCAACCCGAAGGGCATTTTTTCATACTGGAAATGGCGTCCAAGGACAGAGAAGGCAGTTCTTTCCTTTGAGTCGGCGTGTACCGGAATTTGATGATACCCAGCTATAAGATCGATCGTAGAGAACCATTTGCACTGTCCGAGCATGGCGAGTGTTTCTTGTAGTCGTGGAAGGGGGTATGCGTCTCCTTTGGTGATTTTGTTAAGTTGACGGAAGTCGGTACAAAAACGCCAAAGCTGCTTTTCCCCCGGCGGCGTCTTCTTTTTGACTAATAAGACGGGCGCGCTCCACGGACTAGTGGACGGGCTAATTACTCCGGACTCGAGCATGTCTTTAAGCTGTGTCTCAACAACTTCTCTAAGGGCGTGAGGAACCGGATAAGGTTTTTGTTGAGTAACGGTGGGTTGAGTGAGGATTATCTCATGGGATACATTTAAATTGCACCCCTCCCCCGTAGGTGGCTTGAATAAGTCCCGGAATGTATTCAACAAATTCCTCGTCGGTTCTGCGTCCGCTTCGTTCAGATGTTTCAATTTGTCATTGAGAACGGTGTCAAATTCGGGTAATGGCGGATCCCATTGATCGGTGGGGACTTCTTCCCATTCCTCATTTTCTTTGTCATCTTGTAGGGTGTTAATTAATCCCATTTTTTCATCGTTTTGAACATTTTCGTCGTTTTTCGGGCTTCGGTCAGCGTGTGCTCCCTCAATTTGCATCAGTGATTTGAGGTGCTGCGTGACGATGTTCTCAATCTGCATGTCGGGTGTATTTTCACTTTTCTTTTCTTCTTTCAACAGCATTAGTGTGTCAAGATCTGTATCCATTTTTTCGGGCGTGGCGACCACCGTGGCGACGTGGCGATTTGGCGTGGCGACCACCATGTTGTCATGTTGGTGTGGTGTAACCATCACGGTATCGTTGAGTCGCTGTGGCGTGGCGATGATCATGTTTTCGTGTCGATCGGGCGTGGCGTTAAAGCTCCGTATCATCGTGGCGACAGGCGCGTCGAGTTTTCGGATGGCCCTCTCGACAGCTGCATCAATGTATTGGTCGAGCGACAAATTTTCAGAATTTTCGAAGCTTGTATCGGATCGAATTGGCGTCGCTTGTTCATGCGTGGTTGGTTCTTCATCACCATAAACGGTCACCATGTCCTCAAAACGTACTCTTCTTAGCTCTTCGGGGACTCTTTCGGGGTTTCTAGGCGTCTGTTTATTATTCGGGATCTCGTGGCGAGATGCGTGGTCGTACAGATTGACGGGTGCGTCTATCGGCGTGGTGACGCCACCATAATTCCTACTCCAAAATTTCATACTTCCGATTTCGCTGATGTTTGTGGCGGGCGTGGTCGGCGTACTCAAGGCGTCAGTATGCGCGTGGCGAACAGGCGTCGCTTGTTCGTCAACTTGGGGAGTGGCTGTTGCTCCCGAAAAGGTACTAGGGATGGGTGCGCTTGTGTCAAAATGTGGTTGTTGACTACCAAGCGTCCCGTTTTCCCGCCAATCCGGTCGCAACACCACCCCCACGCTATACGGCTCGTCGAGTAGGTCGACAGGAGTATATGGTCGTGCTTTCTCCTCCAGTGCGTGAAATTTCATGGTTGGACCCGTGGTAAAGGTAATTGGTACGCGTCTCAAGACGTCAAGTCCTAGCAAATCGAGTGTGGCGCTTTTTCTCGCGAACACGAGGAAGGTGTGTTCGAAAGTGCAACCACCGAGTCGCGTGACGAGGCGTTGTTCCCCCGCGAAGTGTAGCGGCATCCCGTCCGCGCCCCACGCGACAGTGCGCGTCGGAAGCAGTTTGATCCCTTTTACGGGAGAAGATAATACCGAAAGCGTGGCGCCGGTATCAACGATCATGTCGCGATCTTCGGGGCCTAGTCCAACGGTTATCTTCATTGTGCGTGACATGGGGGCTTCCACGGCGGGGATGTGGTTCTCTTCTGCGGGTTTCTTGTAGCGTACAACTTCCATTGTGTGTGCTGGTGCCATCACGGGTTGCGATACGGGGAGTAGGCGTTTCTTCTTGTAGCAATCTTGTTCCAAGTGCTCTCTCATTCCACAAAAATCGCAAAAAATTGTTTTATGCGGACTAAAGGGACAGTTCACGGGAAAGTGTGTTCGATCGGCGCAAAACATGCAGGGATAACGCGGAGTCGGCTTTTCCTCGTTTCGTGGTTCATTTGGTTTGTCCCGGCGGTGATCTTCTTCTTTGTGGCGGTTGTATTTCTGCGTGTTGTCATCTTTGCGTGGGCATCGTGCGGCGAAGTGATCGTGGCTACCGCAGTTATAGCACCGACGATCATTCGTGACGGCCGCTAGATCCCATCTTTCTTCTAAGTCGGTCGTGTCATCGAGGGTTTCCTCGAGTTCTTCGGCTTTGCTTAGAGCGTCTTGGATGCATCTCGGTCGGTTCGTGATTAGGAGGGCACTCATGTTCTTCCCGACGCCTCGGATGAAAGCGTCCATCGTCTTCTTCTCCACCCAATCGTTTCGTTCGTGGCGTCGCAGACGCGCTCCTTCTTCCATCACAGCGCAGCGCGCCAAGCCTCTCACGCGGTCAGCGAACTGCCGAAGCGTCTCCGTCGCGTTGCGCTTTACTGTCCATAGTGAAGCGGCCGCATGTTGGGGGTTTTCTTTTTGGAACCACCGCAACATGTCCTCCCTGACGATTTCGTAGACGTTGTCAACGTCCATGGCGTCATCACGGTCAATCAAAAACTGCTTCGCGATCCCGCGTGTTTTTGTGCGCAGTATTCGATAACGTTGTTGAGAGGTTAAGCCCGCGGTCACTAGGTCAAAATTTGCAAAGAACGAAACTACACTGAGTGCGCCTGAAGCATCTGGGTCCCATGGTTCAAGTTCTAGAAATACTGAGCGCGGTAGGTCCCCGCGTTCACCCTCGTGTGTGGCTGTGTTATAACGCTGAAGGAGTATATTCATCTCCCTCATCGTTTGTGTCATGGCTTCTACTGCTTCGGGACCGACGGAGGAGTGTGTACCTTCTCCTCGGTCGCTTGCTCCCGACAAATTTAGAGACATTTTGTCGGTTCGTTAGAAAGAAGTGTAGGTGAATGTGTTGGAGTTTAACTACTACCACTAGGGTGAAAAATCTGTCTGCGTCTGTGTCGGTCTTATTGAAGAAAAAACAGGTTACTACTGGAATTTTGAAGAATTTTCGTGGCGATCGTGGCGATCGTGGCGATCGTGGCGATCGAGATAGGAGGCTGCGTTTACGTCACTTTTCCTATAATTACAATAAACGGATGCACATCCTACCTAACAGTATACCTGGTTAGACTATGTGTTTCGCTTTATTTAAGTTTGAATTTATGACTCTAAATTTTGAAAACAACTCGTGGCGATACAAAAACTTACGATTTAATTTGTGGGTCCGTGTGAGGCTAACTCACACAAAAATCCCGCTAGCTGCCACCAGTTTGTAAGTATGGGGACTTCGGATATACCTGGCAACTTGGGTACCAGTGGTGAAGGGAAAGGTTCACCTCTGCTATCAACTCGCAGGTATATCTTCGGTCTTTTTGTCCTAGAGGATCTAGGCGCTTGGGTGGTCGGGCTCACCAACTAGGTTAATGAACTCGACAGCCCAAGTGATCGCACGAGTTGTTGGGGGGTTGATTTGAAAATGAATATTGGCTGAAAAGAAAACAAGACAAAAGTCGAAACACAGATAAATTATAAAGAAAGGTATTTACCTGTGAAGAATTTAGAATTAAAGATGCGTGGCGAAAAGCGTGGTGAAAAAGCGTGGCGACCTGAAGCGTCCCGTGGCGATTTATGCTGAAAGTTAAAAGCCTGAAGGGCTAAATCCAATTTGGATACACAAAGGTGCTCCTGCCTGATGGGCTTACGTGGCGGTCCTGAAGGGACTTGTCAAAACCTCGAGGCGTGGCGATGCACTAACCTCAACTATTAAATTGGTAACCAGGTATACTCTGACAAAAGGTAAACGAAAATACAAATATATGGCACTTTTATTAATTAAGAGACAACTTCAAAGTTCGTGGCGATTTGCTGAAGGTAAGTTTATAATGTGTATGAATAGTACTTTACTCAGTATGGATTCCTAATATATCGTTACAATCCATTAATCATTTGGTATTCAAGTTCAATGCAAGGTCAGAAAAATCAGTGGTTCAATCAGAAAGTCTACTAAAGTTCAATTTCGGATAAGCTTCGTGGCGAAAATGTTGTTAATGTTATTAGGTTTTACTCTTATGACTACACGTCACTCCTAGTTCATTGGCCAATGGAATGAAATGTAAATTAGTTTGTGCACTCACGTTGGGGCCCGTAGGTATCCTTCCGATGTTGTGTGGCAGAGGTAGGTACGTGGCGACGCTGATGTCCAGGGGGTCGTACAGCGTGGCGGCGTGGGGGGAAAAACTGTGGCGGTTACACGACTCACGGGCTGGGAGCTCTCGGTGGACGTTAACTGATCAGAGGTTGGAGAGGGAGTAGTGTCGTCCAGGCCTGACCCGAGGTTCCGTCTTCTCTCCCCCCTCCTCCCGCGAGGTGGTGTTGGCGGGGGCGGCGGTGATGGTGGGGGAGAAGCTCTTGCCGCTTCTCCGGCCGGAGGGGGGAGGGCGCTCAAGATGTTGGTTGGCGCCTTCTGATTGGGCCACGTTGACGTCACCTACGAGTCAGGCCGAAGGGGGTCGGTGGCGTTGACCCGGCCCCACCCTACTGGAGTAGCGTTCCTGTGGGCGGGAGCCCACACCGTGATCTCTTTAATTAATTTTTCTACCACATGTTATAGTATCATTGGGCTAAAAGCTGGAGTACAAAGGTTTTCAAGGGTGCTGAATCCAAATTTGAGGTAAAAAACCTGAATTTCCAACCCACCAAAATACTCCATTCCCCATACGATTTTGATGTATATAATTGTAATGAAATTTCCTTGATTCTAGATATTTTACAAATAATTTTTTTTGATCAAGTCGAAGAAGCAAATTTTTCTGTTTGACTTTTTTGATCGAAGTTTCACTCCGAATTTCCTGCACATTTCTATTGGTGCTCTTTGGCAAAAACATGCACAAATTGTCATCTTTCCACAGTGTACTATATCAGGAAATGAGAGACACCACCGTTCACTTCACTCGTTTATTATCAACTACTCCCATACATCGATACATGCCCTTATCTCGAAACCTACCATATCGATTGCTATATCGATCTATAACATCGGTAGTAACAAATAATACACACAAGTCTTAGGCTTACTAAGGAATTTGAGTACAGAAATGGTGAGGAAATTGAGGGTTTTATTGGGCGTCCCGAAACCATTCCGCAATACTTTAGTTATCGGTACTAAAACTAATTTGCAACAACATTTCCTTCCTAGCACATTTTTCTTATCCCGCTTGGAATGCAAATTCTTTTTTACTTAGAAATTGTTTCAAAAAACCTCCATTTTTAGGACGTCCCACAGTAAGACTTGGGCGTCCTTTTGCGATTAATCTGGGGTAAAGTTGGACAGCACTAAAAAAAGAAAAAAAAGCCACACAGTAATCTGTTTTAGACCATTTTGAATCCAAATCCGCGGAAAAAACCATAGGTGTGTGTGACAAAATATTAGAGTATTTTGTACTTCCCGTGTTGACAAAACGCGAAACGTGAAAAAGAGCAGCTAGCGCGAGCACTCGTAGATGCTAACTTTCCACGTCATTTTTTTCAGATCTCCTCCTTGAAATCGTGAATAGTGAACTCCTGTAGTGACGTTAACGTGATGCTTATAAGTTAAGTTGGCAAGGTTACTTTGGCGGATTTTTACTCCTTGTCTATTTCAAATTTTGTTCCCCTTTCAGATAGGATATTAATTTTTTCTTTTTCATGTTCTTAGTATCATGATAAAAGTTATGGAAGAATGAATGGAGTCCATGAGGTGAGTCCATCTGGCAGAGTTCCTCCACTGAGAAGGAACTTGAGCAAGTATTCGATGATTTTTTAAGGTTTCTGCTAGTGAAAAAAGCACCCCATTTCAGAAATTTCCATGGTAGAAGAGGAAGTTATTGTCAAACCCCAGGATATACCAAATCTGACTTGAGGATTCAACATAACCACTTAAACAATCTAGTACTCCCTTACAGACCAAATTTTGCGAAGGTTTTATTATTTTATGGTTTTATTATTTCATTGTTATTTATATTTTTTCGATTTCTTATAAATATTATAAGAAATCCCTACTACGTTATAGATATTATTTATGTTTTTAAATTTAGTACCTCATTATTTTTTATTATTATTGATTTTTTATTATAGATATTATTTAATAGTTATCAATAATAAACTGCATATATATTGTTGTGGGTTTTGACGGTAATTTACCGATTTTAGGGGATGTTGCAGTCCTGGTTTTGGTAGACCTGAATAAGGACGATTTGTTGTTACTTTCCCGGTTTTATTGTTCTGACTCTCAATTTTTGGTTTAAGTGAAATATTATTTTGTGCGAATTTGAGAAGAGTTGTCGTGTTTATTTTGTCTTTACCCGGTTGTAACATATACAGATACCAGTAAAATGAATAAAGAAGTATGATAGTACCTAACTAACAAATGATAGTAAAACCTAATGGAGAAAAATTGGAACCCATAGTAAATGAAACAATAGTGAGAATTGAATTAAAATAACTTTAACACTAATGACGAAGTGGAAAGGTAGTGGTAGGTACAAACAAATAGTCTTTTCTGTTCAACCTTAAACTTGCTGCTTTTTGCCTTGGGTAGTCAATGGAAGAAGAAAAACAACTCCATCTACTCTGAGGTTATCCTCACGTAGCGCACCCTCGCGTAGGCAGCGGATTTTTTCAAACGCCAAAAGTTGGCTTTTGGCGTGAAGGAACTTTTCGCGTGTGGGAGTAGATACGTGTGAAACGAAACGGCAAGTACAAAAATACTCTAATGTGTCCAATTATTATCTACGTACCGTATTGGAGAATCCGTCGTAACCAGCAAGTCGAGTACAGGAGGCGAGCGCTTTCGATGTAAAGACATCATCTTCAGGCCGTCAAGAGAGTACTAAAGTTTGTCAGTCCGTCGTTCTGTTTATATAGTCTGGGTGAAAGGGAGGTAGGTAAAAGGATTAGAAAGGAAAGGGGGCCACATAGTAACGAGACCACGTGGACGGGCATAATCTTGTAAACTCTGGCCAGGCCTCAATTTCCTACCGATTTGCGTGTATCTTTTTTTGTTTGACTTAGAAATCTTACAAATTGCGCACTATTTCACCAGAATATCAAAATTAGCATGGGGAGGGGGCGAGTGGAGGGATAATATTCACAAAATATCCGATTTTTAAATATTTCGGTTGTCTTAAAAGTCGGATTTTAAGGGGGTTAAAAAAAAGTCAAGAGACAAATAAAGTCGCAAATTAGTTGTAGAATCGAACCCTGGCCGGTGGTGCGCCCGAAAGAGTGGCACCCTGTGTACTGATATGAAGAGGACTATTTTCACCATACCCACACCCCATAGGGACCACCATAACCCCATAGGGAGGGGTTAACAAATAAACCTAGTATTTACATCTACTCCCCTCTCTCTGCCGTTTCCAAGAATTGTTAATTTGCCTAAATTGGTAGGTTTTAATGGTCATAATCTCTCGAAAAATTAATCATAAACAACATTGAGTTTATAATACCCATGCTGCTTCAGTTAGCAACCGATTGATAGGTGAACTTCAGGTAAACTTCAACCTTGAGGTTTAATTTTTTTGAACCGTAACATTAGTATTAATTAGCTTAAGTTCTACATTCAACTACTTAATAATTGGTACGTAGAGTTAATTTGATATAGCATACATATACATATAGATTTGGTAGATTTTAGGCAATTTATTATTAGTTAGTTAGGAGGTCAGCCGGTGTTTTACGCTTCAATCTTCTCGGAGCAGAGTAGTTAGGGTTTGCTACTATTTGTGACTCTAAGGGTTAATGTGGTTCAGCAATGATTTATGAAGTCGGCTGAAAGCATCCTTGACGACTTCTTCGACCATCGGAATATGGAGATCAGTGTGGATTGTTGAGTTTCGTACGTACCATTCGGAGGGCGCGGTTTTGTACTTTTTGTATGCGTTTGATATGACATTTGCGGCAGAACCCCAGAGACTACATGAGTATTGCCAGATTGGTCTGATTAGAGTGAGATGAATCAGACGTTTGGTATAAATGTTCATTTTTGAATTGGAATAGGGCCCCAGGCATTGGGAAGCCATGAGCAAAATCGTCAGAACAAATTCTGATCTTCCCTTTAGAAGACAGCTGACGACGTCCGCGACGCCAGTAATGGAACTCGGACGAAAATCCGACCTGAAATGGTTGTTTACTTCACTTTAAATTTGCTTCCGAGTCTACCAAGGTAGCGGAAGCTTTGTTTTCACTTTTCAAGGACGAAAAAAAAATTTCTCGAAATCAAAATTTTCACTCGCGTTTTGTGTTTTAGACCTTTTTGAACAATTTTGGTTCCGTGTCTGTCTGTCATGAATTCCTTGTAACGTGCATAACTATACGAAGTTATTGTCCGATTTCTATGAAATTTTCAGGGATTGTGCGGGTTGGTGTGTAGATTGTCCCCTATGAAAATCATCATCCTCGGACAGATAGAAGCGACTGCGCATGCGCAAACGTGTAATTCCTTGTCACAGCCATAACTTCCAACTTTTTCTCCCCGATTTCGATTTCATTTTTAGGGATTACGCGGATTAGATTGTAGATGGTCCCCAATGAAAATCAAGGCCTTAAAATTTACAGAAGCCTCTGCGCATGCGCAAACGTAAAATCCTTGTAACAGCCATAACATTTACATTTTTCATCCGAATTTGATGAAATTTTCTAGGATTGTCCAGATTAGCGTGTAGATGGTCCCCTATGAGGGTAGTGGAAGGTACTTAGAGATTGGTGTTTTGAGATTAACTACTATGCATCGGATCATCTATATAGTCGGGTTATGGATACGAGGAAGCTATGAGCCACACCCACTCGGCAGACGTTTTTTCACTGCTTTTCTTTTGTTAGCACTCACCTTGATTTTGCTTCCGAGGCTGCCAAGCAGTGTTAGTATTGTTTTCGCTTTTGGTTTATTATTTTCAATAATAAGCATTTAGAATCGAGCAAGAATAAAAGATTTTAACCCCCCTCAAAATTTGATGTTTTACGTTTCAAAGTACGTGGAATCCGGAAGCCAATACAAAATTTTCCGTCCGTACGCCGTACACGGCACTTTTCTTAGCAACACGGGACCGATTTGGTTCAAATTTGGTATATTCGGGGTCTAGTTGTACCGCAATGCTTTTGGTTGATGTCAGTCACTTCTAAGGGGTGAAAATTGAGGGTTGAAATTTTCAAGAGTGCCCTAGCTCGAAAACTCTCGAAATAAAGGTATCGTTTTTTCACCAATTTTAAATAGTATTGCATTTTTAAAAACTTTTGAGACCACCCGGAGCTCTGCAGGACAAACCGTTCGCTCCCCAAGAGTACTTAAGGGTTTTTCTTCGGTAAAACAGAATCATGAGTGTAAATCACAAAAGAAGTCTAATCTCCGTACAAATTTTGTCTGACTACTGAATGCGATTGCTATTCATTTCATCGATTTACGAGGGTGGATCAAATATAAACGGGACTTTATTTTTTTTTAAATTTTATTTGTTAGAAAATAAAAAGCGGGTATATGTCACTTTTCTACATAGTCTCCTGCTTTTGTGACACGTTTTTCCCAGCGAATAGGAAGTTTAATCCCAGCATCAAAAAACGATGAAGGTTGCGTCTGAAGCCAATTGCGCACGAACCCCTCGACCCCCTCATCATCCTCGAATCGCTGTCCGCCTAGGGCTTCTTTAAGTGGCCCAAACAAGTGAAAATCACAGGGCGATAGGTCAGGGCTGTAGGGAGGATTATCAAGTGGAGTCCAATGCATTTCTTCCAATTTTTGAACAGTTAGAGCTGCAGTATGGGGCCTTGCATTGTCGTGGAGGAGGATGACGTCACGAATTGGTTGATTCCGTCTTTTGCTGCGATATGCAGCCCTCACCTGAGTCAGCAGCTCACAATAGTAGGCAGCATTGATTGTTCTTCGCTCATGCAAAAAATCAATGAGCAAAACGCCTCGATAGTCGAAAAAAACAGTTGCAAGGACCTTGCCAGCAGACAGTCGAGTTTTTGCTTTCACTGGGGCTGTCTCCCCCTTCCTCCGCCACTCCATACTGGCTTGCTTCGATTCGGGTGTGTAATGATGGACCCATGTTTCGTCGCAGGTGACGATGCTAGCCAAAATGCTTCCCCTTCTTCCTCAAACCTTGCAAAAAGCCTCTGACAGACCTCCAAACGTCTCAACTTCTGATCTGCAGCCAAAAGGCGAGGGACCCATCTGGCACACACTTTACGGAATCCTAGGTGCTCTGTAATGATCGTTTGGCAGCTCCCATAACTTACCCCTACCTGCTCAGCGATTTCGGAGACAGTCACACGTCGATCATCTTCAAGAATGTCACGAACCGCTTGAATGTTCTCATCCGTAATGCTGCTCCGGGGACGACGATCGTGTTCCTCATTCTCTACTCGTTCTCTTCCCTCCTGAAACTCTTTGTGCCAGGCAAACACACGGGTCCTAGAGAGGGTTTGGTCCCCGAACTGGGCAGTCAACCTTTGAAAAATTTCCGAAGGTTTGACTCTTTCACGGGTAAGAAATTTTATGATAATTCGTTGCTCAATGGAAACGGGCACCTTTTGTTCAGACATCGCGATAACTACTCATGAAAGGTTGTAAAGGGGGAGACGCCCCCCTCATCCACCTTCTAATGAACCTGTTCAAACAATCTCGAAGTGACACTTCTGTCAACCGTCGGCGCTCAGAGGTCAGAGTCCCGTTTATATTTGATCCACCCTCGTATATTCAGTTTTGCTTTCTGAGCAACCAGTAATCAAATTTTCCATATGAAGCTCTCTATTTTTCCAATCGAGTGTGAAGCGTTTAACTTGATTGTGAAGGTGTGAAGGCATTATGGTGAGGTAGGTAGTACCTACCAATGGCAATGGTTGGTTGGTAAAAAAAGTTGGAAGGTAAAAAAAACGCTGCATTTTTGAAAATTTCAACCCTTCATTTCCATTTGGTTGGTGGTTGGGGTTGAAATTTTCAAAAATGCCCTTGTAGTTAGTAGGTACCTATGGCTGGTAGAGAGGGATCTATACAGAAAATAATAAACCTTTGGGCTATGATTTGCAGCGTTTCAACGTTGGAAAAAACAAAAATGTTCTCCAAAATCAAAGGTTTTCTTTCATCTTTTACCTTTTAGGCCTTCCTGAACAATTTTGCTTCCGTGTCTGCCATGAAATCCTTGTAACGCGCATAAGTATACGAATTATTGACCGATTTCGTCGGAATTTTCAGGGATTATGCGGGTTGGCGTGTCGATGGTCTCCTATGAGGGTAGTACAAAAGGGTTATGGGTACGAGGAAGCTTTGTGCCACACCCGCTTGGCAGACGTTGTTTCTGAGAAGTACTTCCGCTCAGTTGAGGATAAGTGAGGGGTTTTAAAAAGTTCAAAACTTTGGCAAAAACACTCGAATTTATGAAGGAGGTAACCAAGGAGGACGTCGAGACTGTTAGGAAACTCAGAATAAAGTATATCTCTCTTACCTTTTGTGTTCTGTCTGATGATAGCTGCCACCTACTTTTCTAGGACGTCTCAAAGACTTATAAATAAATGAAGTTAATAAAGATTGAAAATGTGTTTAGTTTATATCTAAACTGTCCACAAAATTATTCTAATTTTCAATTTTGAGTGATTTATCTAGATTAAATGAGATTAAAATTGCAGTGAGGTTGAGGGAAGTTTAACTGAGAACACAGCTTTTTCATGACTCAATGTAGTTCCATTTAATCGGCGAGAGAGTTCATGAATAATATTTCGTGTTGATCCTCTATTTTCTAGGAGGGAGTGGCATGGGAAAGCCAGGCAGACATTGCCAGCGACTGCTTGCACATACTAATCTTCTTAAATTTCTAGAACACTGACGTTCTTTGAGTGAGGGTTCAGGGCCTGGAAAAAAACGCTGCAAATTATTACACAATGGTTTATCATTTTTCTATATAGATCACTCGTCTGCAAAGCCACCAACCATCCAACATGAAGAAAAACATCGATTGTATTTCGGTCAGCTAAAATTTGAACGGAGATTAGGCCTCTTTTGCGATTCACACTCGTGTTTCTGATTTATCGTACGTTAAACCCTTAAATTCTCGTAGGGAGCGAACGGTTTGTCCTACAGAGCTCCGCGTGGTCTCAAAAAATTCTATACTATCGTAAATTGATGGAAAAACAATAACTTTATATCAAAATTTTTTGAGTTAGGGCGTTTTCAAAATTTCAAAATTTATTTTTCGACCCTTAAAAGTGACTTACATCTACCAAAATCTTTGGGGCACAACTAGACTCCAAATGGAGCCTACATACCAAATTTCATCAAAATCGGTCAATGCTAAGTGGGGAAAGTGGCGGACGGACGGCCAAATTTTATTCGATTTTTGGATTTCACGTACCTTGAAACGTAAACCAACAAATTTTGAGGGGGGGGGGGGGCTAAAAAAAAAAAAATTTTCTTGGTCGATTCCTAAGGTTCATTATTGAAAATAATAAACCAAAAGTCCATTCATATAACATGAATTAATGAGCGAATTTTCAAAGAAATCTTTCAGTTGAAGGCATGGTTAAGAAAATGAACAATGGTGTTGCAATTTCTTTTAGAAAGTTTTTTTGCCACGATTCTTGGTTTTTTCGATTTTTAGTATACCATACCAACATACTGTATGCACAGAGTATGCTTTGAAGACGTTAGGAGTCCATATTCATGTTCTATTCGTCTCCACGAACTCATAGAGTATCCACACCTTTCTGGGTACTTCAAATTGGAAAAACTTCAGTGATCGTTTCAAATTGTTCCAAAATGGATTTCAGTGAACATTTTTTTCGAAAGAGTCCATTCTAGAAATTTTGAGGCTACATTGCTATAGCTTCATTTCCTTGAAAATTCGCTAATATTGAGCTTGAAAGCTGCTACTGCTACTTTTTGTTGGAAACCTTGTAGACTCGAACCTCAGAAGGTTAACAGTCTTAAGTGTGGACACCATGTGCATCAACAAGAGGGTAATGGATCTCCCTGAGGAAGCGGAGTAGTCGGAGAGCATAAACTAGGATCGACTACCGATCACATCTTAACCTTATGTCTAACAATGTGGAATCATAATTGAGTAGTAATTTCATTCATAGTGGTACACTTACAATCATGAGTGAAATGTAAGTAAATCGCAGACGCCGAAGCGAAGAGTGCGACCAGTAAAACTAGAACCTTCATGTTGGACGACTGAAGAACGGATTCACAGAACCACCTCCATCCAGTTGGTTATTCTTACTTTATTGCGTGAACGGCGTAATTGAACAAAAAAAAAAAAATAAAATAAAAATAACTGCAGCTTTTATTTTTCCATTATAAAAATTGTTCTGTCAAGGTTGGTCACTTTCAAGTAAATTAAGTTTTGAACCTGAGAAAGATTCTCTTCTACAATAAAAATTTTACTAGTTCTCAAGTTTCTTATTTCATACTGGGAATAAAGTTGAAAGTATTCCTTTGGAAAAATCAGCTCGAATTTCCACGCGATTATTAAAAATATTTTCTAGGTGTATCAAATGCAATCATTATTCGTTCCTTCGAATTTTTTCATGACTCACCTGGGCTTCCTCAACTACCCGAAATCAAATAGTGTGTGTGCGTATTTTGACATTTTCATGTCTTTGCCCTGGCACATAGCACAAAAAACTGTCACGAAATTGCGTAACGAAATTGTGTTACAGTGCCTTTATAATGATTTCCGCTTACAACGACCCCGTTGTTAGGTTTGTTCCTTTTCTACACTTTTTAACCCACAAAAAATCGTTCACCACTCGTTGGAAAGCTCTCGATTTAACGAACATTTTCATGTTCTCCATAACATATTGACTATACGAATAGCGGAGCTATGGGCAATAAACTGTTCTCATATTTTGTTTACAAACTAATGATCGTGAGCGTAGAAGATAATTAATCCGGAATCGTCTATTTTATTGAAATTAGGTACCTACCTCTTATATTAATAATTGTGTCAATTTGTAACATAATAATATTATGTAACAACAGCAACGCATTGTGAGGTTTGAAAAATACAACAAATAGCTATAGATAGTTATTATGTTAATGATTCGTTTCACATTCTGACAACAACGGAGGGTGGGTTATAAAATCCTATAGTGAGGTAAAAAGCAATAGGTAAAGACATGAAAATGTCCCAATGCGTTGCAGACTCGTATGCAAGCGTTTTTTTCATTCAACATTGTAAGAAAAAATTACACCAATGATTTCAATCAACCTTCTTTTATTTTTTAATCAAGTTACTATTGATTATGACGTGTAATTTAGGTAAATAATATTTTTTTCTTTTTTTTGGAATTGCTGGGCAACGGTAGAGAAAAGGATTATGGATCATAGTATAATGTTGAATTGGGAAAAGGATTGCGATCCAATCCGAATTTATTGCAACGTTTTTTCATTCTTTTGATTGAAAAAAAAAATTGTGTAAGTGGTGCGTGATTTCGAAACACTCGCTACCATGAAATCGAGTAGAAATTCTCATGAATGAATGAAGCATTAGGTCAATTCAAACCACTTGGTAAGCGATAAAAATGTTTCTTTTTATTTATTTATGTATCTTTTTCTCACAGAAAATGCCTTGGAAAGAAACAAATTCGTCTCCTGCGCAAAAATAAAACTCAAAATTTCAGGCGGGTAAGAAAAATGATCAGTTTATTAATCCCGCGAATTGTCGAGTGAAAAACACTGGGGAATGTGATTGGCTGGCTGTCCCGCGGTTGTCAACATCGTGAAAATCCTTTTCACTTGAAACTCTCGTCATTAAAGTTCGCCAACTAAAAACGCTGCAAATTATTACACAAGGGCTTAGCATTTCTATACAGGGTTGTCACCCTTTCGGGCGCACCACCGGCCAGGGTTCGATTCTACAACTAATTTGCGACTTTTTTGTCTCTTGACTTTTTTTCAACTCCCTCAAAATCCGAATTTTTTAGGCACGCCCCCCACAGTAAGACTTGGGCGTCCTTATGGCGATCGATCTGGGGTGAAGGAGGACAACACTCAACAAAAAAAAATAACCATAACAATACTCCGTTTTAGACCATTCTGAATGCAAATCCGCGGAAAAACCATAGGTGTATGTCTGTGTGTGTATGTGTCAAAATCGTCAGCACAGGCCTTAGTTCTCAACCGATTTTCCTGGTTCTTTTTTTGTTCGACGCGGAAAACTATCTAGCTGTGCACTACACCGCCGGAATTTCGAATTTGCCTTTTAAGGGGGGAAAGGGGGGGTTAATGCTCAAAAAACGTGCGTTTGCGGGCATAATCTTGTAAACTCTGCCCAGGCCTCAATTTCCACCGATTTTCGTGTTTCTTTTTTTGTTTACCTCAAATAACTCCCGAGTTGTACATGATTTCACCAGAGTATCAAAATTCGCAAGAGGGGGGGGGGGGGAGGGGGTGGTAAAATTCAAAATATCCGAATTTTCAATATTTCGGTTCTTTTAGAGGTTACTAACTGTCCCCAAGCTTTGAAATTGAAGAAAAAGTCTCACTATATCTCCGGATTTTCATTAATTATTCTCTGTATTAACCATGGAACTAATAGTGGTGCCACCATGGTGCCAGGACACCATAAACCGCATATTTCGTGGGTTTTTTGGTGTTTTTCACCTTGAATACGGATGTGAACCTCGACGGACTGCCTACTAAAACTAATAGATGAAATTTCAATGTTAAGACGTATCTTCCGCTTTGGTGCCAGACTGGCACCATTGTCGTGGGAGGGGGGGGAGGGGGTGAACTCGCCGTACGCGGCACTTTCCCCACTTAGCATCGACTGATTTTGATGAAATTTGGTATCTAGGCTCTATTTGGGGTCTAGTTGTGCCCCGAAGATTTTGGTTCATGTAAGTCACTTCTAAGGTTTCCAAATGAATTTTGAAATTTCGAAACGCTCTAACTCGAAAATTTCGATATAAAGGTATTGTTTTTTCCTTCGATTTAAGATTCTATAGAATTTTTTAAGACCACGCGGAGCCCTGTAGGACAAACCGTTCGATCGCTACGAGAATTTAAAGGTTTTACATACGATAAATCAGAAACACGAGTGTGAATCGCAAAAGAGGCCTAATCTCCGTTCAAATTTTAGCTGACCGAAATGCGATCGATGTTTTTCTTCATGTTGGATGGTTGGTGGCTTTGCAGACAAGTGATCAATATAGAAAAATAATAAACCATTGCGTAATAATTGCAGCGTTTTTGCTTCTCACTACCGAAGGTAGGGAAGCTTTGTATTCGTGAAAGAAGTGAAAAAAAAATGTCCTCCAAAATCAAAATTTCCACTTGCTTTTTGCGTTTTAGAGCTTCCCGAACAATTTTGGTTCCGTGTCTGTCTGTCTGTCTGTCGGTCTGTCTGTGGTCAATCCTTGTCCCGGGCAAAACTATACTAACCTGTGGTCCGATTTTGATGAAATTTCAGGGATTGTGAGGGTTAGGTTCTAGACGGTCCCCTATCAATTTCAGCACCTTCGGACCAATAGGAGCGAGTGCGCATGCGCGAACGTGAATTTCCTGGAACCTCGGTTTCTAATGAACCGATTTTGCTCAAATTTGGAGGTTAGTTAGGGACTAACTTCTAAGAGACACCCTATAAGTTTCAATCAAATTGGTCGAGCAATAGCCGCTGCGCATGCGCGAACTTTAAATTTATTGTTACAACCAAAACTCCGCAACTATTCAACCAATTTCGATGAAATTTTCAGGGATTGTGTGGGTTAGGTCCTAGACGGCGGTTTTATACCTACACCCTTTCGTTCTTTTATTTCAGTGTTTATATACCACAACTATTTACAACACTATTATAAACATTAATACCTGCAACCCTATCCCGCATATTATCGCCAATATTTTGGTATTCAATAACTCTTTGAATCATAATTTTTTCGCCAACTGATTCTATACGTCCATGTTACAATGAGTGAGGAAGCAATACTGCCCACCCAACTTGGCAGACGTTTTTTTATCAAGTCAAAGAAGCAAATTTTTCTATTTGGCTTTTTTAAACGAAGTTTCACTCCGAATTTCCTGCACATTTCTATTGGTGCTCTTCGGCAAAAACATGCACAAATTGTCAGCTTTCTATAGTATACTATTTCAGGAAATGAGAGAGACACCACCGTTCACTTCACTCGTTTATTATCAACTACTCCCATACATCGATACATGCCCTTATCTCGATACCTACCATATCGATCTATAACATCAATAGTAACAAACAGCACATTCATTTCCCTCCTTTTTTTTACAAAAAACCAATCTTATAGTATCATGAACCTAAGTCTTGTAACAAATTGATGAACATTTTTCCAATGAAACCCTAATGAATAGTCTATGAACATAGTAATTACTATTAATGCTTATTTATCAAAATATGAACAGAATATTATATGTGTTAGTAATGTTGTCATTCAAATATAATGGTTTCTTCTTCGAGCGCTGGCTGCGACGAGGGCCTGGAGTAAGATTCGACACTAGAAAAATTATCTTCGTCGCTTTGAACAAGAGGCTTGAAGAAAGTAGAATTGCGCTTGACAATATTCCCGTGAGCCCCTTTAACCGTCACCGAATTTCCAACCTTGCTGATAACCTCCATTGGAGTATACCCGAAATTTGTGGTGAATTTGTTTCGCTTATGTTGCTTCAGTCAAAACCATATCTCCAGTATGGAACTGCTTCTCTTGAGCTCAACAATTTTCCTTCCGTGCCTGCCATGGAATCCTTGTAAAGGGCAAACCTATAAGAAGTTATTGACCGATTTCGTCGGAATTTTCAGGGATTATGCGGGTTGGCGTGTCGATGGTCTCCTATGAGGGTAGTACAAAAGGGTTATGGGTACGAGGAAGCTTTGTGCCACACCCGCTTGGCAGACGTTGTTTCTGAGAAGTACTTCCGCTCAGTTGAGGATAAGTGAGGGGTTTTAAAAAGTTCAAAACTTTGGCAAAAACACTCGAATTTATGAAGGAGGTAACCAAGGAGGACGTCGAGACGGTTAGAAAACTCAGAATGAAGTATATCTCTCTTACCTTTTGTGTTCTGTCTGATGATAGCTGCCCCCTACGTTTGTAGGACGTCTCAAAGACTTATAAATAAATGAAGTTAATAAAGATTGAAAATGTGTTTAGTTTATATATAAACTGTCCACAAAATTATTCTAATTTTCAATTTTGAGTGATTTATCTAGATTAAATGAGATTAAAATTGCAGTGAGGTTGAGGGAAGTTTAACTGAGAACACAGCTTTTTCATGACTCAATGTAGTTCCATTTAATCGGCGAGAGAGTTCATGAATAATATTTCGTGTTGATCCTCTAGTTTCTAGGAGGGAGTGGCATGGGATAGCCAGGCAGACATTGCCAGATACTGCTTGCACATATTAAATTTCCAGAACACTGACGTTCTTTGAGTGAGGGTTTAGGGCCTGGAAAAAAACGCTGCAAATTATTACACAATGGTTTATCATTTTTCTATATAGATCACTCGTCTGCAAAGCCACCAACCATCCAACATGAAGAAAAACATCGATCGCATTTCGGTCAGCTAAAATTTGAACGGAGATTAGACCTCTTTTGCGATTCACATTCGTGTTTCTGATTTATCGTACGTTAAACCCTTAAATTCTCGTAGGGAGCGAACGGTTTGTCCTACAGAGCTCCGCGTGGTCTCAAAAAATTCTATACTATCGTAAATTGATGGAAAAACAATAACATTAAGTATATCAAAATTTTTTGAGTTAGGGCGTTTTTTGAAATTTCAACATTTATTTTTCGACCCTTAAAAGTGACTTACATCAACCAAAATCTTTGGGGCACAACTAGACCCCACATGGAGCCTACATACCAAATTTCATCAAAATCGGTCAATGCTAAGTGGGGAAAGTGGCGGACGGACGGCCAAATTTTTATTCGATTTTTGGATTTCACGTACCTTGAAACGTAAACCACCAAATTTTGAGGGGGGGCTAAAAAAAAAAATTTTCTTGGTCGATTCCTAAGGTTCATTATTGAAAATAACTCGGCGCTGCGCGCCTCGGCGGGGGCTTCGCCCCCTGCACCCCCGGATGATTTCCGCTTAGAGCCCAATGGCTAAAATGTGACATACCTTGAAAAGGTTTTGCTCCCTCTCCCACTTTATCTTTCTTCCACTGTAATATTTAAGCTCACTCAGCTGATCAGTGACCACTCAGGCACCTTCAGCATTCTCCATTGACCCGCCCTCTCAAATTTCAGGTTCCTGCGTTCAACAGGAGAGAAAATGGCCTTGGAGCTCACTCAGCTGATCAGTGATCACTCAGGCGCCTTCAGCATTCTCAATTGACCCGCCCTCTCAAATTTCAGGTTCCTGCGTTCTACAGAAGAGAAAATGGCCTTGGAGCTCACTCAGCTGATCAGTGACCACTCATGCGCCTTCAGCATTCTCCATTGACCCGCCCTCTCAAATTTCAGGTTCCTGCGTTCAACAGGAGAGAAAATGGCCTTGGAGCTCACTCAGCTGATCAGTGACCACTCATGCGCCTTCAGCATTCTCCATTGACCCGCCCTCTCAAATTTCAGGTTCCTGCGTTCAACAGGAGAGAAAATGGCCTTGGAGCTCACTCAGCTGATCAGTGACCACTCAGGCACCTTCAGCATTCTCCATTGACCCGCCCTCTCAAATTTCAGGTTCCTGCGTTCAACAGGAGAGAAAATGGCCTTGGAGCTCACTCAGCTGATCAGTGATCACTCAGGCGCCTTCAGCATTCTCCATTGACCCGCCCTCTCAAATTTCAGGTTCCTGCGTTCTACAGGAGAGGAAATGGCCTTGGAGCTCACTCAGCTGATCAGTGACCACTCAGGCACCTTCAGCATTCTCCATTGACCCTGCCTCTCAAATTTCAGCTTCCTGCGTTCAACAGGAGAGAAAATGGCCTTGGAGCTCACTCAGCTGATCAGTGATCACTCAGGGCGCCTTCAGCAATTCTCCATTGACCCGCCCTTTCGAATTTCAGGTTCCTGCGTTCAACAGGAGAGGATGTCAAGCATATTTGTCGTCAAGCATATGATAAATCATAGTGCTACTTTCCTGTCGCTTTTTCCTGTCGCTTTTTACTGTCGATTTTTCCTGTCGTTTTTCGGCGGGGGGTCCCATCGCTAGAACCTTTTCAAGGTTAATAAACCAAAAGTCCATTCATATAACATGAATTAATGAGCGAATTTTAAAAGAAATCTTTCAGTTGAAGGCATGGTTGAAAAAATGAACAATGGTGTCGCAATTTCTTTTAGAGAGTTTTAACACAGAATGTGTTTTTGCGATGACCTACCGAAAAAAAATCGTCACGAAAAAGCGACAGAAAAAACATTACGCGCCTTTTATAATGATTTTCACGTGCAACCAAGCCGTTGGTAAGGAAATAGATCTCCCGCAGTGTTCATTGCACAGAAATTGTTCACCATTCGTTGGAAAGCTCTCAATTTATATAGTATTTTTCTTTTAGTTACATATTTATTTATATAACATTTATAGGGTTTTAGACCAAATTAGATGTCTAACAATTATTTATTTTATTATTGCCAAAGACTCCACATTTATTATTGTTGTTTTTATTTAACGGATGACTAGCATCGCAAAAACACATTCTGTGTTCCTATGATTTCATACAGAGTATGGAAAAAGAAATAAACCGGGGGGTGCAGGGGGGCGGAGCCCCCCGCCGAGGCGCAAAGCGCCGAGTTTTTTGACACGATTCTTGGTTTTTTTCGATTTTTAGTATACCATACCAACATACTGTATGCACAGAGTATGCTTTGAAGACGTTAGGAGTCCATATTCATGTTCTATTCGTCTCCACGAACTCATAGAGTATCCACACCAGGCTACTGCCTTTCTGGGTACTTCAAATATACGAACGTTTACATATGATTTTTGGAAAAACTTCAGTGATCGTTTCAAATGTTCCAAAATGGATTTCAGTGAACCTTTTTTTCCGAAAGAGTCCAGTCTAGAAATTTTGAGGCCACATTGCAATAGCTTCATTTTCCTTGAAAATTCGCTAATATTGAGCTTGAAAGCTGCTACTGAGCTAGAAAGCTGCTACTGCTACTTTTTGTTGGAAACCTTGTAGACTCGAACCCCAGAGTTTCAACAGTCTTAAGTGTGGTCACCATGTGCATCAACAAGAGGGTAATGGATCTCCCTGAGGAAGCGGAGTAGTCGGAGAGCATAAACTGGGATCGAATACCGATCACATCTTAACCTTATGTCTAACAATGTGGAATCATAATTGAGTAGTAATTTCATTCATAGTGGTACACTTACAATCATGAGTGAAATGTAAGTAAAGCGCAGACGCCGAAGCGAAGAGTGCGACCAGTAAAAGTAGAACCTTCATGTTGGACGACTGAAGAACGGATTCACAGAACCACCTCTCGCATTTATTCAATTGGTTATTCTTACGTGATTACATCTTTTCGACGTTCTCTCTTTATTGCCTCTTTTATTTTTCCACCATAAAAATTGTTCTAACTTGAGGTTCCGATTCTACCGAGGTTGATAGGCAGTTTTGGTTTATTATTTTCAATATATATGGGTCATTTCAAAATTTAGGGTTATTTTGTCCTCGAACTTTTCCATAAATTATTGTTGAAGTTTTTATGTTTTTTCTCCCGTAAACGTCCTTTGTTTTGGCCCCTTGAGGCAGATCCTGAAGTGGGCGCACACTTTATCAAGTAGTTTCAAATTTATAGAATTTTGAATTTTTTTCCATAATTTCGACTTTGTAGGGAGAGAGAAAACCAAGTGTGAGTTGAACTCATGAAACCTTTTTATTCCTTCAAAATACGAGAATCTTAGTTTAGGAGTCTCTTTTACTTATCGCAATCACAGTCCGAAGCTATAATCTAGGTACATCAGAATTATCAGATTCTTCAAGTCTTTCAATCAGTCTAATCTTTCGTAAAATGTGGGTTAATGAAAAGTCAGAATTATATGACCCTGCGGTGTAAATAGTTCAGGTAACTCTTAAAAATGTAAACGGCTTTGGAAAAATAAACTTCTCTCCCTGCAATTCCATCCCTCTTCCTACAAACCAGCCTCTTCCCAGAAGTTGTAGGTAGAGAGGTTGTAGGGAGAGAGATTTGTGAGGTTATCACTCTCTACTGGCCTAACCATTATTGATTCTGAACTTTAGAAAAAATACATAACACTATGGCATTCATAAGTGTAATTTGAGTTTAATTAAACTTAGTTGAACACTTACCCTGATGAGTGAGGTGGTTGTAGGGAGAGAGAAAGTATTTACCTACTCTCAAAGCTTCAACACTTCACAACATAACCCACACAACTGGGAGCTTGGAAATTCAACAAACTTCAGTAGCTTCGGAAGCCATCTTGCAGCAGTGTTCACTTTTGTTTTTCATGACACAAAATAATCGTTTTCCAGGAGTGGGCAGGCATTTCAAAAAAATTGTAGGGAGAAAGAATAAACCTTGTGACAGCATCAAAACATAGCAAAAACCCTTCCAATTCATGGAATTTTCGTTCGTTTCTAATTTATTCCTGAAGAGGAGAGTATCCTGGACCAATAACGTTTTTTACTTAAATTAAAATATGAATATAGAGTTCTCCAAAAATGTTCAAAGTTCCCAACCTACCCTCTGTGACAGGTGTAGGGAGAGAGAATTGGGATCATTAATGATTTTTAATTATCTGAGTTAATTGATTAGTGAAATTCATTCTATGTGATCTTTGTAGACACCAACCTACTGTATCTCCCTGAAAAAATTCTGAATTTCCAAGACAAATAGAGTGTTCACAAAAGCTGCGTGACAAGAAATAACCCCAAATTTTGAAATGACCCATATAATAATATACAATCAATATATATAATATATTTTCCTTTGGAATCGACCAAGAAAAAAAAGTTTAACACCCCCTCAAAATTTGATGGTTTACGTTTCAAGGTCTGTAGAATCCAAAAATCCAAAAAAGAATAAAAATTTGGCCGTCCGTACGCCGTACGCGGCACTTTTGCCACTTAGCGTTGACCGATTTTGATGAAATCTGGTATGTAGGCTCCATTTGGGGTCTAGTTGTGCCCCGAAGATTTTGGTTCATGTAAGTCACTTCTAAGGGTTCCAAAATGAATTTTGAAATTTTGAAAACGCTCTGACTCAAAAAATTTTGATATAAAGGTATTGTTTTTCCTTCAATTTAAGATTCTATAGAATTTTTAGAATTTTTTTAGACCACGCGGAGCTCTGTAGGACAACAAGTTTGCTCCCTACGAAAATTTGAGTGTTGGAAATCAGAAACACGAGTGTGAATTGCAAAAGAGGCCTAATCTCCATTCAAATTTTAGCTGACTGAAATGCGATCGATGTTTTTCTTCATGTTGGATGGTTGGTGGCTTTGCAGACAAGTGATCAATATAGAAAAATAATAAACCATTGTGTAATAATTTGCATTATTTTTGATTTATCCGTTGAAGTTGTCACATTTATTTCCATCTCTCCCCAGTTGATTGCCTACAATATAATGGGCGCTTCAAGATGCAAAAGTACGTTTTGAACCTGAGAAAAATTCTCTCTTACAATTCAATTTTTTTTCCATTCCCAAGTTTCTTATTTCATACTGGGAATAAAGTTGAAAGTATTCCTTTAGAAGAATCAGCTCGAATTTTCACGCTTTTATCCAAAATATAATTTCAAGGCGAAATACGGCGGTTTTTATATTTTCAAATGCGATCATTTTCCGTTTCTTCGAATAGAATTTCACGACACTCACTTGTGTTTCAATAGAAGGCACCAATATCTTTGCGATAACCATGGTTAGCTGGTATTGATTAAAAAAGCCGTGTTCTTCGCGGTCGGTTTATCTTTCCTGAAAAATAATAAACCTTTTTGTAATAATAATTATTACAAAAAGGTTTATTATTTTTCAGGCAAGATAAACCGACCGCGAAGAACACAGATTAACAATTATGTAATAATTGCAGCGTTTTAGAAACGGATGATACCACCCAGACGATCAACTATCATTAAATGAGCCATTCTTGAGAACTTTATCAGAATACTAATACACCCGTGTGTTACTTTCTCTGCGAGATAGCTGAGCTCTACCCTCATAGGGACTATCAACATCCAAATCAGTACTGTCTCTGAAAACTTCATCGAAATCTGATGGAATATATTGAGGTACCTAATAGTTGTCACAAAGATTTATCGTTTGCGCATACGCAGTGAATACCTTCATTCCCATGGTGATGATTTTCATAGGGAACCATCTACTCAATCTCTAATCTACAATCACTGAAAATAATCTACAAGTCACTGAAAAACTCTAATCTACAATCACTATCGATTGCCACCCATGAGAGAAAAGGTGAAGGACGAATTGCACGATTGCCCCCCTCATCGGTCGGTCGAGAGAAAAGAAAATGTTCGATTGCCACCCAGAAAAGGAAACCTCTCCCGCTGCCTTTACCGGTTGCCCTCCGATCAGTAGAACATAGCATTTCTAAAACACTTATTCTAATGTATAAAATAACAAAAACTAAATTTGAAGAGTTTTTTCTCACTCCTATATTTTATTTTATGTACATTTTAATGCCTTCTTATTCATCTGAATTTTTTTTATTATAATTTGAACTTAATAGTTTCTTTCCTGCCACCAATCACTTTAAATTACTTTTCTTTTAAATAAATTTATTTGCTTTGAACATTAGATACCTTTTCTTTTTCTTTTTTTTTTGGCTCTACAGTCCAATGTGAACCTTGGCCGCCTCCACAATGTTCCGCCAGACTGTTCTATCTCTAGCCAACGTTCTCCATCCTCTGTGCCCCAAGTTCTGTAGGTCATCCTCGACTCCATCCAACCACCTAACCTTCGGTCTACCTCGCCCTCTTCGCCCACCTGGTTGTTCATGGAGCAGCTTCCTGGGAGTGGCTGTTTCTTCCATCCGGATGACATGGCCAGCCCATCTGAGCCGGCTTGACTTCACAACGCGTGAGACAGGAGGGTCATCGTATATCTCATATAGTTCCGCATTGAAGCGACGCCTCCATCTTCCTCTCTCGCACACAGGGCCAATGATCCTACGTAGAACTTTTCTCTCGAATCTATTGAGCATTTCGGCGTCATTCCTTGTTAATGGCCAAGTTTCAGAGGCATAGGTCAGCACGGGACGCACGAGCACCTTGTATAGCGTGAACTTAGTCGCACGTGAGAGAAGCCTGGACCTGAAGAGAGTGATCATGGCAAAGTACGCCCTGTTAGCAGCCATCAGCCTCAGTTTGATCTCTGTGGACGGGTCGTTTTTGCACGTTACCGTTGAGCCGAGATATTTGGAGTCACACACGGTTTCAAATTGGTACCCAGCCAGGGTTATATGCGAGGGCATGCCACCCTTGTGGGCTGGTCCAGCAGGCATGTACTTGGTTTTGGACTGGTTAATAACCAATCCCATGTCCTTGCTTGCTTTTTCAAGTGCCATGAATGCTCTCTCCAGGTCCGGCCTCGTCCTAGCAATGACATCAATATCGTCCGCGAAAGCTAGGACCTGCACACTTCTTTGGAAAATAGTTCCTCTGGATTGCAAGCCTGCATCGCGGACAACTTTCTCAAGCGCCACGGTAAACATCAGGCACGCAAGAGCATCACCCTGACGAAGACCATTAGATACCATTCTCTGGCATACAAATTCTACGAAATACACTATTCATCCTCCGTGTAGTTAAATTCATGAACAAATCAAACATTTATCAATATTATATCAAACATCAAACATCAAATCACAATATCAAACATTTCCTGCTGCTTCCTTCTTTTCTTATGTATTCCACCTGGGCTACCAACAGTTCGTTCCCGTTCAATATTTCTATAAGTTCTTGTCTCAATAACCGTGGGCGTTTGAGATACTTTGCTCGAATTTCGGTTAATGCTTGAAAGTTGCTTCAAAAAATGAAACGTGGTCTCCTCCTCCCTCAAATTACACATCGAACACCAATTCATTATCCCCCCTCCCCACATAAGTCTCATTGATTTCATCATGATCAGGAGTTACGGGAAAAAGTTAATATCAACATAATCGCGAACAAGTGATAAATCACGTTGCAGTTTTTCGAGCTAGAAAACCATCAAAATGATAGTAAAAATCACGTTTTGTATTGGGAAATGTATCAGTGATTCTCCCCAGTAATACAATCAGGCATTGCGAGACCAACTAATGCTGTGTTCATGTGAGGAAGTTATACTGCCCACCCATCTTGACATACGATGGACATATTTATCTACATTATACAGGGTGTCTCGTGTGCTCAAAACATCCTTCGAGTTCTACAACAAATTACCAACAAAATGTGTCCTATGAGGTTTTTTTAACAATTAAAAAAACCTGTGTTTTTTTTATTACTGTTCAGTTTTGTTTCGTGTTTTCGATCTTTGATCACTGAAAACCCCAAAACAATATCTGAGTACACCGTTAGGAAGAACGTTGAATTTCCCGTATTCTCAGGCTCTACAAATAATTTTCCAAAAAAAAAGAAAAAAAACGAGGGTGAAAAATGAACCCAAAAAGTAAATTTTGTAACATCTTGAAAACTGCCTGTTTTTCTAACGGTCACTAATTTCTACAATTCTGCCGATAAATACAACCTGTAAGCCTTTCCTTGTCAAATTAATCCTTTTCCAAACCAAAAGAATCTTTTTTCCAAACCAAATTAAACATTTTCCAAATCAAATTGAACTTTTTCCAAATCAAATTAATCTCTTTCCTCAACATAACAATATATTTACGCAAAGGACATCCATGCCATGATTTTTTTTCGGTGTAAGCGGTGAAAAGTATACTATTCGCTTGAAAATGTTTCGTTACATTTATTTGATTTATTAGCTAGATAAGTCGAAATCACTTTCTCGTAAGAAGTGCTAAGAAAGAGAAGTGCTAATGAGAGAAATGTCAACCCTAACGTCCAGCAATTTAGATAGGCTGTTAGAAAACGTGTGTTTCGTAATAGCATTAGACCAAATGATTGTGGCAATTGTTTTGATTTTGGTCGCTAGCAATGATACAATACGGAGTTTCTTACCCCTTCAATGAAGTGATCCAATTGATGAAATAAATTCAAATGAAATGGAAGGAAATATTCCAATGTTATCTTAAATGATAGAAGACAATGCTAACACATACTACAGAAATATGTTATACTACAGAAATATATTATATTTCTGAATTTATTGTAAAAAAGAGAAAAATACGACAACGACTGCTGTTTCCTTATTTTATCGGGAAATGAAAAGTAACGTCCTTATGCAATGATTTTATCGATAAGGGGTTGATGAGAGCGTCACATAACATTTTGAAAACAGTCAAAAAATGTATCGTCGTCATTTACCTACCAAATTGACAATTTTGTACAACAGCAAAGCAAGATATTCGTGATATTGCAATCTTTTATGCATTTCAAAGGGTTTTGAAGGTCATCTATCGAATAATGACTGAGGAGAAAATAGCCGTGAAATTATTCTGATAAAATTTACCACAGCTATGTCAAACAGTTGAAAGTTAGTACTTCGGGAAGATTTTCCTTTTTCCGGAAGGCAATAGTAAATTTTCATTTCGATGCGGGGGGGGGGGGGGGGCAATGGTAACATTCTTTTTTTTCCGGCAGGCAGGTGAGAAAATCTTTAAGATCCATAGGTGGAGTTGGATCTCGTAAGATACCTGGAAGGGTCCGCATCCTACAGGTTATGTGGGATTCAAACCCACTAAAAAAACACCTCCTTTTTCTCCCATGTTGGAGCTCAGCCCGGAACCGTTTAGCACATTACTTCGGGCTGAGTCCTGGGGCGTTTAATCAGTTCTGGGTGAGGGGGCGGACCAGATGCTCCCTCCTCTCTCTTTCTCGTTCTAAGAGCATCTTCCTTGTCAGGATGCTCTCCGTGTATTCTGCCACAGCAGTCCAGCTCCTTTCACCTTCCAGCATTCTGCTGACAACAGCCTCTGGTGTTGAACTCTGGGGAGCTGTCTCCAGCTCTGCCATCAGCTGATTTCTTTCAGGTACCCATTTGTTGCATTTGAAGAAGGTGTGGAGCACATCATCATCTTCTTTGTCCTGGCAATGTAAACATGTTGGGGCAGATACCTTTCCCATTTTATACAGATAGGCATAAAAAAGTCCTTGTCCCGTAAGGAACTGCGTAAGGAAGAGGTTCACTTCTCCATGTTTTCTTTCCATCCACGTCTGAATGTTTGCACCAACCGTGCAGTCCACCTTCCTCTATGTTCTCCCGTCCATATATCTTGCCAATTTGCCATTGTGCGCTCCCTTTCTTCCTTGGCTATGCGGGCCCTGTCTCCTTCATGCCCTTCTGTCAAAGATTCTTTTCCTCTCTGAAGCCATCAGCTGAATGGGTATGACCCTCGTGAGGACAAAGATAGCGGGTTCTGATACTGTTCGGTAGGCACAGGCGATTCTTAGGGCTCCTCTTCGCTGCACAGCTATTAATCTCTGTCGGAGATATGCCACATTCAATGCGTCTGCCCATACCTCCGCTCCATACAATAGAATGGGGTATTTCGGTGGGTCGGAAATTCAGGTTTTTGACATCAAATTTGGATTCAGCACCCTTGAAAACCTATATACCCCAACTTTTAGCCCAATGATACTGTAACATGTGGTAGAAAAATTAATTAAAGAGATCACACGTTTGAAAAAGGCCGCTTTAAATGCACACACACTAGGCAAGGACTATGCCACGGACTACGCCGCGCGCCTGTGTGAGTGGTGTTTTGTAGTATTCAAGAGGTCCCCCAAGGGTTTCTGTGCATGGATACTTTTTTCAAAGACAGTTGGCTAGCTACGTCACAATTGGCTAGCTACGTCACACCATTCAAATCTTCAACTTTCCTTAGCTTCTCTGATTTTTTAAAAACATTTTCTCGACGAACTTACCCAATTACCGTTATTCCTAAGCCATACCCTTTTGAAAAAAAAAATTAAAAAAATTGACTGAAATACCCCATTGACTGCACGACTATCATCATTAGGCGTCTCTTGCAAGTTCTAGGGCCGTTTATATTCTTCATAAGGTGACAAAGAGCTGCAGTTTTTTGTGCTGCTCTATCTGCAGTTCTTCTTATATGTTCGCCAAATGTGATTTTGGTGTCCAATATGATTCCTAAATATCTGGCTGCTGGTTTAGTTGTTATTTCGGCATTTGCAATCCGCATTGAGATGATGGTAGGTATGCGCTTGCGCGTGAAGATGACTACCTCAGTCTTTGCTGTAGCTAGTGCCAGGCTATGGTCTTCCATCCACTCCATTACTCGTGACATGATCTGCTCCAGCTTGACTTGGGCTGAATCCATTGTCCTTGCCAGTATTACTGCCGCCACATCATCAGCATGTCCTACAAGGAAACAGTCCTCAGGTATTTCCAATCGTAGGACACCATCGTAAGATGCGTTCCTTGGTAACATTCTGGAAGGCAGTTGATGGTCGCCCCTTCAAGCCCGGACCTCGCGGGTGGCAATCGTAAATTCGTAGTCGAGGGCTCGGGTGGCAATCGTACATTTGATTTCTTGGGATCGGGTGGCAATCGTACTATTTTCTACTGCTCGGGTGGCAATCGATAAAGTCCGAAAATTTTCATCGTGTAGTTTTGCCCATTAAACACTAGTGAACATTTTGATTTTGGAAATGAGGAATTTCACTGATTTCTGTTTGCATTTTTCCTGAATAGTTAATGGTGTGGGATAGAAGAAAATCGGGCTGATTTCGGAAAATAAGTCTCCTGTTATTTTTGGGAGACAGTCTAAATTTTTAATTTCAAAACTAACCGGGAAAACAGACGTACAGCGGGAACGCTCGCTGATTGGGCTGTTCGGATCGCCGTCTCCTCCCAGTGTTGCCCATTGGGACGACAAAATCGAGTTTTCTAAGAGAAAAGTTATCAAACAAAAACAGAGGAAACCTAATTTTCCCTATCTCGCTTTTTCTATTTTTTTCTTCAGTTTTTCGATTTCGAACTTTACTGTTTCATGAAATTTTGCATCTGGGGACTATGGATTTCTCGATCTCAGCGCTTCAAGCGGACATAAATGAACTATTCCAGCATGACGTCATTTTCCCGGTTTTTTTAAACATTCGTATTTTCTACACTGTTTTGTTTATTCGTAAATTAGGAAGTTCGGGCTGAAAGTTTGCCTTAGGGGGTTTTTAGAGGTACTGAATCCGATTTTGGGGTCAAAAATAGGAAATTCCGACATGGTGAAATTCCTCATTATTTTTGTAACCTTTAAAAGTGAAAACAATGCTTACGGTTACCATGGTAGGCTCGGGGGCAAAAGGTTGTTAACTCATTCTTGATTACGTCCCATACTGCTTTACTTGGGGGTCCGGTACGGCCGCGATCGCTCGGGCATGCGTTTCTAGGTGCGAGACACGAACCGACTACTGCGGGAGGTCGTGCGTTCAAATCTCGATCCCGGGGCGTGTTTTCGTGCGTTCAGGACTTGCCATTCCCCTCGTTCCAACGCAGGGCGGTGAGACAATGGAAAGCCATGAGCATTAGAACAAAAATTCTGATCTTCCCTTTGAACAGTAGTACTTCTGCTAAGTTTGGGTGTTTAGGATAAGTGAGGGGTTTTAAAATGTTAAAACTTTGGCAAAAACTCTTGGATTTATGAAATAAGAAGGATTAGTTTGCAGTTGTTTCAACTCTTTACTCAATGTAATTCCATTTAATCGGCGAGAGAGTCCATGAATAACATTTCATGTTGATCCTCCAGTTTCCTCAGAACGTTGTAGGGTGCCATTCGATCAGGATGCCTTAACACCTAAAATACCCACATGCCCATTTTTTACTTAAACATCCTACCTCTTGACCATGAGTACATCCAAGTTCACTCTTTGAGGGTTCTCGTCCAGGGCCTGGAAAGAAAAATAATGTTCTACCTTAGCAGTATGGTTTTTAGTCATCAAATCATTATGAATTTATTTATACCAGCCTTCCATAAAGATTGAACGTGTGTCCAAACTTCAAGGGATCGATTCTACAATGTACGAGTATTTCCAATAAAAATGTTTCTAGTTGTTTCAATTTTATGATTTTTATTCATTTTCGATACAATTGTTTGATTAAAAAAATTTCGTTTACAATCGAATTTAGGGGAACAATTCGTGTTTGAACGTGGACAAACGCGAATTTTTTCAATGAAATAAACGTTGAGGGTCCCCCGCCTCCAGCCTTGGATGAAGAGTGGGAGGAGAGTTGGGGGAGAAGAATAATAAAATATTGAACTTGAGAAAGAAACTTTGAAAAACAAGAGGGTTCAAACCAAAGTGCAATGAGACATTTTTTGTTGGAAACCTTGTAGACTCGAACCTCAGAAGGTTAACAGTCTCAAGTGTGGACACCATGTGCATCAACAAGATGGTAATGGATCTCCCTGAGGAAGCGGAGTAGTCGGAGAGCATAAACTGGCATCGAATACCGATCACATCTTAACCTTATGTCTAACAATGTGGAATCATAATTGAGCAGTAATTTCATTCATAGTGGTACACTTACAAGTATACCAGACACGTGGTTGTGCAAACGCCAAAGCGAAGAGGGCGACCAGTAAAAGTAGAACCTTCATGTTGGACGACTGAAGAACGGATTCACAGAACCACCTCTCGCTTTTATCCAGCTAGTGATTCTTACATAATTGCGTCTTTTATTTTTTCACTATAAAAAAAATTCAAACTTAAGGTTACGACTCTATCGAGGTATCATTTGAATTTATCGTCTTTCTGTAGTTTGTTTTATTGCCTACAATAAAATGGGTGTTTCGAGACGCGAAACTACGTTTTGAACCTGAGAAAGATTCTGTCCTAAGATTCAAAATTTTACTAGTTCATAAGTTTCTTATCTCATACTCGAAATCAAGTTGAAAATTTTCCTTTGGAAAAATCAGGTCGAATTCCCACGCTATTATTCAAAATATTATTCCTAGGTGTATCAAATGGGACCATTTCACGTTTCTTTGAATAGAATTTCACGACACTCACTTGTGCTTCCTCAACCAAGAATCATAACATGATAAGAATTCGGCTTTTCCATCAATAGCAGCTAACTATGGTTATCGCAAAGATATTGGTGCCTTCTATTGATATAGAAATATCATTGATAATATGATGACATTGATATAATATCAATTGATAATATCAATAGAAGGCACCAATATCTTTGCGATAACCATGGTTAGCTGGTATTGATGGAAAAGCCGTGTTCTTCGCTGACGGTTTATCTTTCCTGAATAATAATAAACCGTTATGTAAGCGTTTCAGATACGGATGATACCACCCAACGATCAACTATCATTAACCCTTAATATCCTGATGTATCTTTTTGGAAGTCCGAGTATCTGCAACAGTTTATCCGAACTGATGTTTTGGCTAACTTGATGCTCCAACTATTGATTGTATGAGAAAACGTAATAATAAAAACATAAATCAATGGAAAAACAAAATAATTCTCAAGTTGACAGACTGTAGGGCCTTCGAGGTACCTTCTGCTCACATTTTTCACATTGTAGGCTATTAGTTGGTTTCCTCGTCGGAAATGGGGCCACTTTCTAAGGCATACACCCCTCCATGAACTGGACCTTCTCCATCTTATTCCTTGGTTCTGTACTACTTCAAGAGAAATACTGTTCGCAGATAGAAAGAAAGCGGCCGGCCGATTTCCCGCAGGGTATACCTCTTAACATAGACTACTGTACTACCTGTTCCAAAATCTAGATTCCTATCTATTCCTACCTAGTAGATATTCTGTATATAATTGGGAACCACTGCCTGGAAGTCAATCCCGAAACCCTGGCCGACCACGAACAGTCTGTAATAAACACACCTTCCACTTCGTCATTGGTCGGTAGTCAACACCCTCGGTCTCATTTTTCCCTGGCTTGAGTGACAGGTAGAAGGACGACGTTTTTGGGACTGTAATACACATGGACACTTGACCAAGCCAGCCGCTTTCTTTCAATCGTAACACTGTACCTAACCCTAACACCCCTCTAAGGATTTTTCCAAGTTTTCTTTAATTTACTCCTACAAAATTTGATTTATAGATAGATTCTGCTGACGCAGATAGTCTTAGTGGGGCTCTTAGAAAGATCTTTCTTGAGCTGACCGACTGTAATAGAGAATTTGAGATACAATCTGCTCAATTATTCTGTAGATTTTTCAAAATAAATCTAAATTTAATAAACAACCCCGTTTTTTTTCAAGTGGGAAATTAAGGGCTTGATGAGCAAATCTTGAGAACTTTATCAGAATACTAATACACCCGTGTGTTAGTTTCTCTGCGAGATAGCTGAGCTCTACCCTCATAGGGACTATCAACATCCCAATCAGTAATGTCTCAGAAAACTTCATCGAAATCTGATGGATTATATTGAGTTACCTAATAGTTGTCACAAAGATTTTCCGTTTGCGCTTGCGCAGTGAATACCTTCAATCCCGTGGTGATGATTTTCATAGGGAACCATCTACTCAATCTCTAATCTACAATCACTGAAAATTTGGAAAATCTACAATCACTGAAAATAATCTACAAGTCACTGAAAATCACTGAAAAAATCTAATCTACAATCACTATCGATTGCCACCCATGAGAGAAAAGGTGAAGGACGGATTGTACGATTGCCCCCCCGCATCGGTTGGTTGAGAGAAAAGAAAATGTTCGATTGCCACCCAGAAAAGGAAACCTCTCCCACTGCCTTTACCGGTTGCCTTCCAATCAGTATGTAAGCCACAATGGGCTGAAAGCCAGTAGCAAAATAACGTTGTGGGGAATTGACCTGAAAACGCAACTTAAAACTAAGTTAGAAAAGTGTTACTTAACTGGTTTGAGATGAATGTAGCGGCTGAAGATGCAATCCAGGTCGTTGTGTAGCTGAAATAAGCAACTCCCTGAAGGGGCTTCACCTCGTTGCGGAGAAGATAGAAAAAAGCAAAAGAGAAGCTAGGCGTCGATGCGCAATGTAACTACTTGAAATCCTATTGGTGAAGTTTTTTGTTAATTATGTACTCTTTGTTTTGACCTCTAATGAGGGAACCAGGCGTTGCTTGAAAAGAGAAGAATGAAATGCGATTCAATGTATGTGTAATCGACGTTACGTTGTGGCATAAACAAAATATGTATGTACAAAATATATTGTTGAAAATAAAGAGATCGTGTATGATATCAATATGGCGTTGTGGTATTTTATCGTGAGAATCCTTAAAGTAGGAACAATGTTTATGAGCGTTGTGGTACGTTTTAACTTAAATCCTTATGATAGGAACAATATTTGATGTGCGTTGTGGTGCAACTGAGAGAATGACACTAGGTTTATCTCCAATGAAGCTAAGGGCGCTTGAGGGCAACCAGCAATGCAAAATAATTAGGACTACACTGAACAAGGAACAGTTTCTGTCTTTACCCCTAATCACACCTATTATTGGCCAATAATAATGAATGTACGAGTGCACTCACAATGTAACCTCAGGGCGTGGGTCGTTCCGGGGTGTCTGTTGTTCCGTGTCCGAGTTGTGGTGGTCCAGGGTGAGCGAGGGTCTATCAGCAGTGCGAGGGGAATCACTACGGCGACTGACTGATGAACGGGGTTTGATTTTAGGTAAAAGAGCAGTTTTATGAAAAGACGTTGCGCAATGCAAATTAAGAGTTGTGGGGGGTTGCAGTTGAATGGCAGCAGGGCGTATCAAGAGCGAGATTGGGGGTAGTAGCTTGAAGGCAGGAGAGGGAGTGCTGGAGAGGGGTCGGGCGCTGGGGTGCCTCGGTTCTCTCCCCTCCCCTTGTCACGTGACTCTTGAGTTTGATAGAGGGGGTTGGGCTGGCTTCTGGGGCGCCCCGTGGGGTGGGGATGCCCCGGCCGGCCGGCCTTCCTCCCCTTTTCTGATGAATTTCCCTTTAAATTTCCTTCCTATATTTCTATCCAGCTCCCGAGATGGGAAACATTTTATCTGTGAGCTGCGGCTCACAAGTAGAACATAGTACGACAACAACTTGTATCTCGGGGATATTTAGCAGTAGGGATTATAGTTTCTAGGGTACCAGGTTAAGCTATTCACCTGGAGAAACATCCATGCCATGATTTTTTTTCGGTGTAAGCGGTGAAAAGTATACCATTCGCTTGAAAATGTTTCGTTACATTTGTTTGATTTATTAGCTAGATAAGTCGAAATCACTTTCTCATAAGAAGTGCTAAGAAAGAGAAGTGCTAATGAGAGAAATGTCAACCCTAACGTCCAGCAATTTAGATAGGCTGTTAGAAAACGTATGTTTCGTAATAGCATTAGACCAAATGATAGTGGCAATTGTTTTGATTTTGGTCGCTAGCAATGATGCAATACGAAGTTTCTTACCCCTTCAATGAAGTGATCCAATTGATGAAATAAATTCGAATGAAATGGAAGGAGATAATATTCCAATGTTATCTTAAATGATAGAATACAATGCTAACACATACTACAGAAATAATGTATTGTATTATATTTCTGAATTTATTGTAAAAAACGCTGCAAATTATTACACAATGGTTTATTATTTTTCTATATAGATCACTCGTCTACAAAATCACCAACCATCCAATATGAAAAAAAATAATAATAATAAAAAATCAAAAAAAAATCACCAACCATCGATTGCAATTCGGTCAGCTCTAATTTGAACGGAGATTAGGCCTCTTTTGCGATTCACACTCGTGTTTTGATTTATATATATATATATTTCAATATAAACCCTCAAATTTTTGTAGGGAGCGGACGGTTTGTCCTACAGAGCTCCGGGTGGTCTCAAAAAATTCTAAAAATTCTATAGAATCCAAAATTGAAGGAAAAGCAATACCTTTATATTGAACTTTTTTGAGTTAGGGCGTTTTCAAAATTTCAAAATTGATTTTGGAACCCTTAGAAGTGACCTACATCAACCAAAAGCTTCGGGGCACAACTAGACCCCAAATGGAGCCTACATACCAAATTTCATCAAAATCAGTCAATGCTAAGTGGCAAAAAAGCCGCGTACGGCGGACGGACGGCCAAAATTTTATTCGATTTTTGGATTCTACGTAGGTACCTTGAAACGTAAACCATCAAATTTTGAGGGGGTGTTAAAATTTTGCTTCCTCACTACCGAAGGTAGGGAAGCTTTGTATTCGTGAAAGAAGTGAAAAAAAATTGTCCTCCAAAATCAAAATTTCCACTTGCTTTTTGCGTTTTAGAGCTTCCCGAACAATTTTGGTTCCGTGTCTGTCTGTCTGTCGGTCTTTCTGTGGTCAATCCTTGTCCCGGGCAAAACTATACTAACCTGTGGTCCGATTTTGATGAAATTTTCAGGGATTGTGTGGGTTAGGTTCTAGACGGTGGACCGCTAAATAAAATAATAAAATTCTACGATTAATTTTAAACAAAACTCAAATTACGAGTATATAACAAATTAATACCCATAATCCTAATACGTACACCTATTATAGTTTTAGTATTGAATAACAATAATCATTATCGTCATAACTTCGTAGTTTTATTTTATACCTACACTCTTTCGTTCTTTTATTTCAGTGGTTTATATACCACAACTATTTACAACACTATTATAAACATTAATACCTGCAACCCTATCCCGCATATTATCGCCAATATTTTGGTATTCAATAACTCTTTGAATCATAATTTTTTCGCCAACTGATTATATACGTCCATGTTACAATGAGTGAGGAAGCTATACTGCCCACCCAACTTGGCAGACGTTTTTTTTTTCTTGGTCGATTCCAAAGGTTCATTATTGAAAATAATAAACCAAAAGAGAAAAATATGACAACGACTGCTGTTTCCTTATTTTATCGGGAAATGAAAAGTAACGTCCTTATGCAATGATTTTATCGATAAGGGGTTGATGCGAGCGTCACATAACATTTTGAAAACAGTCAAAAAATGTATCGTCGTCATTTACCTACCAAATCGACAATTTTGTACAACAGCAAAGCAAGATATCCGTGATATTGCAATCTTTTATGCATTTCAATGGGTTTCAAAGGTCATCTATCGAATAATGACTGTGGAGAAAATAGCCGTGAAATTATTCTGATAAAATTTACCACAGCTATGTCAAACAGTTGAAAGTTAGTACTTCGGGAAGATTTTCCTTTTTCCGGAAGGCAATAGAAAATTTTCATTTCGATGCGGGGGGGGGGGGGGGGCAATGGTAACATTCTTTTTTTTTCCGGCAGGCAGGTGAGAAAATCTTTAAGATCCATAGGTGGAGTTGGATCTCGTAAGATACCTGGAAGGGTCTGCATCCTCCTGGTTATGTGGAATTTAAACCCACTAAAAAAAACACCTCCTTTTTTTCCCATGTTGGAGCTCAGCCCGGAACCGTTTAGCACATTACTTCGGGCTGAGTCCTGGGGCGTCCAGATGCTCCCTCCTCTCTCTTTCTCGTTCTAAGAGCATCCTCTATCTGCAGTTCTTCTTATATGTTCGCCAAATGTGATTTTGGTGTCCAATATGATTCCTAAATATCTGGCTGCTGGTTTAGTTGTTATTGCGGCATTTGCAATCCGCATTGAGATGATGGTAGGTATGCGCTTACGCGTGAAGATGACTACCTCAGTCTTTGCTGTAGCTAGTGCCAGGCTATGGTCTTCCATCCACTCCATTACTCGTGACATGATTTGCTCCAGCTTGACTTGGGCTGAAGCCATTGTCCTTGCCAGTATTACTGCCGCCACATCATCAGCATGTCCTACAAGGAAACAGTCCTCAGGTATTCCCAATCGTAGGACACCATCGTAAGATGCGTTCCATGGTAACATTCTGGAAGGCATTTGTTGGTCGCCCCTTCAAGCCCGGACCTCGCGGGTGGCAATCGTAAATTCGTAGTCGAGAGCTCGGGTGGCAATCGTACATTTGATTTCTTGGGTTCGGGTGGCAATCGTACTATTTTCTACTGCTCGGGTGGCAATCGATAAAGTCCGAAAAAATTCATCGTGTAGTTTTGCCCATTAAACACTAGTGAACATTTTGATTTTGGAAATGAGGAATTTCACCGATTTCTGTTTGCATTTTTCCTGAATAGTTAATGGTGTGGGATAGAAGAAAATCGGGCTGATTTCGGAAAATAAGTCTCCTGTTATTTTTGGGAGACAGTCTAAATTTTTAATTTCAAAACTAACCGGGAAAACAGACGTACAGCGGGAACGCTCGCTGATTGGGCTGTTTGGATCGCCGTCTCCTCCCAGTGTTGCCCATTGGGACGACGAAATCGAGTTTTCTAAGAGAAAAGTTATCAAACAAAAACAGAGGAAACCTAATTTTCCCTATCTCGCTTTTTCTATTTTTTTCTTCAGTTTTTCGATTTCGAACTTTACTGTTTCATGAAATTTTGCATCTGGGGACTATGGATTTCTCGATCTCAGCGCTTCAAGCGGACATAAATGAACTATTCCAGCATGACGTCATTTTCCCGGTTTTTTTAAACATTCGTATTTTCTACACTGTTTTGTTTATTCGTAAATTAGGAAGTTCGGGCTGAAAGTTTGCCTTAGGGGGTTTTTAGAGGTACTGAATCCGGTTTTTTGGTCAAAAATAGGAAATTCCGACATGGTGAAATTCCTCATTATTTTTGTAACCTTTAAAAGTGAAAACAATGCTTACGGTTACCATGGTAGGCTCGGGGGCAAAAGGTTGTTAACTCATTCTTGATTACGTCCCATACTGCTTTACTTGGGGGTCCGGTACCGCCGCGATCGCTCGGGCATGCGTTTCTAGGTGCGAGACACGAACCGACTACTGCGGGAGGTCGTGCGTTCAAATCTCGATCCCGGGGCGTGTTTTCGTGCGTTCAGGACTTGCCATTCCCCTCGTTCCAACGCAGGGTGGTGAGACAATGGAAAGCCATGAGCATTAGAACACAAATTCTGATCTTCCCTTTGAACAGTAGTACTTCTGCTAAGTTTGGGTGTTTAGGATAAGTGAGGGGTTTTAAAATGTTAAAACTTTGGCAAAAACTCTTGGATTTATGAAATAAGAAGGATTAGTTTGCAGTTGTTTCAACTCTTTACTCAATGTAATTCCATTTAATCGGCGAGAGAGTCCATGAATAACATTTCATGTTGATCCTCCAGTTTCCTCAGAACGTTGTAGGGTGCCATTCGATCAGGATGCCTTAACACCTAAAATACCAACATGTCCATTTGTTACTTAAACATTCTACCTCTTGACCATGAGTACATCCAAGTTCACTCTTTGAGGGTTCTCGTCCAGGGCCTGGAAAGGAAAATAATGTTCTACCTTAGCAGTATGGTTTTTAGTCATCAAATCATTATGAATTTATTTATACCAGCCTTCCATAAAGATTGAACGTGTGTCCAAACTTCAAGGGATCGATTCTACAATGTACGAGTATTTCCAATAAAAATGTTTCTAGTTGTTTCAATTTTATGATTTTTATTCATTTTCGATACAATTGTTTGATTAAAAAAATTTCGTTTACAATCGAATTTAGGGGAACAATTCGTGTTTGAACGTGGACAAACGCGAATTTTTTCAATGAAATAAACGTTGAGGGTCCCCCGCCTCCAGGCTTGGATGAAGAGTGGGAGGAGAGTTGGGGGAGAAGAATAATAAAATATTGAACTTGAGAAAGAAACTTTGAAAAACAAGAGGGTTCAAACCAAAGTGCAATGAGACATTTTTTGTTGGAAACCTTGTAGACTCGAACCTCAGAAGGTTAACAGTCTCAAGTGTGGACACCATGTGCATCAACAAGATGGTAATGGATCTCCCTGAGGAAGCGGAGTAGTCGGAGAGCATAAACTGGGATCGAATACCGATCACATCTTAACCTTATGTCTAACAATGTGGAATCATAATTGAGCAGTAATTTCATTCATAGTGGTACACTTACAAGTATTCCAGACACGTGGTTGTGCAAACGCCAAAGCGAAGAGGGCGACCAGTAAAAGTAGAACCTTCATGTTGGACGACTGAAGAACGGCTTCACTGAACCACCTCTCGCTTTTATCCAGCTAGTGATTCTTACATAATTGCGTCTTTTATTTTTTCACTATAAAAAAAATTCAAACTTGAGGTTACGACTCTATCGAGGTATCATTTGAATTTATCGTCTTTCTGTAGTTTGTTTTATTGCCTACAATAAAATGGGTGTTTCGAGACGCGAAAGTACGTTTTGAACCTGAGAAAGATTCTGTCCTAAGATTCAAACTTAAGGTTACGACTCTATCGAGGTATCATTTGAATTTATCGTCTTTCTGTAGTTTGTTTTATTGCCTACAATAAAATGGGTGTTTCGAGACGCGAAAGTACGTTTTGAACCTGAGAACGATTCTGTCCTAAGATTCAAAATTTTACTAGTTCATAAGTTTCTTATCTCATACTCGAAATCAAGTTGAAAATTTTCCTTTGGAAAAATCAGGTCGAATTCCCACGCTATTATTCAAAATATTATTCCTAGGTGTATCAAATGGGACCATTTCACGTTTCTTTGAATAGAATTTCACGACACTCACTTGTGCTTCCTCAACCAAGAATCATAACATGATAAGAATTCGGCTTTTCCACCAATAGCAGCTAACTATGGTTATCGCAAAGATATTGGTGCCTTCTATTGATATTATCAATATAAGGCACTAATATCTTTGCGATAACCATGGTTAGCTGGTATTGATGGAAAAGCCGTGTTCTTCGCTGACGGTTTATCTTTCCTGAATAATAATAAACCGTTATGTAAGCGTTTCAGATACGGATGATACCACCCAACGATCAACTATCATTAACCCTTAATATCCTGATGTATCTTTTTGGAAGTCCGAGTATCTGCAACAGTTTATCCGAACTGATGTTTTGGCTAACTTGATGCTCCAACTATTGATTGTATGAGAAAACGTAATAATAAAAACATAAATCAATGGAAAAACCAAATAATTCTCAAGTTGACAGACTGTAGGGCCTTCGAGGTACCTTCTGCTCACATTTTTCACATTGTAGGCTATTAGTTGGTTTCCTCGTCGGAAATGGGGCCACTTTCTAAGGGATTCACCCCTCCATGAACTGGACCTTCTCCATCTTATTCCTTGGTTCTGTACTACTTCAAGAGAAATACTGTTCGCAGATAGAAAGAAAGCGGCCGGCCGATTTCCCGCAGGGTATACCTCCTAACATAGACTACTGTACTACCTGTTCCAAAATCTAGATTCCTATCTATTCCTATCTAGTAGATATTCTGTATATGATTGGGAACCACTGCCTGGAAGTCAATCCCGAAACCCAGGCCGACCACGAACAGTCTGTAATAAACACACCTTCCACTTCGTCATTGGTCGGTAGTCAACACCCTCGGTCTCATTTTTCCCTGGCTTGAGTGACAGGTAGAAGGACGACGTTTTTGGGACTGTAATACACATGGACACTTGACCAAGCCAGCCGCTTTCTTTCAATCGTAACACTGTACCTGACCCTAACACCCCTCTAAGGATTTTTCAAAGTTTTCTTTAATTTACTCCTACTAAATTTGATTTATAGACAGATTCTGCTGACGCAGATAGTCTTAGTGGGGCTCTTAGAAAGATCATTCTTGAGCTGACCGACTGTAATAGAGAATTTGAGATACAATCTGCTCAATTATTCTGTAGATTTTTCAAAATAAATCTAAATTTGATAAACAAACCCGTTTTTTTTTTTTTTTTTTCCAAGTGGGAAATTAAGGGCTTGATGAGCAAATCTTGAGAACTTTATCAGAATACTAATACACCCGTGTGTTAGTTTCTCTGCGAGATAGCTGATAGATAACCCTCATAGGGACTATCAACATCCCAATCAGTAATGTCTCAGAAAACTTCATCGAAATCTGATGGATTATATTGAGTTACCTAATAGTTGTCACAAAGATTTTCCGTTTGCGAGAAAAGAAAGAGAAAAGAAAATTTACGATTGCCACCCAGAAAAGGAAACCTCTCCCGCTGCCTTTACCGGTTGCCTTCCGATCAGTATGTAAGCCACAATGGGCTGAAAGCCAGTAGCAAAATAACGTTGTGGGGAATTGACCTGAAAACGCAACTTAAAACTAAGTTAGAAAAGTGTTACTTAACTGGTTTGAGATGAATGTAGCGGCTGAAGATGCAATCCAGGTCGTTGTGTAGCTGAAATAAGCAACTCCCTGAAGGGGCTTCACCTCGTTGCAGAGAAGATAGAAAAAAGCAAAAGAGAAGCTAGGCGTCGATGCGCAATGTAACTACTTGAAATCCTATTGGTGAAGTTTTTTGTTAATTATGTACTCTTTGTTTTGACCTCTAAGGAGGGAACCAGGCGTTGCTTGAAAAGAGAAGAATGAAATGCGATTCAATGTATGTGTAATCGACGTTATGTTGTGGCATAAACAAAATATATATGTACAAAATATATTGTTGAAAATAAAGAGATCGTATATGATATCAATATGGCGTTGTGGTATTTTATCGTGAGAATCCTTAAAGTAGGAACAATGTTTATGAGCGTTGTGGTACGTTTTAACTTAAATCCTTATGATAGGAACAATATTTGATGTGCGTTGTGGTGCAACTGAGAGAATGACACTAGGTTTATCTCCAATGAAGCTAAGGGCGCTTGAGGGCAACCAGCAATGCAAAACAATTAGGATTACACTGAACAAGGAACAGTTTCTGTCTTTACCCCTAATCACACCTATTATTGGCCAATAATAATGAATGTACGAGTGCACTCACAATGTAACCTCAGGGCGTGGGTCGTTCCGGGGCGTCTGTTGTTCCGTGTCCGAGTTGTGGTGGTCCAGGGTGAGCGAGGGTCTATCAGCAGTGCGAGGGGAATCACTATGGCGACTGACTGATGAACGGGGTTTGATTTTAGGTAAAAGAGCAGTTTTATGAAAAGACGTTGCGCAATGCAAATTAAGAGTTGTGGGGGGTTGCAGTTGAATGGCAGCAGGGTGTATCAAGAGCGAGATTGGGGGTAGTAGCTTGAAGGCAGGAGAGGGAGTGCTGGAGAGGGGTCGGGCGCTGGGGTGCCTCGGTTCTCTCCCCTCCCCTTGTCACGTGACTCTTGAGTTTGATAGAGGGGGTTGGGCTGGCTTCTGGGGCGCCCCATGGGGTGGGGACGCCCCGGCCGGCCGGCCTTCCTCCCCTTTTCTGATGAATTTCCCTTTAAATTTCCTTCCTATATTTCTATCCAGCTCCCGAGATGGGAAACATTTTATCTGTGAGCTGCAGCTCACAAGTAGAACATAGTACGACAAAAACTTGTATCTCGGGGATAGTTAGCAGTAGGGATTATAGTTTCTAGGGTACCAGGTTAAGCTATTCACCTGGAGACACATCCATGCCATGATTTTTTTTCGGTGTAAGCGGTGAAAAGTATACTATTCGCTTGAAAATGTTTCGTTACATTTGTTTGATTTATTAGCTAGATAAGTCGAAATCACTTTCTCGTAAGAAGTGCTAAGAAAGAGAAGTGCTAATGAGAGAAATGTCAACCCTAACGTCCAGCAATTTAGATAGGCTGTTAGAAAACGTGTGTTTCGTAATAGCATCAGACCAAATGATTGTGGCAATTGTTTTGATTTTGGTCGCTAGCAATGATACAATACGGAGTTTCTTACCCCTTCAATGAAGTGATCCAATTGATGAAATAAATTCGAATGAAATGGAAGGAGATAATATTCCAATGTTATCTTAAATGATAGAAGACAATGCTAACACATACTACAGAAATAATGTATTGTATTATATTTCTGAATTCATTGTAAAAAACGCTGCAAATTATTACACAATGGTTTATTATTTTTCTATATAGATCACTCGTCTACAAAATCACCAACCATCCAATATGAAAAAAAATAATAATAATAAAAAATAAAAAAAAAAATCACCAACCATCGATTGCATTTCGGTCAGCTCTAATTTGAACGGAGATTAGGCCTCTTTTGCGATTCACACTCGTGTTTTGATTTATATATATATATACTTCAATATAAACCCTCAACTTTTTGTAGGGAGCGAACGGTTTGTCCTACAGAGCTCCGGGTGGTCTCAAAAAATTCTAAAAATTCTATAGAATCCGAAATTGAAGGAAAAGCAATACCTTTATATCAACATTTTTTGAGTTAGGGCGTTTTCAAAATTTCAAAATTGATTTTGGAACCTTTAAAAGTGACTTACTTATCAACCAAAATCTTCGGGGCTCAACAAGACCCCAAATGGAGCCTACATACCAAATTTCATCAAAATCGGTCAATGCTAAGTGGCAAAAGTGCCGCGTACGGCGGACGGACGGCCAAATTTTTATTCGATTTTTGGATTCTACGTACCTTGAAACGTAAACCATCAAATTTTGAGGGGTGTTAAATTTTGCTTCCTCACTACCGAAGGTAGGGAAGCTTTGTATTCGTGAAAGAAGTGGAAAAAAAAAAATGTCCTCCAAAATCAAAATTTCCACTTGCTTTTTGCGTTTTAGAGCTTCCCGAACAATTTTGGTTCCGTGTCTGTCTGTCTGTCAGTCGGTCTGTGGTCAATCCTTGTCCCGGGCAAAACTATACTAACCTGTGGTCCGATTTTGATGAAATTTTCAGGGATTGTGCGGGTTAGGTCCTAGACGGTCCCCTATCAATTTCAGCACCTTCGGACCAATAGGAGCGAGTACGCATGCGCAAACGTTAATTTCCTGGAACCTCGGTTTCTCGGTGTCTAATGAACCGATTTTGCTCAAATAACGAGGTTAGTTAGGGACTAACTTCTAAGAGACACCCTATAAGTTTCAATCAAATTGGTCAAGCAATAGCCGCTGCGCATGCGCGAACTTTAAATTTATTGTTACAACCAAAACTCCGCAACTATTCAACCAATTTCGATGAAATTTTCAGGGATTGTGTGGGTTAGGTTCTAGACGGTGGACCGCTAAATAAAATAATAAAATTCTACGTTTAATTTTAAACAAAACTCAAATTACGAGTATATAACAAATTAATACCCATAATCCTAATACGTACACCTATTATAGTTTTAGTATTGAATAACAATAATCATTATCGTCATAACTTCGTAGTTTTATTTTATACCTACACTCTTTCGTTCTTTTATTTCAGTGGTTTATATACCACAACTATTTACAACACTATTATAAACATTAATACCTGCAACCCTATCCCGCATATTATCGCCAATATTTTGGTATTCAATAACTCTTTGAATCATAATTTTTTCGCCAACTGATTCTATACGTCCATGTTACAATGAGTGAGGAAGCTATACTGCCCACCCAACTTGGCAGACGTTTTTTTTTTCTTGGTCGATTCCAAAGGTTCATTATTGAAAATAATAAACCAAAAGAGAAAAATATGACAACGACTGCTGTTTCCTTATTTTATCGGGAAATGAAAAGTAACGTCCTTATGCAATGATTTTATCGATAAGGGGTTGATGCGAGCGTCACATAACATTTTGAAAACAGTCAAAAAATGTATCGTCGTCATTTACCTACCAAATCGACAATTTTGTACAACAGCAAAGCAAGATATCCGTGATATTGCAATCTTTTATGCATTTCAATGGGTTTCAAAGGTCATCTATCGAATAATGACTGAGGAGAAAATAGCCGTGAAATTATTCTGATAAAATTTACCACAGCTATGTCAAACAGTTGAAAGTTAGTACTTCGGGAAGATTTTCCTTTTTCCGGAAGGCAATAGTAAATTTTCATTTCGATGCGGGGGGTGGGGGCAATGGTAACATTCTTTTTTTTCCGGCAGGCGTGTGAAAAACTCTTTAAGATCCATAGGTGGAGTTGGATCTCGTAAGATACCTGGAAGGGTCCGCATCCCCCAGGTTATGTGGGATTCAAACCCACTAAAAAAACACCTCCTTTTTCTCCCATGTTGGAGCTCAGCCCGGAACCGTTTAGCACATTACTTCGGGCTGAGTCCTGGGGCGTCCAGATGCTCCCTCCTCTCTCTTTCTCGTTCTAAGAGCATCTTCCTTGTCAGGATGCTCTCCGTGTATTCTGCCACAGCAGTCCAGCTCCTTTCACCTTCCAGCATTCTGCTGACAACAGCCGCTGGTGTTGAACTCTGGGGAGCTGTCTCCAGCTCTGCCATCAGCTGATTTCTTTCAGGTGCCCATTTGTTGCATTTGAAGAAGGTGTGGAGCACATCATCACCTTCTTTGTCCTGGCAATGTAAACATGTTGGGGCAGATACCTTTCCCATTTTATACAGATAGGCATAAAAAAGTCCTTGTCCCGTAAGGAACTGCGTAAGGAAGAGGTTCACTTCTCCATGTTTTCTTTCCATCCACGTCTGAATGTTTGCACCAACCGTGCAGTCCACCTTCCTCTATGTTCTCCCGTCCATATATCTTGCCAATTTGCCATTGTGCGCTCCCTTTCTTCCTTGGCTATGCGGGCCCTGTCTCCTTCATCCCTTCTGTCAAAGTTTCTTTTCCTCTCTGAAGCCATCAGCTGAATGGGTATGACCCTCGTGAGGACAAAGATAGCGGGTTCTGATACTGTTCGGTAGGCACAAGCGATTCTTAGGGCTCCTCTTCGCTGCACAGCTATTAATCTCTGTCGGAGATATGCCACATTCAATGCGTCTGCCCTTACCTCCGCTCCATACAAGAGAATTGACTGCACGACTGTCATCATTAGGCGTCACTTGCAAGTTCTAGGGCCGTTTATATTCTTCATAAGGTGACAAAGAGCTGCAGTTTTTTGTGCTGCTCTATCTGCAGTTCTTCTTATATGTTCGCCAAATGTGATTTTGGTGTCAATATGATTCCTAAATATCTGGCTGCTGGTTTAGTTGTTATTTCGGCATTTGCAATCCGCATTGAGATGATGGTAGGTATGCGCTTGCGCGTGAAGATGACTACCTCAGTCTTTGCTGTAGCTAGTGCCAGGCTATGGTCTTCCATCCACTCCATTACTCGTGACATGATCTGCTCCAGCTTGACTTGGGCTGAATCCATTGTCCTTGCCAGTATTACTGCTGCCACATCATCAGCATGTCCTACAAGGAAACAGTCCTCAGGTATTTCCAATCGTAGGACACCATCGTAAGATGCGTTCCATGGTAACATTCTGGAAGGCATTTGTTGGTCGCCCCTTCAAGCCCGGACCTCGCGGGTGGCAATCGTAAATTCGTAGTCGAGAGCTCGGGTGGCAATCGTACATTTGATTTCTTGGGTTCGGGTGGCAATCGTACTATTGTCTACTGCTCGGGTGGCAATCGATAAAGTCCGAAAAATTTCATCGTGTAGTTTTGCCCATTAAACACTAGTGAACATTTTGATTTTGGAAATGAGGAATTTCACCGATTTCTGTTTGCATTTTTCCTGAATAGTTAATGGTGTGGGATAGAAGAAAATCGGGCTGATTTCGGAAAATAAGTCTCCTGTTATTTTTGGGAGACAGTCTAAATTTTTAATTTCAAAACTAACCGGGAAAACAGACGTACAGCGGGAACGCTCGCTGATTGGGCTGTTCGGATCGCCGTCTCCTCCCAGTGTTGCCCATTGGGACGACGAAATTGAGTTTTCTAAGAGAAAAGTTATCAAACAAAAACAGAGGAAACCTAATTTTCCCTATCTCGCTTTTTCTATTTTTTTCTTCAGTTTTTCGATTTCGAACTTTACTGTTTCATGAAATTTTGCATCTGGGGACTATGGATTTCTCGATCTCAGCGCTTCAAGCGGACATAAATGAACTATTCCAGCATGACGTCATTTTCCCGGTTTTTTTAAACATTCGTATTTTCTCCACTGTTTTGTTTATTCGTAAATTAGGAAGTTCGGGCTGAAAGTTTGCCTTAGGGGGTTTTTAGAGGTACTGAATCCGATTTTGGGGTCAAAAATAGGAAATTCCGACATGGTGAAATTCCTCATTATTTTTGTAACCTTTAAAAGTGAAAACAATGCTTACGGTTACCATGGTAGGCTCGGGGGCAAAAGGTTGTTAACTCATTCTTGATTACGTCCCATACTGCTTTACTTGGGGGTCCGGTACCGCCGCGATAGCTCGGGCATGCGTTTCTAGGTGCGAGACACGAACCGACTACTGCGGGAGGTCGTGCGTTCAAATCTCGATCCCGGGGCGTGTTTTCGTGCGTTCAGGACTTGCCATTCCCCTCGTTCCAACGCAGGGTGGTGAGACAATGGAAAGCCATGAGCATTAGAACAAAAATTCTGATGTTCCCTTTGAACAGTAGTACTTCTGCTAAGTTTGGGTGTTTAGGATAAGTGAGGGGTTTTAAAATGTTAAAACTTTGGCAAAAACTCTTGGATTTATGAAATAAGAAGGATTAGTTTGCAGTTGTTTCAACTCTTTACTCAATGTAATTCCATTTAATCGGCGAGAGAGTCCATGAATAACATTTCATGTTGATCCTCCAGTTTCCTCAGAACGTTGTAGGGTGCCATTCGATCAGGATGCCTTAACACCTAAAATACCAACATGTCCATTTGTTACTTAAACATTCTACCTCTTGACCATGAGTACATCCAAGTTCACTCTTTGAGGGTTCTCGTCCAGGGCCTGGAAAGGAAAATAATGTTCTACCTTAGCAGTATGGTTTTTAGTCATCAAATCATTATGAATTTATTTATACCAGCCTTCCATAAAGATTGAACGTGTGTCCAAACTTCAAGGGATCGATTCTACAATGTACGAGTATTTCCAATAAAAATGTTTCTAGTTTTTTCAATTTTATGATTTTTATTCATTTTCGATACAATTGTTTGATTAAAAAAATTTCGTTTGCAATCGAATTTAGGGGAACAATTCGTGTTTGAACGTGGACAAACGCGAATTTTTTCAATGAAATAAACGTTGAGGGTCCCCCGCCTCCAGGCTTGGATGAAGAGTGGGAGGAGAGTTGGGGGAGAAGAATAATAAAATATTGAACTTGAGAAAGAAACTTTGAAAAACAAGAGGGTTCAAACCAAAGTGCAATGAGACATTTTTTGTTGGAAACCTTGTAGACTCGAACCTCAGAAGGTTAACAGTCTTAAGTGTGGACACCATGTGCATCAACAAGAGGGTAATGGATCTCCCTGAGGAAGCGGAGTAGTCGGAGAGCATAAACTGGGATCGAACACCGATCACATCTTAACCTTATGTCTAACAATGTGGAATCATAATTGAGCAGTAATTTCATTCATAGTGGTACACTTACAAGTATTCCAGACACGTGGTTGTGCAAACGCCAAAGCGAAGAGGGCGACCAGTAAAAGTAGAACCTTCATGTTGGACGACTGAAGAACGGCTTCACTGAACCACCTCTCGCTTTTATCCAGCTAGTGATTCTTACATAATTGCGTCTTTTATTTTTTCACTATAAAAAAAATTCAAACTTGAGGTTACGACTCTATCGAGGTATCATTTGAATTTATCGTCTTTCTGTAGTTTGTTTTATTGCCTACAATAAAATGGGTGTTTCGAGACGCGAAAGTACGTTTTGAACCTGAGAAAGATTCTGTCCTAAGATTCAAACTTAAGGTTACGACTCTATCGAGGTATCATTTGAATTTATCGTCTTTCTGTAGTTTGTTTTATTGCCTACAATAAAATGGGTGTTTCGAGACGCGAAAGTACGTTTTGAACCTGAGAACGATTCTGTCCTAAGATTCAAAATTTTACTAGTTCATAAGTTTCTTATCTCATACTCGAAATCAAGTTGAAAATTTTCCTTTGGAAAAATCAGGTCGAATTCCCACGCTATTATTCGAAATATTATTCCTAGGTGTATCAAATGGGACCATTTCACGTTTCTTTGAATAGAATTTCACGACACTCACTTGTGCTTCCTCAACCAAGAATCATAACATGATAAGAATTCGGCTTTTCCACCAATAGCAGCTAACTATGGTTATCGCAAAGATATTGGTGCCTTCTATTGATATTATCAATAGAAGGCACTAATATCTTTGCGATAACCATGGTTAGCTGGTATTGATGGAAAAGCCGTGTTCTTCGCTGACGGTTTATCTTTCCTGAATAATAATAAACCGTTATGTAAGCGTTTCAGATACGGATGATACCACCCAACGATCAACTATCATTAACCCTTAATATCCTGATGTATCTTTTTGGAAGTCCGAGTATCTGCAACAGTTTATCCGAACTGATGTTTTGGCTAACTTGATGCTCCAACTATTGATTGTATGAGAAAACGTAATAATAAAAACATAAATCAATGGAAAAACAAAATAATTCTCAAGTTGACAGACTGTAGGGCCTTCGAGGTACCTTCTGCTCACATTTTTCACATTGTAGGCTATTAGTTGGTTTCCTCGTCGGAAATGGGGCCACTTTCTAAGGGATACACCCCTCCATGAACTGGACCTTCTCCATCTTATTCCTTGGTTCTGTACTACTTCAAGAGAAATACTGTTCGCAGATAGAAAGAAAGCGGCCAGCCGATTTCCCGCAGGGTATACCTCCTAACATAGACTACTGTACTACCTGTTCCAAAATCTAGATTCCTATCTATTCCTATCTAGTAGATATTCTGTATATAATTGGGAACCACTGCCTGGAAGTCAACCCGGAAACCCTGGCCGACCACGAACAGTCTGTAATAAACACACCTTCCACTTCGTCATTGGTCGGTAGTCAACACCCTCGGTCTCATTTTTCCCTGGCTTGAGTGACAGGTAGAAGGACGACGTTTTTGGGACTGTAATACACATGGACACTTGACCAAGCCAGCCGCTTTCTTTCAATCGTAACACTGTACCTGACCCTAACACCTCTCTAAGGATTTTTCAAAGTTTTCTTTAATTTACTCCTACAAAATTTGATTTATAGACAGATTCTGCTGACGCAGATAGTCTTAGTGGGGCTCTTAGAAAGATCATTCTTGAGCTGACCGACTGTAATAGAGAATTTGAGATACAATCTGCTCAATTATTCTGTAGATTTTTCAAAATAAATCTAAATTTAATAAACAAACCCGTTTTTTTTTCCCCCTTTTTTTTTCAAGTGGGAAATTAAGGGCTTGATGAGCAAATCTTGAGAACTTTATCAGAATACTAATACACCCGTGTGTTAGTTTCTCTGCGAGATAGCTGAGCTCTACCCTCATAGGGACTATCAACATCCCAATCAGTAATGTCTCAGAAAACTTCATCGAAATCTGATGGATTATATTGAGTTACCTAATAGTTGTCACAAAGATTTTCCGTTTGCGCTTGCGCAGTGAATACCTTCAATCCCATGGTGATGATTTTCATAGGGAACCATCTACTCAATCTCTAATCTACAATCACTGAAAATTTGGAAAATCTACAATCACTGAAAATAATCTACAAGTCACTGAAAATCACTGAAAAAATCTAATCTACAATCACTATCGATTGCCAACCATGAGAGAAAAGGTGAAGGACGGATTGTACGATTGCCCCCCGCATCGGTTGGTTGAGAGAAAAGAAAATGTACAATTGCCACCCAGAAAAGGAAACCTCTCCCGCTGCCTTTACCGGTTGCCTTCCGATCAGTATGTAAGCCGCAATGGGCTGAAAGCCAGTAGCAAAATAACGTTGTGGGGAATTGACCTGAAAACACAACTTAAAACTAAGTTAGAAAAGTGTTACTTAACTGGTTTGAGATGAATGTAGCGGCTGAAGATGCAATCCAGGTCGTTGTGTAGCTGAAATAAGCAACTCCCTGAAGGGGCTTCACCTCGTTGCGGAGAAGATAGAAAAAAGCAAAAGAGAAGCTAGGCGTCGATGCGCAATGTAACTACTTGAAATCCTATTGGTGAAGTTTTTTGTTAATTATGTACTCTTTGTTTTGACCTCTAATGAGGGAACCAGGCGTTGCTTGAAAAGAGAAGAATGAAATGCGATTCAATGTATGTGTAATCGACGTTACGTTGTGGCATAAACAAAATATATATGTACAAAATATATTGTTGAAAATAAAGAGATCGTGTATGATATCAATATGGCGTTGTGGTATTTTATCGTGAGAATCCTTAAAGTAGGAACAATGTTTATGAGCGTTGTGGTACGTTTTAACTTAAATCCTTATGATAGGAACAATATTTGATGTGCGTTGTGGTGCAACTGAGAGAATGACACTAGGTTTATCTCCAATGAAGCTAAGGGCGCTTGAGGGCAACCAGCAATGCAAAACAATTACACTGAACAAGGAACAGTTTCTGTCTTTACCCCTAATCACACCTATTATTGGCCAATAATAATGAATGCACGAGTGCACTCACAATGTAACCTCAGGGCGTGGGTCGTTCCGGGGTGTCTGTTGTTCCGTGTCCGAGTTGTGGTGGTCCAGGGTGAGCGAGGGTCTATCAGCAGTGCGAGGGGAATCACTACGGCGACTGACTGATGAACGGGGTTTGATTTTAGGTAAAAGAGCAGTTTTATGAAAAGACGTTGCGCAATGCAAATTAAGAGTTGTGGGGGGTTGCAGTTGAATGGCAGCAGGGTGTATCAAGAGCGAGATTGGGGGTAGTAGCTTGAAGGCAGGAGAGGGAGTGCTGGAGAGGGGTTGGGCGCTGGGGTGCCTCGGTTCTCTCCCCTCCCCTTGTCACGTGACTCTTGAGTTTGATAGAGGGGGTTGGGCTGGCTTCTGGGGCGCCCCGAGGGGTGGGGACGCCCCGGCCGGCCGGCGTTCCTCCCCTTTTCTGATGAATTTCCCTTTAAATTTCCTTCCTATATTTCTATCCAGCTCCTGAGATGGGAAACATTTTATCTGTGAGCTGCAGCTCACAAGTAGAACATAGTACGACAAAAACTTGTATCTCGGGGATAGTTAGCAGTAGGGATTATAGTTTCTAGGGTACCAGGTTAAGCTATTCACCTGGAGACACATCCATGCCATGATTTTTTTTCGGTGTAAGCGGTGAAAAGTATACTATTCGCTTGAAAATGTTTAGTTACATTTGTTTGATTTATTAGCTAGATAAGTCGAAATCACTTTCTCGTAAGAAGTGCTAAGAAAGAGAAGTGCTAATGAGAGAAATGTCAACCCTAACGTCCAGCAATTTAGATAGGCTGTTAGAAAACGTGTGTTTCGTAATAGCATTAGACCAAATGATTGCGGCAATTGTTTTGATTTTGGTCGCTAGCAATGATACAATAAGGAGTTTCTTACCCCTTCAATGAAGTGATCCAATTGATGAAATAAATTCGAATGAAATGGAAGGAGATACTATTCCAATGTTATCTTAAATGATAGAAGACAATGCTAACACATACTACAGAAATAATGTATTGTATTATATTTCTGAATTCATTGTAAAAAACGCTGCAAATTATTACACAATGGTTTATTATTTTTCTATATAGATCACTCGTCTACAAAATCACCAACCATCCAATATGAAAAAAAATAATAATAATAAAAAATCAAAAAAAAATCACCAACCATCGATTGCAATTCGGTCAGTTCTAATTTGAACGGAGATTAGGCCTCTTTTGCGATTCACACTCGTGTTTTCATTTATATATATATATATATATATTTCAATATAAACCCTCAAATTTTTGTAGGGAGCGAACGGTTTGTCCTACAGAGCTCCGAGTGGTCTCAAAAAATTCTAAAAATTCTATAGAATCCAAAATTGAAGGAAAAGCAATACCTTTATATTGAACTTTTTTGAGTTAGGGCGTTTTCAAAATTTCAAAATTGATTTTGGAACTCTTAGAAGTGACCTACATCAACCAAAAGCTTCGAGGCACAACTAGACCCCAAATGGAGCCTATATACCAAATTTCATCAAAATCGGTCAATGCTAAGTGGCAAAAGTGCCGCGTACGGCCAAATTTTTATTCGATTTTTGGATTCTACGTACATTGAAACGTAAACCATCAAATTTTGAGGGGGTGTTAAAATTTTGCTTCCTCACTACCGAAGGTAGAGAAGCTTTGTATTCGTGAAAGAAGTGAAAAAAAAAAAATGTCCTCCAAAATCAAAATTTCCACTTGCTTTTTGCGTTTTAGAGCTTCCCGAACAATTTTGGTTCCGTGTCTGTCTGTCTGTCTGTGGTCAATCCTTGTCCCGGGCAAAACTATACTAACCTGTGGTCCGATTTTGATGAAATTTTCAGGGATTGTGCGGGTTAGGTCCTAGACGGTCCCCTATCAATTTCAGCACCTTCGGACCAATAGGAGCGAGTGCGCATGCGCAAACGTGAATTTCCTGGAACCTCGGTTTCTAATGAACCGATTTTGCTCAAATTTGGAGGTTAGTTAGGGACTAACTTCTAAGAGACACCCTATAAGTTTCAATCAAATTGGTCAAGCAATAGCCGCTGCGCATGCGCGAACTTTAAATTTATTGTTACAACCAAAACTCCGCAACTATTCAACCAATTTCGATGAAATTTTCAGGGATTGTGTGGGTTAGGTCCTAGACGGTGGACCGCAAAATAAAATAATAAAATTCTACGTTTAATTTTAAACAAAACTCAAATTACGAGTATATAACAAATTAATACCCATAATCCTAATACGTACACCTATTATAGTTTTAGTATTGAATAACAATAATCATTATCGTCATAACTTCGTAGTTTTATTTTATACCTACACTCTTTCGTTCTTTTATTTCAGTGGTTTATATACCACAACTATTTACAACACTATTATAAACATTAATACCTGCAACCCTATCCCGCATATTATCGCCAATATTTTGGTATTCAATAACTCTTTGAATCATAATTTTTTCGCCAACTGATTCTATACGTCCATGTTACAATGAGTGAGGAAGCTATACTGCCCACCCAACTTGGCAGACGTTTTTTTTTTTTCTTGGTCGATTCCAAAGGTTCATTATTGAAAATAATAAACCAAAAGAGAAAAATATGACAACGACTGCTGTTTCCTTATTTTATCGGGAAATGAAAAGTAACGTCCTTATGCAATGATTTTATCGATAAGGGGTTGATGCGAGCGTCACATAACATTTTGAAAACAGTCAAAAAATGTATCGTCGTCATTTACCTACCAAATCGACAATTTTGTACAACAGCAAAGCAAGATATCCGTGATATTGCAATCTTTTATGCATTTCAAAGGGTTTCAAAGGTCATCTATCGAATAATGACTGAGGAGAAAATAGCCGTGAAATTATTCTGATAAAATTTACCACAGCTATGTCAAACAGTTGAAAGTTAGTACTTCGGGAAGATTTTCCTTTTTCCGGAAGGCAATAGTAAATTTTCATTTCGATGCGGGGGGGGGGGGCAATGGTAACATTCTTTTTTTTCCGGCAGGCAGGTGAGAAAATCTTTAAGATCCATAGGTGGAGTTGGATCTCGTAAGATACCTGGAAGGGTCTGCATCCTCCTGGTTATGTGGAATTTAAACCCACTAAAAAAACACCTCCTTTTTCTCCCATGTTGGAGCTCAGCCCGGAACCGTTTAGCACATTACTTCGGGCTGAGTCCTGGGGCGTCAAGATGCTCCCTCCTCTCTCTTTCTCGTTCTAAGAGCATCTTCCTTGTCAGGATGCTCTCCGTGTATTCTGCCACAGCAGTCCAGCTCCTTTCACCTTCCAGCATTCTGCTGACAACAGCCTCTGGTGTTGAACTCTGGGGAGCTGTCTCCAGCTCTGCCATCAGCTGATTTCTTTCAGGTGCCCATTTGTTGCATTTGAAGAAGGTGTGGAGCACATCATCACCTTCTTTGTCCTGGCAATGTAAACATGTTGGGGCAGATACCTTTCCCATTTTATACAGATAGGCATAAAAAAGTCCTTGTCCCGTAAGGAACTGCGTAAGGAAGAGGTTCACTTCTCCATGTTTTCTTTCCATCCACGTCTGAATGTTTGCACCAACCGTGCAGTCCACCTTCCTCTATGTTCTCCCGTCCATATATCTTGCCAATTTGCCATTGTGCGCTCCCTTTCTTCCTTGGCTATGCGGGCCCTGTCTCCTTCATCCCTTCTGTCAAAGATTCTTTTCGTCTCTGAACAGGGGCGGCTGCTGATAGGAGCATAGGCGCATGTGCACCCCCAGCCAATTAAAAAAGAAAAAAATCAAAGTTAGTTCCTCTGGGTTTGAAGAGTAAGTTGGCTAGTGACAGAAGACTCGATCGTAGGTACTGTGCTAGTTGAATCTACGCGCGAAAACTGTGGCGGGAGCTCCCTCTTTTCTGACCAATCAGCGGCGGTTCGCGCAAATCCAGTTTTATGCTCCGTTTCGAGGAGGGTGACGTCATTCGAGGGAGGCAGGCACGTGAGATTGACCAACCAGAGAGCACGAAATGTGACCTTGAGGAGCAGCACGGCGGATGTGCACCTGGGGTGTGTGAGTGAGTGAATTTCCAATTTTATTATTTTGTCTTCCTGGCTCACTGGTTTCCCGGTTTCCTTATTGTAAACAAACAGAACTGATAAGGGCATTTCCCGTTTTTCGTTTTCGGTCCACCGTTTTGTTCAAAGTATGGTGATTATTTAGGAGTGTTGTAGGTACTATGAATAATTCGGTGCATTACATCAACATAAACTATTCGTGTTTGTCGGTCGTGAAAAAGTGCGACATTCCAGAAACTGGCCGCCCCTTGCCGTCTGTACCTGGACTCCAGTAGACGTCAAAATTTAAAAATCGTGCAGATTCGTACCGTAAGTTTAATGTCAAATAATATTCGACTTGTTATAATATTATTACAAGAAGGTAGATTGGCTTTGCAGGTGTGAAGTGACTAACAAATTATTTTGTTTTGCTTGCCTACTTTGTTATACCAACCGAAATGAGGCTTGGGTTAAAGACGGCATAAGTGATCTCCCATTTAGCCAAAATAACGCATTGGCTGTCTCCCATAAAAACGCTCTGGTAGATTTGCGTATATTGGGTCGTCAAAATATACCTAATGCAACAACTCGACAGTGCATATCATCTTAATCTGATGCAAAAAACCAAAAATAGGTACATTCTGTCTCGAATTATCGTTAATTTTTCTTCCGAGTTGGACGATGTTTTGAATCATCACGGGCAAATACACATTTCAGCTTTGCAATAAGATGGATGCATTTCTTGGGTTTAGACCTTTGATGATTAGGTATTTCAGAAGTTCTGTTAACCACTAGAGAACATTATTTTTCGTGTCTATTGCACCTACGTATTTAGTACCGTTTGCAATTTTAAGATGAAAAAGTTACCAAGATTTATCCCATTTACATATCGTTGAAATTTCTATTTGGCAGAGAAAAGCACCTATTCTGTCCCTTCCCCGTAGCTTCTCCTGATCTCCGTGCGCCCCCTGAGTTCAGGGCAGGAGCCGCCACTGTCTCTGAAGCCTTCAGCTGAATGGGTATGACCCTCGTGAGGACAAAGATAGCGGGTTCTGATACTGTTCGGTAGGCACAAGCGATTCTTAGGGCTCCTCTTCGCTGCACAGCTATTAATCTCTGTCGGAGATATGCCACATTCAATGCGTCTGCCCTTACCTCCGCTCCATACAAGAGAATTGACTGCACGACTGTCATCATTAGGCGTCACTTGCAAGTTCTAGGGCCGTTTATATTCTTCATAAGGTGACAAAGAGCTGCAGTTTTTTGTGCTGCTCTATCTGCAGTTCTTCTTATATGTTCGCCAAATGTGATTTTGGTGTCCAATGTGATTCCTAAATATCTGGCTGCTGGTTTAGTTGTTATTTCGGCATTTGCAATCCGCATTGAGATGATGGTAGGTATGCGCTTGCGCGTGAAGATGACTACCTCAGTCTTTGCTGTAGCTAGTGCCAGGCTATGGTCTTCCATCCACTCCATTACTCGTGACATGATCTGCTCCAGCTTGACTTGGGCTGAATCCATTGTCCTTGCCAGTATTACTGCTGCCACATCATCAGCATGTCCTACAAGGAAACAGTCCTCAGGTATTTCCAATCGTAGGACACCATCGTAAGATGCGTTCCATGGTAACATTCTGGAAGGCAGTTGATGGTCGCCCCTTCAAGCCCGGACCTCGCGGGTGGCAATCGTAAATTCGTAGTCGTGGGCTCGGGTGGCAATCGTACATTTGATTTCTTGGGTTCGGGTGGTACTATTTTCTACTGCTCGGGTGGCAATCGATAAAGTCCGAAAAATTTCATCGTGTAGTTTTGCCCGTTAAACACTAGTGAAAATTTTGATTTTGGAAATTATTTTTGTAACTTTTAAAAGTGAAAACAATGCTTACGGTTACCTTGGTAGGCTCGGGGGCAAAAGGTTGTTAACTCATTCTTGATTATGTAAATAGGCTCTAGGTTTATATTTGAAGCGTTTGCTAGGGTTGGTGAGGAAGACGTAAAGAAGATCATCGATTCGCTACGTTGAGGCTCAAGTCCGGGATACGATGGTATTACAGTGGAAGTCCTTAAAAAAGTTAAAACGTGTATTTCCAAGCCATTGGCACATCTTATAAACATGAGTATTGCAACTGGTGTTTTCCCTGAAATCTATAAGATGGCCATCGTGACTCCGCTTTTTAAGGCTGGGGACCCTAGGATACTCGATAATTACAGACCTATTTCCTTGGTCTCTAATGTAGCAAAAATTATAAAAAAGGCTGTGAAGCATCACTTAGTTGAAAACCTAGCAAGGAATAACTTGTTGCATAGTGGACAGTTTGGCTTCCGTGCAGGTCTGGGCACTCAGGACGCCGTTGCCGCGCTAACAGAGAAGGTCATTACCGAGCTAGACAAAAGAAATAAACCGTTGGCAATTTTCCTGGATTTGAGGAAAGCTTCTGATTGTGTTTCTCACAAGAAGTTAGTAGAAAGTGTACGCGTACTAATGGGGGATAGCATTGCTGTTTGGGTACAGAGTTATTTACGTGGGCGATGTCAGAAAGTGAAAATAAACGCAATTTTGAGTGAGGGATCTTCCTTCTCCTATGGAATTCCGCGGGGCACAGTTCTTGGACCTCTTTTATTTATCTGTTTCATGAATAATCTGTTTGACGTTCTACTTGAAGGAGACATATTTACCTGTGCTGATGATACAGCTGTAGTGGTCTCGCGAAATACTTGGGGTGCATCCTTGCAAGCGGCGTCTGCTTGCTTGCTTGTGGTCAGGGACTGGCTGGATGGAGTCGGCTTGAAGCTAAATTTTAGCAAATCCAATTTTGTTGCTTTTTCCTTGCGTAATACCTCTATCCCTGCTCTAGGAAATATCAAATGCCATATTGAGTCAACCTGTATTGCAAGTGATTGCGGTTGCCCAAGTTTCAAGCAGATCCCACAAACTAAGTATTTGGGGGTGGTTGTGGACCAATGTTTGTCCTGGAAATACCATATTGACAGTACCCTTCTGTCATACCCTTCTGCCTTGAAATCCGAAATTTTATGTCTATGGGCACACTTAAAATGTTTAATCATGCTCAAGTGCAATCCGTGATATCCTACTGTATTCTTGTGTGGGGATCGGCATACCAAACTTACCTAGAGCCTTTGCATATAACTCAGAAGAAAAATATCAAAATTTTGCTGCGTAAAAAAATGAGATTCTCCTCCTCTGCGGTTTTTAAGACTTTCGAGGTTTTGGATGTCTTTCACATTTACAAAAAAATTGTATTCATTTATATATTTAAAAATTTATCTGACTTTGAAAAAAACTATGGGCAGACAAGAGCATCCAATAACATTACACTGAAGTTGCCTTTTAGATTTACAACTAGAAGTCAGAATTTTTTCTCGTACAATGGAATACAACTGTTCAACAGTCTTCCAAATGAACTAAAGATGCTAAATGATCTAGCAGTCTTTAAACGGCGCATCAAAGAGTATATCCTAACGTGGCCTATTTCAAGTTTTTCTTAATTAAAGAATAATTTACAACAGTGTCACGTTAGAGAATGAGTTTTTAATTGTGTACTTTTTGGTAACCAAATTAACACCTGAAATAATGAAATAATAATAATGGTGGGTACCTACACTACTCCCCCTCTAGTACCTTTGGTACGTCATTAAATCTGTTGAACTGAAAAAAAATCAAGGGTTAAAATAAAAAACGCGTTCCAAATAACGTGAGGGAAATCTAACGGTTCTTCCGCTCTTTGTGGTCTTCTGTTTTCCTGTTTCTTTTTTCTCCTGTCTTGGTTGAAGTTCTGGAACTGGCTGTTGTTCTTGAGTGTGTTGTCGTTGTGAGTTCGTAGAGTTGTGATGGTTTGTTCCTGGTTCTTGTTCTGCGATGAAGTATGCTGGTTTTAATCTGTCAATTGAAATTGTTGTTGTTCTGTTCTTCATATCCAGTGTAAAATATTTGTCTGTCTTCTCGATGACTTTGTACGGGCCTTCATAAGCTGGCTCTAGTGGCTTTTTCACTCTATCCACTCTTACGAAAACGTGTGTGCATGTTGATAGATCTTTGTGAATGAAGATGTCTTTCTTGGATTTGTTTTCAATTTTTCTTGGTTTTAGTAGCTTCATGCATTGTTGTAGATTGTTAACGAATGTATCTGGTTCTGTTTCCATTGTTGGTTCTTCAAAAAATTCTCCTGGTAGCTTTATTGTTGTTCCGTATGTCATTTGTGATATTGTATAGTTGCCATCAGTTTGTAGGGCACCTCGTAACCCTAACAAAACTGTGGGTAAAACATCAGTCCATTTGACTGTGTTGTGTGCTTTTATTGCTGTTTTTAATGTTCTATGTTGTCTCTCCAATTTGCCATTACTTTGAGGGTGGTATGGTGTAGTATGTTTAAATTTTGCTGCACATAATTCTGTTAACTTTTTGAATAAATTTGATTCGAACTGTCTACCTCGATCTGATACCAGCTGAACAGGTACTCCGAATCGGGTAATCCAAGAATTGTAGAATGTTTTTGCTACAGTTTCAGCTGTGATATCTTGGATAGGGATTGCTTCCAACCAATTTGTGAATCTGTCAATCATTGTCAAAATGTAAGTGTATCCGTCAGATGGTGGTAGTGGTCCAACAATGTCTATGTGTATGAATGCAAATCTTTCTTCTGGTTCTTCAAATATGCCAAATGGGGATTTTGTGTGTTTTGAAATTTTGTTCTTTTGACATCCCATACATGCTCGAGTCCATTCTGTTATATCTTTTTGAATTCCAGGCCAAACTGCTTTTGATGTAATTTGTTTAACAGTTGACCTTATTCCAGGGTGAGTCATGTCATGGATTTGATGGAAAAAGTTTTTTCGAAATATTTTTGGAATGAATGGTCGTATTCTTTGTTCAGAAACATCACACCACAGTTTTTTTCTTGATGGTAATTCGTAATGTTTAAAACTCAAAGAATTGTTTCCATCTTTCAACTCTTCCAGTTCTTCGTCTTCCACTTGGGCATCGGCTATTTTGTCAAAATCAATAACTGTGATAGCTGTGATCCGTGATAAATTATCTGCAACAATGTTGTTTGAGCCAGAAATATGACGAATGTCTGTTGTGAATTCCGAAATGTACTGTAACTGTCTTTGCTGTCTTGGGGATGCTCGTTCATTTCTCTGTTTGAATGCGTATATAAGTGGCTTATGATCTGTGTATATGATAAAATTTCGACCTTCCAGGAAATGTTTGAACTTTTTGATTGATTTATAGCATGAAAGTAATTCTCTGTCGTAAGTTGAGTATGATTTTTCTGTGTCACTGAGTTTCTTAGAATAAAATGCAATTGGTCTTTCCCCACTTTCTTCATGTTGTTGGAGAACACTTCCTATTGCAAAATCACTAGCATCAACTACTAGAGAAAGTTGGTAATCAGGATTGGGAAACACTAGCATTGCTGCGTTTACCAAGTCCTGTTTGCATTTTTCGAACGCTTTCTGTGCTTCAGATGTCCAAACTACTTTTCGCTTATCTTTCTTTCTAGCCCCTTTCAGGTAATCATGTAGGATAGCTTGAGTTTTTGCAGCATCTTTCAGATATGGCCGATATGAATTTACCATACCTAAGAATGATCGAAGTTCGTGCAAAGATTCAGGGAGTTTGTATTCGAAAATAGCTTTGACTTTTTCTGGAAGTGGTTTTGAGCCTTCTGGTGTGACTAGATATCCGAGAAATTCCAAAGAGTTTACTCCAAATATTGATTTTGAGACATTAATTCTTAGACTATGGTTATTCAGTCTCTCTAGAACCTGTCTGAGATGATTTTTATGTTCCTCGGCTGATGAAGAAGCGATCAAACAATCATCAAGATAAGGAAAAACAAAATCGAGACCACTTAGAACTTCATTAATAAATCTTTGAAAACTTGCAGGTGCATTTCTTAAACCAAATGGCATAACATTAAATTCAAATAAGCCAAAAGGTGTTGTAATTGCTGTTTTGGATTTGTCTTCTTCTGCTAATGGAATTTGATAGTATGCTTTAAACAGATCTATTTTTGAAAAGATTTTTTTATTGATCAAAATATGATGAAAATCTTCAATTCTTGGCAATGGGTACCTATCTGGAACGGTACAAGCATTCAGTCGTCGATAATCTCCACATGGACGAAAAGATCCATCTTTTTTTGGTACAACATGTAAAGGACTTGCCCATTGTGATTTGGATGGACGAACTATGCCTTGGTCTAACATGTACTGGAATTCATCTTTGGCAACTTGCAATTTCCTTCCATCTAACTGTCGCGGTCTACAATGAACTGGAGGACCTTTTGTTACAATATAGTGCTTAACGTCGTGCTTTATTTCGTTTGGAGACCAATTTATGCCTGGTTTTATTGTTTCCGGAAATTGTCCAAGAATATCAGCATACTGAGAAGATTTTGACATGGTACTTATCATGAGGTCTGCGGTTATGGAAGAAACTTCGCCTCTGGTAAACAGCTTTGTTTCCCCATCAATCAGTCTTCCTCCTTTCAGGTCTATCAGTAAATTGAATTTTTTCATGAAATCTGCTCCTAATATTCCTTTAGATACTTTCGCGACTATGAATGGCCATTTGAAATTCCGTCTCAATCCTAAATCTACAGCAATCATTTTGGTGCCAAATGTAGGAATTTCTGTGTCATTTGCAGCGTATAATTTGAAGTCCGGATTGAGAAAATTTCTGTGAGGTCCTGATTTTGAAGGTGGTATAACTGAAACTTCTGCTCCACTGTCAACTAAAAAACGAGTCTTGGAATTTTTGTCGAAAACAAATAATCGAGAGTTGCAGCAATTTGGTGCAGAAGAAGTTGCTGCTACTTCTACTGCTTTTTGGAGTTTTCCTGATTTTTTCCATGCACAGGGAGGTGTGCATTTTTCCGCATGACATCTGCTACCGAACCTAAAATGGAAATAACAGTATTTACCATTAGGATCATACCGACTTCGAGATTTGCTTCTATTCCTGCTTTGCGATCGAGTTGAACTTGAACTTCGCGAAAATGATCGTGAACGATTTTCCTTCTTCATTGCTTCGATCTTCTGTTCTAAGGATGCTATCTGCATGGAGAGGGACGCAAGAAGTTCGTTAGCAGGATAATTATGATCATTTTGACTACTTTGCGATTGGAATTTGGCTGCATAAAGTTCGTGACGAGGGTTCATTTCCAAAATTTTGTCTGCCATAATTGCTAATCTTTCCAAAGTTTCATTGCTTACAATTATAATATTTTTAATAGAATTTGGTAATTTATCAAGCCATAATGTTTTTAGAATTTTGTCCGAAACGTATTTTCCAGCCAATGATCTCATTTTTCTCAACAACTGACTTGGCTTCAAGTCACCAAGTTCAAGTCCCGTGAGCAATTTTCGAATTTGCTTTTCGTCACTTTCCTTGAAAATATTTAAAAGACGAGATTTTGCTGCTGCGTATTTATTAATTTCTTCTCCTTCATGATGTCCCAAATGTTTCGAGAATTTTGGGTTCCAAATTAGCAACTAGATGATTAAATTTAGACGTATCAGATCTTACTCTCTCCACTGTGAACTGAGCTTCGACTTGGTAAAACCAAATTTCGGGTTTTTCTGTCCAAAATGGTGGAAACTTTATTTTTCTTACGGAATTAACTTCCTCGTTTCCCGGTTGTACAGGTAGATCTGCATCTCCACCTCCTTGGCTACTTTCTCCATTCATTTTAGTGTCCTTCGGAGTCACCAATATCCTAACGTGGCCTATTTCAAGTTTTTCTTAATTAAAGAATAATTTACAACAGTGTCACGTTAGAGAATGAGTTTTAATTGTGTACCTTTTTGGTAACCAAATTAACACCTGAAATAATGAAATATAATAATGGTGG
>CM019170.2:6813653-6898474 GCA_009739505.2 Apolygus lucorum | reverse complement strand
ATGGTGATGAATCTGTCTAGGAGTGTCTGGTTCTCCCGAGAATTCGGGGACCATCTGTAAGTATTCCTTTTTAAATTGGTTCTGCATGTTACTTAATATGTTTTCAATTTCCTACGAATAAATCGGTTAGATTAAATACGTTATCTGTAATATCGTCTAGACTTACAGAATTACTGCTAGCATCGGGATCGCTGTCCTCGAATATGGCTTGCAGTGGCCACGTACGTCTTGTTGCTCAGGTGACTCTTCGTCTCGGTCGCAGCAATCTTCCTTCAGGTACGCTCCAAAGATTGCGTCGATTTCGTCTCTGAAGTGAAGATGGACAGTTGTCTGCTTGGCTGCTACTGGCTCCCGCGATGGGTCGATTCCGGTCCTTGCTGCCTTGAGACGTAGGTTTCCTCTTCAATAGTCGTAAAAACGGCTCCAGCTGTCCAAATCTTGGTTCTGGGAGAGGTCCTACCGACTGCGCCAAAGACGTCGTGAATACGAGGGTCTTACTTTTTAAAATAGTTTTATTGACTTGAACACAAGTTATTACAAATGAGCTAACAAGGATAACGGGTCGTGGACTTGGCTGCGACCAAAAAGAGTGGAGATTCCTGGGGCTGCGGGTTTTTACTTATAGGTTTCCTCAGGATGAGCGTCAGCGGGTTTGTCAGGGAGCTTGCCTTCCCACGGGGTGGTTTCCAGGAAGCGTCGGTGTCGATTCAGCAGGTCTGGGAAGTGTCGGTGTTGATTCAGAGGGTTTCAAGGGTAGACTCAAGAGATGATTTATATATATATATATATATGTGTCATTCCGGACGATAAACTTGAGTAATTGTTTAAATTTTTTTTTAGTTTTTGCAAAATGGTTTGTAACAACAAACCATAGGTCAAGTTCGTTAACCAGCAATTTTGGACAATCCAAAGTGGTCCAAAATTCAAAAAAACTCCAAAAAAATGGGTTTTTTCCCGTTTTTTGAGGTTTTACATTGAAAATCATGGTAATTTATGGTATATTCGGATTCAGCACAAAATTTCTGATATGAATGCTTTTTTCAAAAATGAAAATTGTCCAAAATTAAGAAAAGTTTGTAGCTATATATATAATGAATACGTGCGTATATTTGTTGTAACCAGAAATGCAGTAGCCGTGTGGTACTCTATGAGTTCGTAGAGACGACTAGAACATGAATATGGACTCCTAAGATCTTCAAAGCATACCAGCAATAATTTGCAGCGTGTTATTAGCGAATTTTCAAAGAAAATGAAGCTATTGCAATGGCCTCAAAATTTTTAGAATCGACTTTTTCGAAAAATTTTCACACTGAAATCCGTTTTGGAACATTCTGAAACGATCCCTGAAGTTTTTCCAAAAATCATATGTATTATATATATATATATATGTGTCATTCCGGACGATAACTTGAGTAATTGTTTAAAATTTTTTTTTTAGTTTTTGCCAAAATGTTTGTAACAACAAACCATAGGTCAAGTTCGTTAACCAGCAATTTTGGACAATCCAAAGTGGTCCAAAATTCAAAAAAACTCCAAAAAAATGGGTTTTTTCCCGTTTTTTGAGGTTTTTTACATTGAAAATCATGGTAATTTATGGTATATTCGGATTCAGCACAAAATTTCTGATATGAATGCTTTTTTCAAAAATGAAAATTGTCCAAAATTAAGAAAAGTTTGTAGCTATATATATATATAATGAATACGTGCGTATATTTGTTGTAACCAGAATGCAGTAGCCGTGTGGGTACTCTATGAGTTCGTAGAGACGACTAGAACATGAATATGGACTCCTAAGATCTTCAAAGCATACCCAGCAATAATTTGCAGCGTGTTATTAGCGAATTTTCAAAGAAAATGAAGCTATTGCAATGGCCTCAAAATTTTTAGAATCGACTTTTTCGAAAAATTTTCACACTGAAATCCGTTTTGGAACATTCTGAAACGATCCCTGAAGTTTTTCCAAAAATCATATGTATATATATATATATGTGTCATTCCGGACGATAACTTGAGTAATTGTTTAAAATTTTTTTTTTAGTTTTTGCCAAAATGTTTGTAACAACAAACCATAGGTCAAGTTCGTTAACCAGCAATTTTGGACAATCCAAAGTGGTCCAAAATTCAAAAAAACTCCAAAAAAATGGGTTTTTCCCGTTTTTTGAGGTTTTTACATTGAAAATCATGGTAATTTATGGTATATTCGGATTCAGCACAAAATTTCTGATATGAATGCTTTTTTCAAAAATGAAAATTGTCCAAAATTAAGAAAAGTTTGTAGCTATATATATATATAATGAATACGTGCGTATATTTGTTGTAACCAGAAATGCAGTAGCCGTGTGGGTACTCTATGAGTTCGTAGAGACGACTAGAACATGAATATGGACTCCTAAGATCTTCAAAGCATACCCAGCAATAATTTGCAGCGTGTTATTAGCGAATTTTCAAAGAAAATGAAGCTATTGCAATGGCCTCAAAATTTTTAGAATCGACTTTTTCGAAAAATTTTCACACTGAAATCCGTTTGGAACATTCTGAAACGATCCCTGAGTTTTTCCAAAAATCATATGTATATATATATATATATATGTGTCATTCCGGACGATAACTTGAGTAATTGTTTAAAATTTTTTTTTTAGTTTTTGCCAAAATGTTTGTAACAACAAACCATAGGTCAAGTTCGTTAACCAGCAATTTTGGACAATCCAAAGTGGTCCAAAATTCAAAAAAACTCCAAAAAAATGGGTTTTTCCCGTTTTTTTGAGGTTTTTACATTGAAAATCATGGTAATTTATGGTATATTCGGATTCAGCACAAAATTTCTGATATGAATGCTTTTTTCAAAAATGAAAATTGTCCAAAATTAAGAAAGTTTGTTAGCTATATATATATATAATGAATACGTGCGTATATTTGTTGTAACCAGAAATGCAGTAGCCGTGTGGGTACTCTATGAGTTCGTAGAGACGACTAGAACATGAATATGGACTCCTAGATCTTCAAAGCATACCCAGCAATAATTTGCAGCGTGTTATTAGCGAATTTTCAAAGAAAATGAAGCTATTGCAATGGCCTCAAAATTTTTAGAATCGACTTTTCGAAAAATTTTCACACTGAAATCCGTTTTGGAACATTCTGAAACGATCCCTGAAGTTTTTCCAAAAATCATATGTATATATATATATATATATGTGTCATTCCGGACGATAACTTGAGTAATTGTTTAAAATTTTTTTTTTAGTTTTTGCCAAAATGTTTGTAACAACAAACCATAGGTCAAGTTCGTTAACCAGCAATTTTGGACAATCCAAAGTGGTCCAAAATTCAAAAAAACTCCAAAAAAATGGGTTTTTCCCGTTTTTTGAGGTTTTTACATTGAAAATCATGGTAATTTATGGTATATTCGGATTCAGCACAAAATTTCTGATATGAATGCTTTTTTCAAAAATGAAAATTGTCCAAAATTAAGAAAAGTTTGTAGCTATATATATATATAATGAATACGTGCGTATATTTGTTGTAACCAGAAATGCAGTAGCCGTGTGGGTACTCTATGAGTTCGTAGAGACGACTAGAACATGAATATGGACTCCTAAGATCTTCAAAGCATACCCAGCAATAATTTGCAGCGTGTTATTAGCGAATTTCAAAGAAAATGAAGCTATTGCAATGGCCTCAAAATTTTTAGAATCGACTTTTTCGAAAAATTTTCACACTGAAATCCGTTTTGGAACATTCTGAAACGATCCCTGAAGTTTTTCCAAAAATCATATGTATATATATATATATATGTGTCATTCCGGACGATAACTTGAGTAATTGTTTAAAATTTTTTTTTTAGTTTTTGCCAAAATGTTTGTAACAACAAACCATAGGTCAAGTTCGTTAACCAGCAATTTTGGACAATCCAAAGTGGTCCAAATTCAAAAAACTCCAAAAAAATGGGGTTTTTCCCGTTTTTTGAGGTTTTTACATTGAAAATCATGGTAATTTATGGTATATTCGGATTCAGCACAAAATTTCTGATATGAATGCTTTTTTCAAAATGAAAATTGTCCAAAATTAAGAAAAGTTTGTAGCTATATATATATATAATGAATACGTGCGTATATTTGTTGTAACCAGAAATGCAGTAGCCGTGTGGGTACTCTATGAGTTCGTAGAGACGACTAGAACATGAATATGGACTCCTAAGATCTTCAAAGCATACCCAGCAATAATTTGCAGCGTGTTATTAGCGAATTTTCAAAGAAAATGAAGCTATTGCAATGGCCTCAAAATTTTTAGAATCGACTTTTTCGAAAAATTTTCACACTGAAATCCGTTTTGGAACATTCTGAAACGATCCCTGAAGTTTTTCCAAAAATCATATGTATATATATATATATATGTGTCATTCCGGACGATAACTTGAGTAATTGTTTAAAATTTTTTTTTTAGTTTTTGCCAAAATGTTTGTAACAACAAACCATAGGTCAAGTTCGTTAACCAGCAATTTTGGACAATCCAAAGTGGTCCAAAATTCAAAAAAACTCCAAAAAAATGGGTTTTTCCCGTTTTTTGAGGTTTTTACATTGAAAATCATGGTAATTATGGTATATTCGGATTCAGCACAAAATTTCTGATATGAATGCTTTTTTCAAAAATGAAAATTGTCCAAAATTAAGAAAAGTTTGTAGCTATATATATATATAATGAATACGTGCGTATATTTGTTGTAACCAGAAATGCAGTAGCCGTGTGGGTACTCTATGAGTTCGTAGAGACGACTAGAACATGAATATGGACTCCTAAGATCTTCAAAGCATACCCAGCAATAATTTGCAGCGTGTTATTAGCGAATTTTCAAAGAAAATGAAGCTATTGCAATGGCCTCAAAATTTTTAGAATCGACTTTTTCGAAAAATTTTCACACTGAAATCCGTTTTGGAACATTCTGAAACGATCCCTGAAGTTTTTCCAAAAATCATATGTATATATATATATATATATATATATGTGTCATTCCGGACGATAACTTGAGTAATTGTTTAAATTTTTTTTTTAGTTTTTGCCAAAATGTTTGTAACAACAAACCATAGGTCAAGTTCGTTAACCAGCAATTTTGGACAATCCAAAGTGGTCCAAAATTCAAAAAAACCCCAAAAAAATGGGTTTTTTCCGTTTTTTGAGGTTTTTACATTGAAAATCATAGTAATTTATGGTATATTCGGATTCAGCACAAAATTTCTGATATGAATGCTTTTTTCAAAAATGAAAATTGTCCAAAATTAAGAAAAGTTTGTAGCTATATATATATATAATGAATACGTGCGTATATTTGTTGTAACCAGAAATGCAGTAGCCGTGTGGGTACTCTATGAGTTCGTAGAGACGACTAGAACATGAATATGGACTCCTAAGATCTTCAAAGCATACCCAGCAATAATTTGCAGCGTGTTATTAGCGAATTTTCAAAGAAAATGAAGCTATTGCAATGGCCTCAAAATTTTTAGAATCGACTTTTTCGAAAAATTTTCACACTGAAATCCGTTTTGGAACATTCTGAAACGATCCCTGAAGTTTTTCCAAAAATCATATGTATATATATATATATATGTGTCATTCCGGACGATAACTTGAGTAATTGTTTAAAATTTTTTTTTAGTTTTTGCCAAAATGTTTGTAACAACAAACCATAGGTCAAGTTCGTTAACCAGCAATTTTGGACAATCCAAAGTGGTCCAAAATTCAAAAAAACTCCAAAAAAATGGGTTTTTCCCGTTTTTTGAGGTTTTTACATTGAAAATCATGGTAATTATGGTATATTCGGATTCAGCACAAAATTTCTGATATGAATGCTTTTTTCAAAAATGAAAATTGTCCAAAATTAAGAAAAGTTTGTAGCTATATATATATATAATGAATACGTGCGTATATTTGTTGTAACCAGAAATGCAGTAGCCGTGTGGGTACTCTATGAGTTCGTAGAGACGACTAGAACATGAATATGGACTCCTAAGATCTTCAAAGCATACCCAGCAATAATTTGCAGCGTGTTATTAGCGAATTTTCAAAGAAAATGAAGCTATTGCAATGGCCTCAAAATTTTTAGAATCGACTTTTTCGAAAAATTTTCACACTGAAATCCGTTTTGGAACATTCTGAAACGATCCCTGAAGTTTTTCCAAAAATCATATGTATATATATATATATATGTGTCATTCCGGACGATAACTTGAGTAATTGTTTAAAATTTTTTTTTTAGTTTTTGCCAAAATGTTTGTAACAACAAACCATAGGTCAAGTTCGTTAACCAGCAATTTTGGACAATCCAAAGTGGTCCAAAATTCAAAAAAACTCCAAAAAAATGGGTTTTTCCCGTTTTTTTGAGGTTTTTACATTGAAAATCATGGTAATTTATGGTATATTCGGATTCAGCACAAAATTTCTGATATGAATGCTTTTTTCAAAAATGAAAATTGTCCAAAATTAAGAAAAGTTTGTAGCTATATATATATATAATGAATACGTGCGTATATTTGTTGTAACCAGAAATGCAGTAGCCGTGTGGGTACTCTATGAGTTCGTAGAGACGACTAGAACATGAATATGGACTCCTAAGATCTTCAAAGCATACCCAGCAATAATTTGCAGCGTGTTATTAGCGAATTTTCAAAGAAATGAAGCTATTGCAATGGCCTCAAAATTTTTAGAATCGACTTTTTCGAAAAATTTTCACACTGAAATCCGTTTTGGAACATTCTGAAACGATCCCTGAAGTTTTTCCAAAAATCATATGTATATATATATATATGTGTCATTCCGGACGATAACTTGAGTAATTGTTTAAAATTTTTTTTTTAGTTTTTGCCAAAATGTTTGTAACAACAAACCATAGGTCAAGTTCGTTAACCAGCAATTTTGGACAATCCAAAGTGGTCCAAAATTCAAAAAAACTCCAAAAAAATGGGTTTTTCCCGTTTTTTTGAGGTTTTTACATTGAAAATCATGGTAATTTATGGTATATTCGGATTCAGCACAAAATTTCTGATATGAATGCTTTTTTCAAAAATGAAAATTGTCCAAAATTAAGAAAAGTTTGTAGCTATATATATATATATAATGAATACGTGCGTATATTTGTTGTAACCAGAAATGCAGTAGCCGTGTGGGTACTCTATGAGTTCGTAGAGACGACTAGAACATGAATATGGACTCCTAAGATCTTCAAAGCATACCCAGCAATAATTTGCAGCGTGTTATTAGCGAATTTTCAAAGAAAATGAAGCTATTGCAATGGCCTCAAAATTTTTAGAATCGACTTTTTCGAAAAATTTTCACACTGAAATCCGTTTTGGAACATTCTGAAACGATCCCTGAAGTTTTTCCAAAAATCATATGTATATATATATATATATATGTGTCATTCCGGACGATAACTTGAGTAATTGTTTAAAATTTTTTTTTAGTTTTTGCCAAAATGTTTGTAACAACAAACCATAGGTCAAGTTCGTTAACCAGCAATTTTGGACAATCCAAAGTGGTCCAAAATTCAAAAAAACTCCAAAAAAATGGGTTTTTCCCGTTTTTTGAGGTTTTTACATTGAAAATCATGGTAATTTATGGTATATTCGGATTCAGCACAAAATTTCTGATATGAATGCTTTTTTCAAAAATGAAAATTGTCCAAAATTAAGAAAAGTTTGTAGCTATATATATATATAATGAATACGTGCGTATATTTGTTGTAACCAGAAATGCAGTAGCCGTGTGGGTACTCTATGAGTTCGTAGAGACGACTAGAACATGAATATGGACTCCTAAGATCTTCAAAGCATACCCAGCAATAATTTGCAGCGTGTTATTAGCGAATTTTCAAAGAAAATGAAGCTATTGCAATGGCCTCAAAATTTTTAGAATCGACTTTTTCGAAAAATTTTCACACTGAAATCCGTTTTGGAACATTCTGAAACGATCCCTGAAGTTTTTCCAAAAATCATATGTATATATATATATATATGTGTCATTCCGGACGATAACTTGAGTAATTGTTTAAAATTTTTTTTTTTAGTTTTTGCCAAAATGTTTGTAACAACAAACCATAGGTCAAGTTCGTTAACCAGCAATTTTGGACAATCCAAAGTGGTCCAAAATTCAAAAAAACTCCAAAAAAATGGGTTTTTCCCGTTTTTTGAGGTTTTTACATTGAAAATCATGGTAATTTATGGTATATTCGGATTCAGCACAAAATTTCTGATATGAATGCTTTTTTCAAAAATGAAAATTGTCCAAAATTAAGAAAAGTTTGTAGCTATATATATATATAATGAATACGTGCGTATATTTGTTGTAACCAGAAATGCAGTAGCCCGTGTGGGTACTCTATGAGTTCGTAGAGACGACTAGAACATGAATATGGACTCCTAAGATCTTCAAAGCATACCCAGCAATAATTTGCAGCGTGTTATTAGCGAATTTTCAAAGAAAATGAAGCTATTGCAATGGCCTCAAAATTTTTAGAATCGACTTTTTCGAAAAATTTTCACACTGAAATCCGTTTTGGAACATTCTGAAACGATCCCCTGAAGTTTTTCCAAAAATCATATGTATATATATATATATGTGTCATTCCGGACGATAACTTGAGTAAATGTTTAAAAATTTTTTTTTAGTTTTTGCCATAATGTTTGTAACAACAAACCATAGGTCAAGTTCGTTAACCAGCAATTTTGGACAATCCAAAGTGGTCCAAAATTCAAAAAAACTCCAAAAAAATGGGTTTTTCCCGTTTTTTGAGGTTTTTACATTGAAAATCATGGTAATTTATGGTATTTCGGATTCAGCACAAAATTTCTGATATGAATGCTTTTTTTCAAAAATGAAATTGTCCAAAATTAAGAAAAGTTTGTAGCTATATATATATATAATGAATACGTGCGTATATTTGTTGTAACCAGAAATGCAGTAGCCGTGTGGGTACTCTATAAGTTCATGTGAAAAAAAAAAAAAAAAAAAAAGAGAGTCCTCGTTCAAATATTTAATCGACAACTGCCACCGATAGAAACGTTTAAAACCGATTGTATTATTGAAAATCGCACGATTTTTTCGTACATATCGCGAATATATTTAAATGTTATTAAATTAATTAGTTGGATGCAGCAGGTAACGCACCAAGGAGAAAAATATGTGATAAACAAGGTGACTTGTTGTCATGAGGTTGGGAACAAGTGATCATGAACGCGATCTGTCGCAGTCATCTTTAACTACGTCCAGGAGCTTCCCCAATCAGAACGCTTCTCGGGCTCCCAGATTCAGCTTTCAGCCCAGTGATTTCACGTCTTCCGGGACGTCGATTATTGGTGTAAAAGCATGTAAAAAAAAATTATATACATATATGTTATGGTGGGGTCCCTCCTCCCGAAGCCGACCTTCCTCTTCGTCGGAAGACATGGTATTTGCAAAGGAACAACACTTCCGAATTGTAAACTAATTTTATTACCTGACGAAACTGTACTATTTCAGAGACAGAACTCGAGTTAGCGATACTCCCCCTCGGACAGCATTTACTACAAATTTGATATCAAAATGATCACATGACACCTCAAAGGTTCACACTCAAGCGAGATACAACGATAACTGTTCGGGCAGAACTGAAGGAGGGCTTAACAGGTGCCCCCTCTCTTCTCTCAATAGTTTCAAAACCTGTCACGAGGGGATTTACGAGCAGCTAGTGGCGACACTACTGTGTTTTCGAGTTTCAAATAATAAAAATTGTTTAAAATAACAATGTCAGTAAATCTGATGATAATGCAAGTGAAATGGAAAACGTTCAATCTGGTTCAATCAGGGTTTCAGTCTTCGTTTTCATCAATCCATCACACGGCGATCCTGACGTTGCTTCCGTCCTCGGGAGCTCAGTTCACCTAGGGGACCAGACACAGCCCATTAGTGAAGAGAATATCAGCCTACTCCCGTCTCCATAAGTGAAGGGTTTCCCCTTCAGGCAAACAATTCAAAATAACAGCTTAGAACTGGCAAGTAAATTAATGCACATGCACAGTGGAGGTTGGAGGCACGAGGAAAATTTCAATGAACAAACAATTCCAAGTAACAAACAAATTGTGCAAGGAGGTACAGGAATTATCCTTTGATCAATATATTCGAGCCAGGTGAATCCAGTCGTTAGGAATCATTAAAAGCAACTCGTTCAAAAGGAACTCATTCAAAAGAACTGCTTGGGAAGGTTGTCTATCTCACTTGGGCTTGACAGTCACACTATCAGAAAAGTAATGACTGTAAGACGTAGACCACGTAAAGGGAAGGACATAGAACAAGGGTCCAACTATGACGCAGCCAACGTAAGGGTGCCAAGCAAGGTAGACTCCAGCCCACATTCCAAAATTAGACTCATACTTGACTGAGAAAATGATTATGATGATCACTGAGAAGACTTGGGGATCCAAAGTCAACATAGGTGGGATAGTCCACATTCAACATGATGATCACTGAGAAGACTTGGGGATCCAAAGTCAACATAGGTGGAATAATCCACATTCAACAAAATAACAAGACTGGGCGAATCCACAGTCACCTTGGAAGAGCAGTGGGTAGTCCACTATGAACAAAAACAGTCAAGAAAGTCAAAATTACTTCGATAAATCCCTGCTATCATCATGGATAGTGCTAGAGCCATCAAAATTAGGAGCCTTGCGCAACTGTTCGTGAGGGTATTTCAAGTACCTCCTTGATCCTCCAGAAACATACTGCAATAAGTAGCGGTCATTTGGTAAAACTTTAACAATTTAAACGGTACTCGATAAGCGTTATCCAATATGATTAGATTCCTCACCTCCATCTGTGCAAAAACCAAATCGTTTTCCTCAAGCTTTATGCTGTCAAATCGACTTATGCATCAATCGAGTAGCAGTATCTCGAAATTCATGTGTGCTAGTGAATAGAATGCTTCTAAGGTTTTTTCATATCCAAAATGGAAAAGAGACTCTTGTACATTGTTGACAACAGCATAACGTAGTGAATGTTGTACAATGTGAAGATATCTTGGGCGTGTATGTCTCTGTACTTTCCTACACAAAATTCTTCCATGAATTTCATAAGTGTTTTGAATATCAGGATCAATATACGATGTTTTCCATGAGGTCTTAGTTTTTGGTGTTGCTGCTCTATGAGGGTGCTGATTAACAAAGAATTTGCATTTGGATTTTCAATAATTGGTTCCGAAGTTACAGTACTATCATTATTGTCATCAATGGGTTTTCAAACCTTGCAAAAAGGACCACCTTCTTTGGACTCGTGGTATTAGTTCTTGTTTATTCTGTGTTGCACGAAGCGAAGCACAGTCAGTTACTACAATGAATTGGTAGCTTTGTAAATAGTTATGAGAATGAATTGCGGCATAAACCACAACAAGGGTCTTCAGCTCTTAAGAGTGGTAACTGTTGTTCGGATGAATAAACATTTGAAAGTGAACAAGAAGAAGTTTCCCCCACTCTAATTACTAGTTTTGTTGTCCGTTATCTGCCTAGTCATACTTACCGCTCTCGTACCTTTCGTTATTTGAATAAATAGTTTTTCTACAAGTTCTTGTTCCCATTAATTCAATAAAAACCCTTCAGTAACGTGATTCTGATAGAGTGGTTCTTTTGCTATTGTCAGACGCACATGCTGACAAAGTTTCGTATGGGACAAATCTCTAAAGATTATCTGGACCCAAGAGGATCGCCAGGTCAGTCATACGTCTTTAAACTTCAGCTTACCCAATCCCCAGCTAGGATTGTTAGGAAACTTAGTACCTAGGCAGGACATAAGAGATTTACTGCAAATAATTTAATTCACAAGTAGGCGCAAAAATAAGTCAGGCCTAACCACTGAAACAGCGGAGGAGACGACACTAACAGCTGTAGTATGCAACAGGTCTTGGCTTTCATCAATGATGTTAATCAGTATTGATCCAAAACCTAAAGGACTTTCATCAATATGCAATTCAATTGGATAAGAAGGGTTGAAAATGGTTAACATTGGCTCTGCAATTAGGAGGCCAATAAAATGTTGTCTAACCTTTTCATGATCTTCCATCCTTTGTTGTCATCAATTGGAACAAAGGGGTTGCTAACTGTGCAAAATTATGCACAAATTGTCTAAAATTTGAAGCTAGACCAAGAAATTGGCGAAGTGTACAAAGAGTTGTGGGAGGTCGCAATTTGTGAGAGCTTCAACTTTAGTTTTATTGGGTCGCAACTCTCCGTTCTCTATCTCATAACCTACATATTTGATTTTAGTTACAACAAATGAGCATTTAGAGAAATTGGATGAGAAACCAGCAGCTGTTAATATTCTCAGAATACAATCTAAGCGTTCTAATGCCTCACTCGGAGTGCTAGCAGAAATCAACATAATTATCGTACATGTTGCATGTGACATAATCATGTGCTAAGACTCCTAAAGCTTTCATGATAGCTCGTTGATAGACACTTGGTCCGTTACGTACCCCAAAAGGTAAAACCAAAAATTCCCACTGTCCATCTGGTGTTATAAAAGACAGTTTTTCAATGGAGTCTTCCTGAACAGGAATTTAATAAAATCCACAGGCAGCATCAAAGATGGTGAAATACTTAGCTCCACTAAATCGAGCAATTTGATCAGTAATCAACGGCAAAGGAAAATGTTCTGGGACTGTGTTCAAATCCAAGGAACGAAAATCAACAGTCATCCGAAAACCTCCAGTCTTTTTCTGAACAAGAAGTACCTATTGGACTAAAAAGGGGATGAGCTAGGACAAATTACTTTTGCATCTTCAAGTTCTTTTATGTGCTCTCGAACTAATTCACATTGTACAGGAACAGGACTGAGTCTATAAGGACGTTGTTGTACTGTTTTAGTTGAATCAATGAGAAGAATTTTAAATGTTCCAGTGGTAATGCGTGTGGTTAGAACTCCTGTGATGAAGAATTTTGAATATTTTTGTAAAACATTAACGAGTTTTGATTTTTGACTAATAGGAATATCTGTGTGTAATTCGTTGAAATTCACATCATTTACTGGTGAAACTTGACGATTTTCTGATAATGAGTCTGTATGTGTGGGTAAATCAAAGAATGGAACGGTTATGGTGTGACAGCCTGGGATCTCACTGAACAACACAACCACATCCTTTGTAAACCGATCCAGAGAACATCGATCTATCAAAAATCAGAAAATTCATAATTAGATTTGCAAGTGTTATCAGTTCCAGAATGCTTATCTCTCTTAATATCATTATCCAATAAAACTTTTGACTCAATTCCAAGAATTGTGTCCCCGATTTAACACGAATTTCATTCATAAAAAGTCCAGTAGTGTCCAGTAAAATATTCTCAGTAGTAGAAGACATGATAGGAGGATGTCCTTCCTCAATTTGCACGTATTTGGGATAATCACCATATAATAATCTGTCACAAGAATTTCTCGCCCCAAAATTATGGGCACTGGAAGACAGCTCTATCTGCCACTATGTGAAACAAAACATGGTATCACGACCATTGGTGGTAATTAAAACTCGTTTTTGGCATTTAGAAATGGTTACTGCAGATCCTATTCCATGCAAATGAACTATATTGTTAAAGGAAGTGCCTTGTAATTTAGAACTAATGGACATACGAAGGAGAGAGCATTCTGATCCTGAGACGAAAAACGCTGAATATGATTACATAAAGGTTTATAAATTTTCTACATAGATCACTCGTGTTTCTGATTCATCTTAAGTCCAACTCTTAAGTTCTCATAGGGAATGAACGGTTTGTCTTACAGAGCTCCGCGTGGTCTCGAAAATTCTAAAAATTCTATACTATCTTAAATTGAAGGAAAAACAATACCTTTATACCAAAATTTTTTTGAGCTAGGGCGTTTTCAAAATTTTAACTCTTAGAAGTGACCGACATCAACCAAAATCTCAGGGGCACAACTAGACCCCAAATTGAGTCCATATACTAAATTTCATCAAAATCAGTCAATGGGAACTAAAAAAAGTGCCGCGGACGGCCAAATTTTTATTCAATTTTTGGATTCTACATACCTTGAAATGTAAACCAACAAATTTTGAGGAGGGGGTTAGAAATTGTTTTAATCTTGGTCGATTCCAGAGGTTCATTATTGAAAATGATAAACCAAAAATAGTGGAATACATCACCTCGGTAAGTAAAAGTGCCTTCTGGATTAGCAACGCATAGGCCAACGTGCTTCTCTGCTGGCTTGGGCATCAGACTTCTGTATTCTCCCGGGCCTGGTCTTGATGACTGCTTCTTCTTGGGACAGTTCGGTGCGATGTATCCTCCTTGGTTGCAGGCAAAGCAAGTAATAATTGTACTGGTGATGGGTTGCTTTGATAGGTGACTTGCTGAGGTAGTCTCAGACACTGATGTGTGACGCTCAAAAACTTTGTGTTCAGTTCGTTGACAATGCCCACAGCGAAGATTGAAGTTTTGAGGAGATGAGAAAAAAAGAGGTTTAATCATTTGGGCAGCGTTTTGAAGAGGTAATTCTTGATTCAAAGAGATTTTGTCAGCCATTTCTTTCATAACTCTCGCTTGTTCAAATAATAAATTGTGTAATTCATTCCTGAAATAATACTTGTCATGAGCGTATGGTGAGGGGGGGTGGAGGAACAGGAGGTCTCCGACGATCTCCACTCGTGTCTCGTTAGCACTCGTAAAAATTCGGCAACATCGCGTTCGGAAGTGCGTAGGTACGTGACCTTGGAAGGGTGTACCCCCCCTCGCCTCGTCCATCCTCTCTGGTCCGGTGGAGGGTTTTCCCCTCGAGGTATTTTCGGCTCGTCCTGAAAATGGCGGACGTAGACTTGAATGACCGACGTTTTTCACAAACATCCCGGGCGTTTCCGACGTTTTCACGAAATAATTGTTCACAGAGTCACTATTGAATTCACGATTTTCACTAAATCTGGCAAGTAAGTTGTTTATCCCATCTTCTGATGTTATGGTGGGGTCCCTCCTCCCGAAGCCGACCTTCCTCTTCGTCGGAAGACATGGTATTTGCAAAGGAACAACACTTCCGAATTGTAAACTAATTTTATTACCTGACGAAACTGTACTATTTCAGAGACAGAACTCGAGTTAGCGATACTCCCCCTCGGACAGCATTTACTACAAATTTGATATCAAAATGATCACATGACACCTCAAAGGTTCACACTCAAGCGAGATACAACGATAACTGTTCGGGCAGAACTGAAGGAGGGCTTAACAGGTGCCCCCTCTCTTCTCTCAATAGTTTCAAAACCTGTCACGAGGGGATTTACGAGCAGCTAGTGGCGACACTACTGTGTTTTCGAGTTTCAAATAATAAAAATTGTTTAAAATAACAATGTCAGTAAATCTGATGATAATGCAAGTGAAATGGAAAACGTTCAATCTGGTTCAATCAGGGTTTCAGTCTTCGTTTTCATCAATCCATCACATATATATAAACCAAGAATCGAAAAAAAAAACTTTCTACAACAAATTGCAACACCATTGGTCCTTTTCTTAACCACACCTTAAACTGAATGATTTCTTTGAAAATTCGCTCATTAATTCATGCTGCATGAATGGACTTTTTGTATTTTGGTCTAGTAAACTTCTGGGGACTTTTCATGCTACAAACAATTTCTCGGTGTATCAAATGTAGAATGAAGATCGGGCTGAGCGTTGTCAAAGTCAGTCTAGGTCTAGGGCCAATTACATTCCCTGCGGCGGCATATCTAGTATCGTATTTCGGATCCCTTCGAGAAACTTCAATTATGTTGGGTGTCCTAAAGAATTGCAATAGTAGATTTTTCAGATAAAGTTGTCTAATAGTAAATACCTTAGCAATATCAAATAGATCTACGGAAGGGGTCCTACATCGTCAGAACAAATTCTGATCTTCCCTTTAGAAAACAGCTGACGACGTCCGCGACGCCAGTAATGGAACTCGGACGAAAATCCGACCTGAAATGGTTGTTTACTTCACTTTAAATTTGCTTCCGAGTCTACCAAGGTAGCGGAAGCGTTGTTTTCACTTTTCAAGGACGAAAAAAAAATTTCTCCAAAATCAAAATTTTCACTCGCGTTTTGTGTTTTAGACCTTTCTGAACAATTTTGGTTCCGTGTCTGTCTGTCATGAATTCCTTGTAACGCGCATAACTATACGAAGTTATTGTCCGATTTCTATGAAATTTTCAGGGATTGTGCGGGTTGGTGTGTAGATTGTCCCCTATGAAAATCATCATCCTCGGACTGATAGAACCGACTGCGCATGCGCAAACGTGTAATTCCTTGTCACAGCCATAACTTCCAACTTTTTCTACCCGATTTCGATTTCATTTTTAGGGATTACGCGGATTAGGTTGTAGATGGTCCCCAATGAAAATCAAGGCCTTAAAATTTACAGAAGCCTCTGCGCATGCGCAAACGTAAAATCCTTGTAACAGCCATAACATTTACATTTTTCATCCGAATTTGATGAAATTTTCTAGGATTGTCCAGATTAGCGTGTAGACGGTCCCCTATGAGGGTAGTGGAAGGTACTTAGAGATTGGTGTTTTGAGATTAACTACTATGCATCGGATCATCTATATAATCGGGTTATGGATACGAGGAAGCTATGTGCCACACCCACTTGGCAGACGTTTTTTCACTGCTTTTCTTTTGTTAGCACTCACCTTGATTTTGCTTCCGAGGCTGCCAAGCAGTGGTAGTATTATAGAGGGATAGAACAGACTATTAAACGAAAATCACCGAAAACCAAGATTTATTAACAAAACTGAGAAAAATGTACTTCACCGAATATCATCTACACGTAAAGGTAAGGAAATTGACGTCCGCACTTCTCAAAGACTCCTTTCGAACTGAGATCCAAATACTGTCTTCAAAATCTTGAGGGTTTCCGAAAAAGAGGGGATGAACAATATGCAGCTAGAAGCAAAAAGGGTCTGGGGCGGCAAGTTCAAAGGCGGTGTCCTTTGATGACAAGCGGCGGCATCCTTTGATGACAAGAGGCGGCATAATCAAACGCAGACTTCCTACATTATTGTTTTCGCTTTTGGTTTATTATTTTCAATAATAAGCATTTAGAATCGAGCAAGAATAAAAGATTTTAACCCCCCCTCAAAATTTGATGTTTTACGTTTCAAAGTACGTGGAATCCGGAAGACAATACAAAATTTTCCGTCCGTACGCCGTACGCGGCACTTTTCTTAGCAACACGGGACCGATTTGGTTCAAATTTGGCATATTCGGGGTCTAGTTGTACAGCAAAGCTTTTGGTTGATGTCAGTCACTTCTAAGGGGTGAAAATTGAGGGTTGAAATTTTCAAGAGTGCCCTAGCTCGAAAACTCTCGAAATAAAGGTATCGTTTTTTTACCAATTGTAAATAGTATTGAATTTTTAAAAATTTTTGAGACCACCCGGAGCTCTGCAGGACAAACCGTTCGCTCCCCAAGAGTACTTAAGGGTTTTTCTTCGGTAAAACAGAATCATGAGTGTGAATCACAAAAGAAGTCTAATCTCCGTTCAAATTTTGTCTGACTAAAATGCGATTGCTATTCATTTTTTGGTTTATTATTTTCAATAATAAGCCTTTGGAATCGAGCAAGAAAAAAAAAATTTTAACCCCCCCTCAAAATTTTATGTTTTACGTTTCAAGGTACGTAGAATCCGAAAATCGAATAAAAAAATTTCCGTCCGTCCGCCGTACGCCGTACGCCGTCCGCCGTCCGCCGTACGCGGCACTTTTCTTAGCAACACTGGACCGATTTGGTTCAAATTTGGTATATGGGCTCCATTTGGGGTCTAGTTGTGCCGCGAAGCTTTTGGTTGATGTAGGTCACTTCTAAGGGGTGAAAATTAAGGGTTGAAATTTTCAAGAGTGCCCTAGCTCGAAAACTCTCGAAATAAAGGTATCGTTTTTTCACCAATTTTAAATAGGTAGTACAGAATTTTTAAAAATTTTTGAGACCACCCGGAGCTCTGTAGGACAAACCGTTCGGTCCCTACGAGTATTTGAAGGTTTTCCTTCGATAAAACAGAATCATGAGTGTGAATCGCAAAAGAGGTCTAATCGCCGTTCAAATTTTATCTGACTAAAATGCGATCGCTGTTCATTTCTTCGAGTTGTATTCAGTTTTGCCTTCTGCGTAACCAGTAATCAAATTTCCATATGAAGCTTTCTATTTTTCGAATCGAGTGTGAAGCGTTTAGTTCTTTCTAATAAACTTGATTGTGAAGGTGTGAAGCCATTATAGTGTGGTAGGTAGTACCTACCAATAGTTGGTAGGTAAAAAAAATTGGTAGGTAAAACAATGTTTGTAGGTAAAAAACGCTGCAAATCATTGCTCACTGATCAGATCACTGATCAGATCACTGATCAGCTGAGTGAGCTCGAAAGCCATTTTCAATCCGATTGAATGGAAGTGCTCTTCCAGGCGTCTCTAGCATTCGAGGAGATCTTCTTCACTCCTCACATCACTGATCAGCTGAGTGAGCTCCGAAGCCATTTTCAATCCTATTGAACGCAGGAGCTGAAATTTGAGAGGGAAGGTCAAGGGAGAATACAGATGGTGGTAGGTGCTATTGATGGAGAACCAGTGATCTATACAGAAGGATGATCTATACATAAAATAATAAACCTTTGAGCAATGATTTCGATTTGTATTCAGTTTTGCTTTCTGAGCAACCAGTAATCAAATTTCCATATGAAGCTCTCTATTTTTCGAATCGAGTGTGAAGCGTTTAAACTTGATTGTGAAGGTGTGAAGGCATTATGGTGAGGTAGGTAGTACCTACCAATGGTAATGGTTGGTAGGTAAAAAAAGTTGGAAGGTAAAAAAACGCTGCATTTTTGAAAATTTCAACCCTTCATTTCCATTTGGTTGGTGGTTGGGGTTAAAATTTTCAAAAATGGCCTTGTAGTTAGTAGGTACCTATGGCTGGTAGAGAGGGATCTATACAGAAAATAATAAACCTTTGGGCTATGATTTGCAGCGTTTCAACGTTGGAAAAAACAAAAAATGTTCTCCAAAATCAAAGTTTTCTTTCACCTTTTACCTTTTAGGCCTTCCTGAACAATTTTGCTTCCGTGTCTGCCATGAAATCCTTGTAACGCGCATAAGTATACGAATTATTGACCGATTTCGTCGGAATTTTCAGGGATTATGCGGGTTGGCGTGTCGATGGTCCCCTATGAGGGTAGTACAAAAGTGTTATGGGTACGAGGAAGCTTTGTGCCACACCCGCTTGGCAGACTTTGTTTCTGAGAAGTACTTCCGCTCAGTTGAGGATAAGTGAGGGGTTTTAAAAAGTTCAAAACTTTGGCAAAAACACTCGAATTTATGAAGGAGGTAACCAAGGAGGACGTCGAGACGGTTAGAAAACTCAGAATGAAGTATATCTCTCTTACCTTTTGTGTTCTGTCTGATGATAGCTGCCACCTACGTTTGTAGGACGTCTCAAAGACTTATAAATAAATGAAGTTAATAAAGATTGAAAATGTGTTTAGTTTATATCTAAACTGTCCACAAAATTATTCTAATTTTCAATTTTGAGTGATTTATCTAGATTAAATGAGATTAAAATTGCAGTGAGGTTGAGGGAAGTTTAACTGAGAACACAGCTTTTTCATGACTCAATGTAGTTCCATTTAATCGGCGAGAGAGTTCATGAATAATATTTCGTGTTGATCCTCTATTTTCTAGGAGGGAGTGGCATGGGATAGCCAGGCAGACATTGCCAGATACTGCTTGCACATACTAATCTTCTTAAATTTCTAGAACACTGACGTTCTTTGAGTGAGGGTTCAGGGCCTGGAAAAAAACGCTGCAAATTATTACACAATGGTTTATCATTTTTCTATATAGATCACTCGTCTGCAAAGCCACCAACCATCCAACATGAAGAAAAACATCGATCGCATTTCGGTCAGCTAAAATTTGAACGGAGATTAGGCCTATTTTGCGATTCTCACTCGTGTTTCTGATTTATCGTACGTTCAACCCTTAAATTCTCGTAGGGAGCGAACGGTTTGTCCTACAGAGCTCCGCGTGGTCTCAAAAAATTCTATACTATCGTAAATTGATGGAAAAACAATAACATTAAGTATATCAAAATTTTTTGAGTTAGGGCGTTTTTGAAATTTCAACATTTATTTTTCGACCCTTAAAAGTGACTTACATCAACCAAAATCTTTGGGGCACAACTAGACCCCACATGGAGCCTACATACCAAATTTCATCAAAATCGGTCAATGCTAAGTGGGGAAAGTGGCGGACGGACGGCCAAATTTTTATTCGATTTTTGGATTTCACGTACCTTGAAACGTAAACCACCAAATTTTGAGGGGGGGCTAAAAAAAAAAATTTTCTTGGTCGATTCCTAAGGTTCATTATTGAAAATAACTCGGCGCTGCGCGCCTCGGCGGGGGCTTCGCCCCCTGCACCCCCGGATGATTTCCGCTTAGAGCCCAATGGCTAAAATGTGACATACCTTGAAAAGGTTTTTGCTCCCTCTCCCACTTTATCTTTCTTCCACTGTAATATTTAAGCTCACTCAGCTGATCAGTGACCACTCAGGCACCTTCAGCATTCTCCATTGACCCGCCCTCTCAAATTTCAGGTTCCTGCGTTCAACAGGAGAGAAAATGGCCTTGGAGCTCACTCAGCTGATCAGTGATCACTCAGGCGCCTTCAGCATTCTCAATTGACCCGCCCTCTCAAATTTCAGGTTCCTGCGTTCAACAGGAGAGAAAATGGCCTTGGAGCTCACTCAGCTGATCAGTGACCACTCATGCGCCTTCAGCATTCTCCATTGACCCGCCCTCTCAAATTTCAGGTTCCTGCGTTCAACAGGAGAGAAAATGGCCTTGGAGCTCACTCAGCTGATCAGTGACCACTCAGGCACCTTCAGCATTCTCCATTGACCCGCCCTCTCAAATTTCAGGTTCCTGCGTTCAACAGGAGAGAAAATGGCCTTGGAGCTCACTCAGCTGATCAGTGACCACTCAGGCACCTTCAGCATTCTCCATTGACCCGCCCTCTCAAATTTCAGGTTCCTGCGTTCAACAGGAGAGAAAATGGCCTTGGAGCTCACTCAGCTGATCAGTGATCACTCAGGCGCCTTCAGCATTCTCCATTGACCCGCCCTCTCAAATTTCAGGTTCCTGCGTTCTACAGGAGAGGAAATGGCCTTGGAGCTCACTCAGCTGATCAGTGACCACTCAGGCACCTTCAGCATTCTCCATTGACCCTGCCTCTCAAATTTCAGCTTCCTGCGTTCAACAGGAGAGAAAATGGCCTTGGAGCTCACTCAGCTGATCAGTGATCACTCAGGCGCCTTCAGCATTCTCCATTGACCCGCCCTTTCGAATTTCAGGTTCCTGCGTTCAACAGGAGAGGATGTCAAGCATATTTGTCGTCAAGCATATGATAAATCATAGTGCTACTTTCCTGTCGCTTTTTCCTGTCGCTTTTTACTGTCGATTTTTCCTGTCGTTTTTCGGCGGGGGGTCCCATCGCTAGAACCTTTTCAAGGTTAATAAACCAAAAGTCCATTCATATAACATGAATTAATGAGCGAATTTTAAAAGAAATCTTTCAGTTGAAGGCATGGTTGAAAAAATGAACAATGGTGTCGCAATTTCTTTTAGAGAGTTTTAACACAGAATGTGTTTTTGCGATGACCTACCGAAAAAAAATCGTCACGAAAAAGCGACAGAAAAAACATTACGCGCCTTTTATAATGATTTTCACGTGCAACCAAGCCGTTGGTAAGGAAATAGATCTCCCGCAGTGTTCATTGCACAGAAATTGTTCACCATTCGTTGGAAAGCTCTCAATTTGTATAGTATTTTTCTTTTAGTTACATATTTATTTATATAACATTTATAGGGTTTTAGACCAAATTAGATGTCTAACAATTATTTATTTTATTATTGCCAAAGACTCCACATTTATTATTGTTGTTTTTTATTTAACGGATGACTAGCATCGCAAAAACACATTCTGTGTTCCTATGATTTCATACAGAGTATGGAAAAAGAAATAAACCGGGGGGTGCAGGGGGGCGGAGCCCCCCGCCGAGGCGCAAAGCGCCGAGTTTTTTGACACGATTCTTGGTTTTTTCGATTTTTAGTATACCATACCAACATACTGTATGCACAGAGTATGCTTTGAAGACGTTAGGAGTCCATATTCATGTTCTATTCGTCTCCACGAACTCATAGAGTATCCACACCAGGCTACTGCCTTTCTGGGTACTTCAAATATACGAACGTTTACATATGATTTTTGGAAAAACTTCAGTGATCGTTTCAAAATGTTCCAAAATGGATTTCAGTGAACCTTTTTTTCCGAAAGAGTCCAGTCTAGAAATTTTGAGGCCACATTGCAATAGCTTCATTTTCCTTGAAAATTCGCTAATATTGAGCTTGAAAGCTGCTACTGAGCTAGAAAGCTGCTACTGCTACTTTTTGTTGGAAACCTTGTAGACTCGAACCCCAGAGTTTCAACAGTCTTAAGTGTGGTCACCATGTGCATCAACAAGAGGGTAATGGATCTCCCTGAGGAAGCGGAGTAGTCGGAGAGCATAAACTGGGATCGAATACCGATCACATCTTAACCTTATGTCTAACAATGTGGAATCATAATTGAGTAGTAATTTCATTCATAGTGGTACACTTACAATCATGAGTGAAATGTAAGTAAATCGCAGACGCCGAAGCGAAGAGTGCGACCAGTAAAAGTAGAACCTTCATGTTGGACGACTGAAGAACGGATTCACAGAACCACCTCTCGCATTTATTCAATTGGTTATTCTTACGTGATTACATCTTTTCGACGTTCTCTCTTTATTGCCTCTTTTATTTTTCCACCATAAAAATTGTTCTAACTTGAGGTTCCGATTCTACCGAGGTTGATAGGCAGTTTTGGTTTATTATTTTCAATATATATGGGTCATTTCAAAATTTAGGGTTATTTTGTCCTCGAACTTTTCCATAAATTATTGTTGAAGTTTTTATGTTTTTTCTCCCGTAAACGTCCTTTGTTTTGGCCACTGAGGCAGATCCTGAAGTGGGCGCACACTTTATCAAGTAGTTTCAAATTTATAGAATTTTGAATTTTTTTTCCATAATTTCGACTTTGTAGGGAGAGAGAAAACCAAGTGTGAGTTGAACTCATGAAACCTTTTTATTCCTTCAAAATACGAGAATCTTAGTTTAGGAGTCTCTTTCACTTATCGCAATCACAGTCCGAAGCTATAATCTAGGTACATCAGAATTATCAGATTCTTCAAGTCTTTCAATCAGTCTAATCTTTCGTAAAATGTGGGTTAATGAAAAGTCAGAATTATATGACCTAGCGGTGTAAATAGTTCAGGTAACTCTTAAAAATGTCAACGGCTTTGAAAAAAAAACTTCTCTCCCTGCAATTCCATCCCTCTTCCTACAAACCAGCCTCTCCCCAGAAGTTGTAGGTAGAGAGGTTGTAGGGAGAGAGATTTGTGAGGTTATCACTCTCTACTGGCCTAACCATTATTGATTCTGAACGTTAGAAAAAATACATAACACTATGGCATTCATAATTGTAATTTGAGTTTAATTAAACTTAGTTGAACACTTACCCTGATGAGTGAGGTGGTTGTAGGGAGAGAGAAAGTATTTACCTACTCTCAAAGCTTCAACACTTCACAACATCCCACACAACTGGGAGCTTGGAAATTCAACAAACTTCAGTAGCTTCGGAAGCCATCTTGCAGCAGTGTTCACTTTTGTTTTTCATGACACAAAATAATCGTTTTCCAGGAGTGGGCAGGCATTTCAAAAAAATTGTAGGGAGAAAGAATAAAACCTTGTGACAGCATCAAAACATAGCAAAAACCCTTCCAATTCATGGAATTTTCGTTCGTTTCTAATTTATTCCTGAAGAGGAGAGTATCCTGGACCAATAACGTTTTTTACTTAAATTAAAATATGAATATAGAGTTCTCCAAAAATGTTCAAAGTTCCCAACCTACCCTCTGTGACAGGTGTAGGGAGAGAGAATTGGGATCATTAATGATTTTTAATTATCTGAGTTAATTGATTAGTGAAATTCATTCTATGTGATCTTTGTAGACACCAACCTGCTGTATCTCCCTGAAAAAATTCTGAATTTCCAAGACAAATAGAGTGTTCACAAAAGCTGCGTGACAAGAAATAACCCCAAATTTTGAAATGACCCATATAATAATATACAATCAAAATATATAATATATTTTCCTTTGGAATCGACCAAGAAAAAAAAGTTTAACACCCCCTCAAAATTTGATGGTTTACGTTTCAAGGTCTATAGAATCCAAAAATCCAAAAAAGAATAAAAATTTGGCCGTCCGTACGCCCTACACGGCACTTTTGCCACTTAGCATTGACCGATTTTGATGAAATCTGGTATGTAGGCTCCATTTGGGGTCTAGTTGTGCCCCGAAGATTTTGGTTCATGTAAGTCACTTCTAAGGTTTCCAAAATGAATTTTGAAATTTCGAAAACGCTCTAACTCAAAAAATTTCGATATAAAGGTATGGTTTTCCTTCGATTTAAGATTGTATAGAATTTTTTAAGACCACGCGGAGCCCTGTAGGACAAACCGTTCGATCGCTACGAGAATTTAAAGGTTTTACGTACGATAAATCAGAAACACGAGTGTGAATCGCAAAAGAGGCCTAATCTCCGTTCAAATTTTAGCTGACCGAAATGCGATCGATGTTTTTCTTCATGTTGGATGGTTGGTAGCTTTGCAGACGAGTGATCAATATAGAAAAATAATAAACCATTGTGTAATAATTTGCATTGTTTTTGATTTATCCGTTGAAGTTGTCACATTTATTTCTATCTCTCCCCAGTTGATTGCCTACAATATAATGGGCGCTTCAAGATGCGAAAGTACGTTTTGAACCTGAGAAAAATTCTCTCTTACAATTCAATTTTTTTCCATTCCCAAGTTTCTTATTTCATACTGGGAATAAAGTTGAAAGTATTCCTTTAGAAGAATCAGCTCGAATTTTCACGCTTTTATCCAAAATATAATTTCAAGGCGAAATACGGCGGTTTTTATATTTTCAAATGCGATCATTTTCCGTTTCTTCGAATAGAATTTCACGACACTCACTTGTGTTTCAATAGAAGACACCAATATCTTTGCGATAACCATGGTTAGCTGGTATTGATTAAAAAAGCCGTGTTCTTCGCGGTCGGTTTATCTTTCCTGAAAAATAATAAACCTTTTTGTAATAATAATTACCAATACATATTACAAAAAGGTTTATTATTTTCCAGGCAAGATAAACCGACCGCGAAGAACACGGATTAACAATTATGTAATAATTGCAGCGTTTTAGAAACGGATGATACCATCCAGACGATCAACTATCATTAAATGAGCCATTCTTGAGAACTTTATCAGAATACTAATACACCCGTGTGTTAGTTTCTCTGCGAGATAGCTGAGCTCTACCCTCATAGGGACTATTAACATCCCAATCAGTACTGTCTCAGAAAACTTCATCGAAATCTGATGGAATGAGTTACCTAATAGTTGTCACAAAGATTTATCGTTTGCGCATACGCAGTGAATACCTTCAATCCCGTGGTGATGATTTTCATTGGGAACCATCTACTCAATCTCTAATCTACAATCACTGAAAATCACTGAAAAAATCTAATCTACAATCACTATCGATTGCCACCCATGAGAGAAAAGGTGAAGGACGGATTGTACGATTGCCCCCCCGCATCGGTTGGTTGAGAGAAAAGAAAATGTTCGATTGCCACCCAGAAAAGGAAACCTCTCCCGCTGCCTTTACCGGTTGCCTTCCGATCAGTAGAACATAGCATTTCAAAAACACTTATTCTAATGTATAAAATAATAAAAACTAAATTTGAAGAGTTTTTTCTCACTCCTATATTTTATTTTATGTACATTTTAATGCCTTCTTATTCATCTGAATTTTTTTTATTATAATTTGAACTTAATAGTTTCTTTCCTGCCACCAATCACTTTAAATTACTTTTCTTTTAAATAAATTTATTTGCTTTGAACATTAGATACCATTCTCTGGCATACAAATTCTACGAAATACACTATTCATCCTCCGTGTAGTTAAATTCATGAACAAATCAAACATTTATCAATATTATATCAAACATCAAACATCAAATCACAATATCAAACATTTCCTGCTGCTTCCTTCTTCTCTTATGTATTCCACCTGGGCTACCAACAGTTCGTTCCCGTTCAATATTTCTATAAGTTCTTGTCTCAATAACCGTGGGCGTTTGAGATACTTTGCTCGAATTTCGGTTAATGCTTGAAAGTTGCTTCAAAAAAATGAAACGTGGTCTCCTCCTCCCTCAAATTACACATCGAACACCAATTCATTATCCCCCCTCCCCACATAAGTCTCATTGATTTCATCATGATCAGGAGTTACGGGAAAAAGTTAATATCAACATAATCGCGAACAAGTGATAAATCACGTTGCAGTTTTTCGAGCTAGAAAACCATCAAAATGATAGTAAAAATCACGTTTTGTATTGGGAAATGTATCAGTGATTCTCCCCAGTAATACAATCAGGCATTGCGAGACCAACTAATGCTGTGTTTATGTGAGGAAGTTATACTGCCCACCCATCTTGACATACGATGGACATATTTATCTACATTATACAGGGTGTCTCGTGTGCTCAAAACATCCTTCGAGTTCTACAACAAATTACCAACAAAATGTGTCCTATGAGGTTTTTTTAACAATTAAAAAACCTGTGTTTTTTTATTACTGTTCAGTTTTGTTTCGTGTTTTCGATCTTTGATCACTGAAAACCCCAAAACAATATCTGAGTACACCGTTAGGAAGAACGTTGAATTTCCCGTATTCTCAGGCTCTACAAATAATTTTCCAAAAAAAAGAAAAAAAACGAGGGTGAAAAATGAACCCAAAAAGTAAATTTTGTAACATCTTGAAAACTGCCTGTTTTTCCAACGGTCACTAATTTCTACAATTCTGCCGATAAATACAACCTGTAAGCCTTTCCTTGTCAAATTAATCCTTTTCCAAACCAAAAGAATCTTTTTTCCAAACCAAATTAAACATTTTCCAAATCAAATTGAACTTTTTCCAAATCAAATTAATCTCTTTCCTCAACATAACAATATATTTACGTAAAGAACATCCAAGCCATGATTTTTTTTTTCGGTGTAAGCGGTGAAAAGTGTACTATTCGCTTGAAAATGTTTCGTTACATTTGTTTGATTTATTAGCTAGATTAGTCGAAATCACTTTCTCGTAAGAAGTGCTAAGAAAGAGAAGTGCTAATGAGAGAAATGTCAACCCTAACGTCCAGCAATTTAGATAGGCTGTTAGAAAACGTGTGTTTCGTAATAGCATTAGACCAAATGATTGTGGCAATTGTTTTGATTTTGGTCGCTAGCAATGATGCAATACGGAGTTTCTTACCCCTTCAATGAAGTGATCCAATTGATGAAATAAATTCAAATGAAATGGAAGGAATTATTCCAATGTTATCTTAAATGATAGAAGACAATGCTAACACATACTACAGAAATATTGTATTGTATTATATTTCTGAATTTATTGTAAAAAAGAGAAAAATACGACAACGACTGCTGTTTCCTTATTTTATCGGGAAATGAGAAGTAACGTCCTTATGCAATGATTTTATCGATAAGGGGTTGATGAGAGCGTCACAACATTTTGAAAACAGTCAAAAAATGTATCGTCGTCATTTACCTACCAAATTGACAATTTTGTACAACAGCAAAGCAAGATATCCGTGATATTGCAATCTTTTATGCATTTCAAAGGGTTTTGAAGGTCATCTATCGAATAATGACTGAGGAGAAAATAGCCGTGAAATTATTCTGATAAAATTTACCACAGCTATGTCAAACAGTTGAAAGTTAGTACTTCGGGAAGATTTTCCTTTTTCCGGAAGGCAATAGAAAATTTTCATTTCGATGCGGGGGGGGGGGCAATGGTAACATTCTTTTTTTTTCCGGCAGGCAGGTGAGAAAATCTTTAAGATCCATAGGTGGAGTTGGATCTCGTAAGATACCTGGAAGGGTCCGCATCCTCCAGGTTATGTGGGATTCAAACCCACTAAAAAAACACCTCCTTTTTCTCCCATGTTGGAGCTCAGCCCGGAACCGTTTAGCACATTACTTCGGGCTGAGTCCTGGGGCGTCCAGATGCTCCCTCCTCTCTCTTTCTCGTTCTAAGAGCATCTTCCTTGTCAGGATGCTCTCCGTGTATTCTGCCACAGCAGTCCAGCTCCTTTCACCTTCCAGCATTCTGCTGACAACAGCCTCTGGTGTTGAACTCTGGGGAGCTGTCTCCAGCTCTGCCATCAGCTGATTTCTTTCAGGTACCCATTTGTTGCATTTGAAGAAGGTGTGGAGCACATCATCACCTTCTTTGTCCTGGCAATGTAAACATGTTGGGGCAGATACCTTTCCCATTTTATACAGATAGGCATAAAAAAGTCCTTGTCCCGTAAGGAACTGCGTAAGGAAGAGGTTCACTTCTCCATGTTTTCTTTCCATCCACGTCTGAATGTTTGCACCAACCGTGCAGTCCACCTTCCTCTATGTTCTCCCGTCCATATATCTTGCCGATTTGCCATTGTGCGCTCCCTTTCTTCCTTGGCTATGCGGGCCCTGTCTCCTTCATCCCTTCTGTCAAAGATTCTTTTCCTCTCTGAAGCCATCAGCTGAATGGGTATGACCCTTGTGAGGACAAAGATAGCGGGTTCTGATACTGTTCGGTAGGCACAGGCGATTCTTAGGGCTCCTCTTCGCTGCACAGCTATTAATCTCTGTCGGAGATATGCCACATTCAATGCGTCTGCCCATACCTCCGCTCCATACAAGAGAATGGGGTATTTCGGTGGGTCGGAAATTCAGGTTTTTGACCTCAAATTTGGATTCATCACCCTTGAAAACCTATATACCCCAACTTTTAGCCCAATGATACTATAACATGTGGTAGAAAAATTAATTAAAGAGATCACACGTTTGAAAAAGGCAGGCCGCTTTAAATGCACACACACTAGGCAAGGACTACGCCACGGACTACGCCGCGCGCCTGTGTGAGTGGTGTTTTGTAGTATCCAAGAGGTCCCCCAAGGGTTTCTGTGCATGGAAATTTTTTTCAAAGGCAGTTAGCTAGACAGACAGGCTAGCTACGTCACGATTGGCTAGCTACGTCACACCATTCAAATCTTCAACTTTCCTTAGCTTCTCTGATTTTTTAAAAACATTTTCTCGACGAACTTACCCAATTACCGTTATTCCTAAGCCATACCCTTTTGAAAAAAAAATTTAAAAAAATTGACTGAAATACCCCATTGACTATCATCATTAGGCGTCTCTTGCAAGTTCTAGGGCCGTTTATATTCTTCATAAGGTGACAAAGAGCTGCAGTTTTTTGTGCTGCTCTATCTGCAGTTCTTCTTATATGTTCGCCGAATGTGATTTTGGTGTCCAATATGATTCCTAAATATCTGGCTGCTGGTTTAGTTGTTATTTCGGCATTTGCAATCCGCATTGAGATGATGGTAGGTATGCGCTTGCGCTAGAAGATGACTACCTCAGTCTTTGCTGTAGCTAGTGCCAGGCTATGGTCTTCCATCCACTCCATTACTCGTGACATGATCTGCTCCAGCTTGACTTGGGCTGAATCCATTGTCCTTGCCAGTATTACTGCTGCCACATCATCAGCATGTCCTACAAGGAAACAGTCCTCAGGTATTTCCAATCGTAGGACACCATCGTAAGATGCGTTCCATGGTAACATTCTGGAAGGCAGTTGATGGTCGCCCCTTCAAGCCCGGACCTCGCGGGTGGCAATCGTAAATTCGTAGTCGAGGGCTCTGGTGGCAATCGTACATTTGATTTCTTGGGTTCGGGTGGCAATCGTACTATTTTCTACTGCTCGGGTGGCAATCGATGAAGTCCGAAAAATTTCATCGTGTAGTTTTGCCCATTAAACACTAGTGAACATTTTGATTTTGGAAATGAGGAATTTCACCGATTTCTGTTTGCATTTTTCCTGAATAGTTAATGGTGTGGGATAGAAGAAAATCGGGCTGATTTCGGAAAATAAGTCTCCTGTTATTTTTGGGAGACAGTCTAAATTTTTAATTTCAAAACTAACCGGGAAAACAGACGTACAGCGGGAACGCTCGCTGATTGGGCTGTTCGGATCGCCGTCTCCTCCCAGTGTTGCCCATTGGGACGACAAAATTGAGTTTTCTAAGAGAAAAGTTATCAAACAAAAACAGAGGAAACCTAATTTTCCCTATCTCGCTTTTTCTATTTTTTTCTTCAGTTTTTCGATTTCGAACTTTACTGTTTCATGAAATTCTGCATCTGGGGACTATGGATTTCTCGATCTCAGCGCTTCAAGCGGACATAAATGAACTATTCCAGCATGACGTCATTTTCCCGGTTTTTTTAAACATTCGTATTTTCTCCCCTGTTTTGTTTATTCGTAAATTAGGAAGTTCGGGCTGAAAGTTTGCCTTAGGGGGTTTTTAGAGGTACTGAATCCGATTTTGGGGTCAAAAATAGGAAATTCCGACATGGTGAAATTCCTCATTATTTTTGTAACCTTTAAAAGTGAAAACAATGCTTACGGTTACCATGGTAGGCTCGGGGGCAAAAGGTTGTTAACTCATTCTTGATTACGTCCCATACTGCTTTACTTGGGGGTCCGGTACCGCTGCGATCGCTCGGGCATGCGTTTCTAGGTGCGAGACACGAACCAACTACTGCGGGAGGTCGTGCGTTCAAATCTCGATCCCGGGGCGTGTTTTCGTGCGTTCAGGACTTCCCCTCGTTCCAACGCAGGGCGGTGAGACAATGGAAAGCCATGAGCATTAGAACAAAAATTCGGATCTTCCCTTTGAACAGTAGTACTTCTGCTAAGTTTGGGTGTTTAGGATAAGTGAGGGGTTTTAAAATGTTAAAACTTTGGCAAAAACTCTTGGATTTATGAAATAAGAAGGATTAGTTTGCAGTTGTTTCAACTCTTTACTCAATGTAATTCCATTTAATCGGCGAGAGAGTCCATGAATAACATTTCATGTTGATCCTCCAGTTTCCTCAGAACGTTGTAGGGTGCCATTCGATCAGGATGCCTTAACACCTAAAATACCCACATGCCCATTTTTTACTTAAACATCCTACCTCTTGACCATGAGTACATCCAAGTTCACTCTTTGAGGGTTCTCGTCCAGGGCCTGGAAAGGAAAATAATGTTCTACCTTAGCAGTATGGTTTTTAGTCATCAAATCATTATGAATTTATTTATACCAGCCTTCCATAAAGATTGAACGTGTGTCCAAACTTCAAGGGATGGATTCTACAATGTACGAGTATTTCCAATAAAAATGTTTCTAGTTGTTTCAATTTTAAGATTTTTATTCATTTTCGATACAATTGTTTGATTAAAAAAATTTCGTTTACAATCGAATTTAGGGGAACAATTCGTGTTTGAACGTGGACAAACGCGAATTTTTTCAATGAAATAAACGTTGAGGGTCCCCCGCCTCCAGGCTTGGATGAAGAGTGGGAGGAGAGTTGGGGGAGAAGAATAATAAAATATTGAACTTGAGAAAGAAACTTTGAAAAACAAGAGGGTTCAAACCAAAGTGCAATGAGACATTTTTTGTTGGAAACCTTGTAGACTCGAACCTCAGAAGGTTAACAGTCTTAAGTGTGGACACCATGTGCATCAACAAGAGGGTAATGGATCTCCCTGAGGAAGCGGAGTAGTCGGAGAGCATAAACTGGCATCGAATACCGATCACATCTTAACCTTATGTCTAACAATGTGGAATCATGATTGAGCAGTAATTTCATTCATAGTGGTACACTTACAAGTATACCAGACACGTGGTTGTGCAAACGCCAAAGCGAAGAGGGCGACCAGTAAAAGTAGAACCTTCATGTTGGACGACTGAAGAACGGATTCACAGAACCACCTCTCGCTTTTATCCAGCTAGTGATTCTTACATAATTGCGTCTTTTATTTTTTCACTATAAGAAAAATTCAAACTTAAGGTTACGACTCTATCGAGGTATCATTTGAATTTATCGTCTTTCTGTAGTTTGTTTTATTGCCTACAATAAAATGGGTGTTTCGAGACGCGAAAGTACGTTTTGAACCTGAGAAAGATTCTGTCCTAAGATTCAAAATTTTAGTATCTTTTTTATTTTAGTATCTTTTAGTATATTTTAGTATAAGTATCAAATGGGACCATTTCACGTTTCTTTGAATAGAATTTCACGACACTCACTTGTGCTTCCTCAACCAAGAATCATAACATGATAAGAATTCGGCTTTTCCATCAATAGCAGCTAACTATGGTTATCGCAAAGATATTGGTGCCTTCTATTGATATTATCAATAGAAGGCACTAATATCTTTGCGATAACCATGGTTAGCTGGTATTGATGGAAAAGCCGTGTTCTTCGCTGACGGTTTATCTTTCCTGAATAATAATAAACCGTTATGTAAGCGTTTCAGATACGGATGATACCACCCAACGATCAACTATCATTAACACTTAATATCCTGATGTATCTTTTTGGAAGTCCGAGTATCTGCAACTGTTTATCCGAACTGATGTTTTGGCTAACTTGATGCTCCAACTATTGATTGTATGAGAAAACGTAATAATAAAAACATAAATCAATGGAAAAACAAAATAATTCTCAAGTTGACAGACTGTAGGGCCTTCGAGGTACCTTCTGCTCACATTTTTCACATTGTAGGCTATTAGTTGGTTTCCTCGTCGGAAATGGGGCCACTTTCTAAGGGATACACCCCTCCATGAACTGGACCTTCTCCATCTTATTCCTTGGTTCTGTACTACTTCAAGAGAAATACTGTTCGCAGATAGAAAGAAAGCGGCCGGCCGATTTCCCGCAGGGTATACCTCCTAACATAGACTACTGAACTACCTGTTCCAAAATCTAGATTCCTATCTATTCCTATCTAGTAGATATTCTGTATATGATTGGGAACCACTGCCTGGAAGTCAATCCCGAAACCCTGGCCGACCACGAACAGTCTGTAATAAACACACCTTCCACTTCGTCATTGGTCGGTGGTCAACACCCTCGGTCTCATTTTTCCCTGGCTTGAGTGACAGGTAGAAGGACGACGTTTTTGGGACTGTAATACACATGGACACTTGACTAAGCCAGCCGCTTTCTTTCAATCGTAACACTGTACCTAACCCTAACACCCCTCTAACACGAATAAAATCACTCGCGATGAGATTGTGGAAAACCATTTTAATAAAAACGGAGTTGAGTAGAATGTTGTCTATTTCCACGAAAATAATGAGTTACAAGTTAAATCGATTTCGACGGTTAGGTCATCATCAGTAACAAACAATAACTTATTATTATTATATTAACTTATTATTAATATTAGAGTTATTGTTTGTTACTGATGATGACCTAACCGTCGAAATCGATTTAACTTGTAACTCATTATTTTCGTGGAAATAGACAACATTCTACTCAACTCCGTTTTTACCCCTCTAACGATTTTTCCAAGTTTTCTTTAATTTACTCCTACAAAATTTGATTTATAGATAGATTCTGCTGACGCAGATAGTCTTAGTGGGGCTCTTAGAAAGATCATTCTTGAGCTGACCGACTGTTAATAAGAATTTGAGATACAATCTGCTCAATTATTCTGTAGATTTTTCAAAATAAATCTAAATTTAATAAACAACCCCGTTTTTTTTCAAGTGGGAAATTAAGGGCTTGATGAGCAAATCTTGAGAACTTTATCAGAATACTAATACACCCGTGTGTTAGTTTCTCTGCGAGATAGCTGAGCTCTACCCTCATAGGGACTATCAACATCCCAATCAGTAATGTCTCAGAAAACTTCATCGAAATCTGATGGATTATATTGAGTTACCTAATAGTTGTCCCAAAGATTTTCCGTTTGCGCTTGCGCAGTGAATACCTTCAATCCCGTGGTGATGATTTTCATAGGGAACCATCTACTCAATCTCTAATCTACAATCACTGAAAATTTGGAAAATCTACAATCACTGAAAATAATCTACAAGTCACTGAAAATCACTGAAAAAATCTAATCTACAATCACTATCGGTTGCCACCCATGAGAGAAAAGGTGAAGGACGGATTGTACGATTGCCCCCCGCATCGGTTGGTTGAGAGAAAAGAAAATGTTCGATTGCCACCCACAAAAGGAAACCTCTCCCACTGCCTTTACCGGTTGCCTTCCAATCAGTATGTAAGCCGCAATGGGCTGAAAGCCAGTAGCAAAATAACGTTGTGGGGAATTGACCTGAAAACGCAACTTAAAACTAAGTTAGAAAAGTGTTACTTAACTGGTTTGAGATGAATGTAGCGGCTGAAGATGCAATCCAGGTCGTTGTGTAGCTGAAATAAGCAACTCCCTGAAGGGGCTTCACCTCGTTGCGGAGAAGATAGAAAAAAGCAAAAGAGAAGCTAGGCGTCGATGCGCAATGTAACTGCTTGAAATCCTATTGGTGAAGTTTTTTGTTAATTATGTACTCTTTGTTTTGACCTCTAATGAGGGAACCAGGCGTTGCTTGAAAAGAGAAGAATGAAATGCGATTCAATGTATGTGTAATCGACGTTACGTTGTGGCATAAACAAAATATGTATGTACAAAATATATTGTTGAAAATAAAGAGATCGTGTATGATATCAATATGGCGTTGTGGTATTTTATCGTGAGAATCCTTAAAGTAGGAACAATGTTTATGAGCGTTGTGGTACGTTTTAACTTAAATCCTTATGATAGGAACAATATTTGATGTGCGTTGTGGTGCAACTGAGAGAATGACACTAGGTTTATCTCCAATGAAGCTAAGGGCGCTTGAGGGCAACCAGCAATGCAAAATAATTAGGACTACACTGAACAAGGAACAGTTTCTGTCTTTACCCCTAATCACACCTATTATTGGCCAATAATAATGAATGTACGAGTGCACTCACAATGTAACCTCAGGGCGTGGGTCGTTCCGGGGCGTCTGTTGTTCCGTGTCCGAGTTGTGGTGGTCCAGGGTGAGCGAGGGTCTATCAGCAGTGCGAGGGGAATCACTACGGCGACTGACTGATGAACAGGGTTTGATTTTAGGTAAAAGAGCAGTTTTATGAAAAGACGTTGCGCAATGCAAATTAAGAGTTGTGGGGGGTTGCAGTTGAATGGCAGCAGGGTGTATCAAGAGCGAGATTGGGGGTAGTAGCTTGAAGGCAGGAGAGGGAGTGCTGGAGAGGGGTCGGGCGCTGGGGTGCCTCGGTTCTCTCCCCTCCCCTTGTCACGTGACTCTTGAGTTTGATAGAGGGGGTTGGGCTGGCTTCTGGGGCGCCCCGTGGGGTGGGGATGCCCCGGCCGGCCGGCCTTCCTCCCCTTTTCTGATGAATTTCCCTTTAAATTTCCTTCCTATATTTCTATCCAGCTCCCGAGATGGGAAACATTTTATCTGTGAGCTGCGGCTCACAAGTAGAACATAGTACAACAAAAACTTGTATCTCGGGGATAGTTAGCAGTAGGGATTATAGTTTCTAGGGTACCAGGTTAAGCTATTCACCTGGAGACACATCCATGCCATGATTTTTTTCGGTGTAAGCGGTGAAAAGTATACTATTCGCTTGAAAATGTTTCGTTACATTTGTTTGATTTATTAGCTAGATAAGTCGAAATCACTTTCTCGTAAGAAGTGCTAAGAAAGAGAAGTGCTAATGAGAGAAATGTCAACCCTAACGTCCAGCAATTTAGATAGGCTGTTAGAAAACGAATGTTTCGTAATAGCATTAGACCAAATGATAGTGGCAATTGTTTTGATTTTGGTCGCTAGCAATGATACAATACGGAGTTTCTTACCCCTTCAATGAAGTGATCCAATTGATGAAATAAATTCGAATGAAATGGAAGGAGATAATATTCCAATGTTATCTTAAATGATAGAAGACAATGCTAACACATACTACAGAAATAATGTATTGTATTATATTTCTGAATTTATTGTAAAAAACGCTGCAAATTATTACACAATGGTTTATTATTTTTCTATATAGATCACTCGTCTACAAAATCACCAACCATCCAATATGAAAAAAAATAATAATAATAAAAAATCAAAAAAAAATCACCAACCATCGATCGCATTTCGGTCAGCTCTAATTTGAACGGAGATTAGGCCTCTTTTGCGATTCACACTCGTGTTTTGATTTATATATATATATTTATTTCAATATAAACCCTCAAATTTTTGTAGGGAGCGAACGGTTCGTCCTACAGAGCTCCGGGTGGTCTCAAAAAATTCTAAAAATTTTATAGAATCCAAAATTGAAAGAAAAGCAATACCTTTATATTGAAATTTTTTGAGTTAGGGCGTTTTCAAAATTTCAAAATTGATTTTGGAACCCTTAGAAGTGACCTACATCAACCAAAAGCTTCGGGGCACAACTAGACCCCAAATGGAGCCTACATACCAAATTTCATCAAAATCGGTCAATGCTAAGTGGCAAAAGTGCCGCGTACGGCGTACGGACGGCCAAATTTTTATTCGATTTTTGGATTCTACGTACATTGAAACGTAAACCATCAAATTTTGAGGGGGTGTTAAAATTTTGCTTCCTCACTACCGAAGGTAGGGAAGCTTTGTATTCGTGAAAGAATTGAAAAAAAAAAGTCCTCCAAAATCAAAATTTCCACTTGCTTTTTGCGTTTTAGAGCTTCCCGAACAATTTTGGTTCCGTGTCTGTCTGTCTGTCGGTCTGTCTGTGGTCAATCCGTGTCCCGGGCAAAACTATACTAACCTGTGGTCCGATTTTGATGAAATTTTCAGGGATTGTGCGGGGTAGGTCCTAGACGGTCCCCTATCAATTTCAGCACCTTCGGACCAATAGGAGCGTGTGCGCATGCGCAAACGTGAATTTCCTGGAACCTCGGTTTCTAATGAACCGATTTTGCTCAAATTTGGAGGTTAGTTAGGGACTAACTTCTAAGAGACACCCTATAAGTTTCAATCAAATTGGTCAAGCAATAGCCGCTGCGCATGCGCGAACTTTAAATTTATTGTTACAACCAAAACTCCGCAACTATTCAACCAATTTCGATGAAATTTTCAGGGATTGTGTGGGTTAGGTCCTAGACGGTGGACCGCAAAATAAAGTAATAAAATTCTACGTTTAATTTTAAACAAAACTCAAATTACGAGTATATAACAAATTAATACCCATAATCCTAATACGTACACCTATTATAGTTTTAGTATTGAATAACAATAATCATTATCGTCATAACTTCGTAGTTTTATTTTATACCTACACTCTTTCGTTCTTTTATTTCAGTGGTTTATATACCACAACTATTTACAACACTATTATAAACATTAATACCTGCAACCCTATCCCGCATATTATCGCCAATATTTTGGTATTCAATAACTCTTTGAATCATAATTTTTTCGCCAACTGATTCTATACGTCCATGTTACAATGAGTGAGGAAGCTATACTGCCCACCCAACTTGGCAGACGTTTTTTTTTTCTTGGTCGATTCCAAAGGTTCATTATTGAAAATAATAAACCAAAAGAGAAAAATATGACAACGACTGCTGTTTCCTTATTTTATCGGGAAATGAAAAGTAACGTCCTTATGCAATGATTTTATCGATAAGGGGTTGATGAGAGCGTCACATAACATTTTGAAAACAGTCAAAAAATGAATCGTCGTCATTTACCTACCAAATCGACAATTTTGTACAACAGCAAAGCAAGATATCCGTGATATTGCAATCTTTTATGCATTTCAAAGGGTTTCAAAGGTCATCTATCGAATAATGACTGAGGAGAAAATAGCCGTGAAATTATTCTGATAAAATTTACCACAGCTATGTCAAACAGTTGAAAGTTAGTACTTCGGGAAGATTTTCCTTTTTCCGGAAGGCAATAGTAAATTTTCATTTCGATGCGGGGGGGGGGGGCAATGGTAACATTCTTTTTTTTCCGGCAGGCAGGTGAGAAAATCTTTAAGATCCATAGGTGGAGTTGGATCTCGTAAGATACCTGGAAGGGTCCGCATCCTCCAGGTTATGTGGGATTCAAACCCACTAAAAAAACATCTCCTTTTTCTCCCATGTTGGAGCTCAGCCCGGAACCGTTTAGCACATTACTTCGGGCTGAGTCCTGGGGCGTCCAGATGCTCCCTCCTCTCTCTTTCTCGTTCTAAGAGCATCTTCCTTGTCAGGATGCTCTCCGTGTATTCTGCCACAGCAGTCCAGCTCCTTTCACCTTCCAGCATTCTGCTGACAACAGCCGCTGGTGTTGAACTCTGGGGAGCTGTCTCCAGCTCTGCCATCAGCTGATTTCTTTCAGGTGCCCATTTGTTGCATTTGAAGAAGGTGCACATCATCACCTTCTTTGTCCTGGCAATGTAAACATGTTGGGGCAGATACCTTTCCCATTTTATACAGATAGGCATAAAAAAGTCCTTGTCCCGTAAGGAACTGCGTAAGGAAGAGGTTCACTTCTCCATGTTTTCTTTCCATCCACGTCTGAATGTTTGCACCAACCGTGCAGTCCACCTTCCTCAATGTTCTCCCGTCCATATATCTTGCCAATTTGCCATTGTGCGCTCCCTTTCTTCCTTGGCTATGCGGGCCCTGTCTCCTTCATCCCTTCTGTCAAAGATTCTTTTCCTCTCTGAAGCCATCAGCTGAATGGGTATGACCCTCGTGAGGACAAAGATAGCAGGTTCTGATACTGTTCGGTAGGCACAGGCGATTCTTAGGGCTCCTCTTCGCTGCACAGCTATTAATCTCTGCCGGAGATATGCCACATTCAATGCGTCTGCCCATACCTCCGCTCCATACAAGAGAATTGACTGCACGACTGTCATCATCAGGCGTCTCTTGCAAGTTCTAGGGCCGTTTATATTCTTCATAAGGTGACAAAGAGCTGCAGTTTTTTGTGCTGCTCTATCTGCAGTTCTTCTTGAATGTGATTTTGGTGTCCAATATGATTCCTAAATATCTGGCTGCTGGTTTAGTTGTTATTTCGGCATTTGCAATCCGCATTGAGCTTATGGTAGGTATGCGCTTGCGCGTGAAGATGACTACCTCAGTCTTTGCTGTAGCTAGTGCCAGGCTATGGTCTTCCATCCACTCCATTACTCGTGACATGATCTGCTCCAGCTTGACTTGGGCTGAAGCCATTGTCCTTGCCAGTATTACTGCCGCCACATCATCAGCATGTCCTACAAGGAAACAGTCCTCAGGTATTCCCAATCGTAGGACACCATCGTAAGATGCGTTCCTTGGTAACATTCTGGAAGGCAGTTGATGGTCGCCCCTTCAAGCCCGGACCTCGCGGGTGGCAATCGTAAATTCGTAGTCGAGGGCTCAGGTGGCAATCGTACATTTGATTTCTTGGGTTCGGGTGGTACTATTTTCTACTGCTCGGGTGGCAATCGATAAAGTCCGAAAAATTTCATCGTGTAGTTTTGCCCGTTAAACACTAGTGAAAATTTTGATTTTGGAAATTATTTTTGTAACTTTTAAAAGTGAAAACAATGCTTACTGTTACCTTGGTAGGCTCGGGGGCAAAAGGTTGTAACTCATTCTTGATTATGTAAATAGGCTCTAGGTTTATATTTGAAGCGTTTGCTAGGGTTGGTGAGGAAGACGTAAAGAAGATCATCGATTCGCTACGTTGAGGCTCAAGTCCGGGATACGATGGTATTACAGTGGAAGTCCTTAAAAGTTAAAACGTATATTTCTAAGCCATTGGCACATCTTATAAACATGAGTATTGCAACTGGTGTTTTCCCTGAAATCTATAAGATGGCCATCGTGACTCCGCTTTTTAAGGCTGGGGACCCTAGGATACTCGATAATTACAGACCTATTTCCTTGGTCTCTAATGTAGCAAAAATTATAAAAAAGGCTGTGAAGCATCACTTAGTTGAAAACCTAGCAAGGAATAACTTGTTGCATAGTGGACAGTTTGGCTTCCGTGCAGGTCTGGGCACTCAGGACGCCGTTGCCGCGCTAACAGAGAAGGTCATTGCCGAGCTAGACAAAAGAAATAAACCGTTGGCAATTTTCCTGGATTTGAGGAAAGCTTTTGATTGTGTTTCTCACAAGAAGTTAGTAGAAAGTGTACGCGTACTAATGGGGGATAGCATTGCTGTTTGGGTACAGAGTTATTTACGTGGGCGATGTCAGAAAGTGAAAATAAACGCAATTTTGAGTGAGGGATCTTCCTTCTCCTATGGAATTCCGCAGGGCACAGTTCTTGGACCTCTTTTATTTATCTGTTTCATGAATAATCTGTTTGGCGTTCTACTTGAAGGAGACATATTTACCTGTGCTGATGATACAGCTGTAGTGGTCTCGCGAAATACTTGGGGTGCATCCTTGCAAGCGGCGTCTGCTTGCTTGCTTGTGGTCAGGGACTGGCTGGATGGAGTCGGCTTGAAGCTAAATTTTAGCAAATCCAATTTTGTTGCTTTTTCCTTGCGTAATACCTCTATCCCTGCTCTAGGAAATATCAAATGCCATATTGAGTCAACCTGTATTGCAAGTGATTGCGGTTGCCCAAGTATCAAGCAGATCCCACAAACTAAGTATTTGGGGGTGGTTGTGGACCAATGTTTGTCCTGGAAATACCATATTGACAATATATGCAACAGACTTTGCAAAGTCATACCCTTCTGCCTTGAAATCCGAAATTTTATGTCTATGGGCACACGAATGTTTTATCATGCTCTAGTGCAATCCGTGATATCCTACTGTATTCTTGTGTGGGGATCGGCATACCAAACCTACCTAGAGCCTTTGCATATAACTCAGAAGAAAAATATCAAAATTTTGCTGCGTAAAAAATGAGATTCTCCTCCTCTGCGGTTTTTAAGACTTTCGAGGTTTTGGATGTCTTTCACATTTACAAAAAAATTGTATTCATTTATATATTTAAAAATTTATCTGACTTTGAAAAAAACTATGGGCAGACAAGATCATCCAACAACATTACACTGAAGTTGCCTTTTAGATTTACAACTAGAAGTCAGAATTTTTTCTCGTACAATGGAATAAAACTGTTCAACAGTCTTCCAAATGAACTAAAGATGCTAAATGATCTAGCAGTCTTTAAACGGCGCATCAAAGAGTACGTCCGTGTGGAAATGTTCAAATGATAATCCTTTTCACTTTTTTCTTATCTTATGAACAATATATCATAAAAGTAGTATATTGTAATATATAATAGGTACCTATATATTACAATATACTACATTTTATGATAGATTGTTCATAAGATGGAGTCGTTATAAATTTCTAGCTATTATATATTATATAATAGCTAGAAATTTATAACGACTCCACCCCTCAGCACAAGTTTTTTACTTATCGAGGGGTGAACGCATTATGAAGTATTGTGTTTCTTTTGTATATTTTTGTAATTTTTCTTAAATAAATGCATTATAAAAAAAGAAAAAAAATTGTGTCCCATACTGCTTTACTTGAGGATCCGGTACCGCCGCGATCGCTCGGGCATGCGTTTCTAGGTGCGAGACACGAATCAACTACTGCGGGAGGTCGTGCGTTCAAATCTCGATCCCGGGGCGTGTTTTCGTGCGTTCATTACTTGCCATTCCCCTCGTTCCAACGCAGGGCGGTGAGGCAATGGAAAGCCATGAGCATTAGAACAAAAATTCTGATGTTCCCTTTGAACAGTAGTACTTCTGCTAAGTTTGGGTGTTTAGGATAAGTGAGGGGTTTTAAAATGTTAAAACTTTGGCAAAAACTCTTGGATTTATGAAATAAGAAGGATTAGTTTGCAGTTGTTTCAACTCTTTACTCAATGTAATTCCATTTAATCGGCGAGAGAGTCCATGAATAACATTTCATGTTGATCCTCCAGTTTCCTCAGAACGTCGTAGGGTGCCATTCGATCAGGATGCCTCTTCCTGTCTCTAACAAACTACAAAATACCCACATGCCCATTTGTTACGTAAACATCCTACCGTTTTACCATGAGTACATCCAAGTTCACTCTTTGAGGGTTCTCGTCCAGGGCCTGGAAAGGAAAATAATGTTCTACCTTAGCAGTATGGTTTTTAGTCATCAAATCATTATGAATTTATTTATACCAGCCTTCCATAAAGATTGAACGTGTGTCCAAACTTCAAGGGATCGATTCTACAATGTACGAGTATTTCCAATAAAAATGTTTCTAGTTGTTTCAATTTTATGATTTTTATTCATTTTCGATACAATTGTTTGATTAAAAAAATTTCGTTTACAATCGAATTTAGGGGAACAATTCGTGTTTGAACGTGGACAAACGCGAATTTGTTCAATGAAATAAACGTTGAGGGTCCCCCGCCTCCAGGCTTGGATGAAGAGTGGGAGGAGAGTTGGGGGAGAAGAATAATAAAATATTGAACTTGAGAAAGAAACTTTGAAAAACAAGAGGGTTCAAACCAAAGTGCAATGAGACATTTTTTGTTGGAAACCTTGTAGACTCGAACCTCAGAAGGTTAACAGTCTTAAGTGTGAACACCATGTGCATCAACAAGAGGGTAATGGATCTCCCTGAGGAAGCGGAGTAGTCGGAGAGCATAAACTGGGATCGAATACCGATCACATCTTAACCTTATGTCTAACAATGTGGAATCATAATTGAGCAGTTTTTTCATTCATAGTGGTACACTTACAAGTATTCCAGACACGTGGTTGTGCAAACGCCAAAGCGAAGAGGGCGACCAGTAAAAGTAGAACCTTCATGTTGGACGACTGAAGAACGGATTCACAGAACCACCTCTCGCTTTTATCCAGCTAGTGATTCTTACATAATTGCGTCTTTTATTTTTTCACAAAAAAAAAATTCAAACTTGAGGTTACGAATCTATCGAGGTATCATTTGAATTTATCGTCTTTCTGTAGTTTGTTTTATTGCTTACAATAAAATGGGTTTCGAGACGCGAAAGTACGTTTTGAACCTGAGAAAGATTCTGTCCTAAGATTCAAAATTTTACTAGTTCATAAGTTTCTTATCTCATACTCGAATTCAAGTTGAAAATTTTCCTTTGGAAAAATCAGGTCGAATTCCCACGCTATTATTCAAAATATTATTCCTAGGTGTATCAAATGGGACCATTTCACGTTTCTTTGAATAGAATTTCACGACACTCACTTGTGCTTCCTCAACCAAGAATCATAACATGATAAGAACACGGCTTTTCCATCAATACCAGCTAACTATGGTTATCGCAAAGATATTAGTGCCTTCTATTGATATTATCAATAGAAGGCACTAATATCTTTGCGATAACCATGGTTAGCTGGTATTGATGGAAAAGCCGTGTTCTTCGCTGACGGTTCATCTTTCCTGAATAATAATAAACCGTTATGTAAGCGTTTCAGATACGGATGATACCACCCAACGATCAACTATCATTAACCCTTAATATCCTGATGTATCTTTTTGGAAGTCCGAGTATCTGCAACAGTTTATCCGAACTGATGTTTTGGCTAACTTGATGCTCCAACTATTGATTGTATGAGAAAACGTAATAATAAAAACATAAATCAATGGAAAAACAAAATAATTCTCAAGTTGACAGACTGTAGGGCCTTCGAGGTACCTTCTGCTCACATTTTTCACATTGTAGGCTATTAGTTGGTTTTCCTCGTCGGAAATGGGGCCACTTTCTAAGGCATACACCCCTCCATGAACTGAACCTTCTCCATCTTATTCCTTGGTTCTGTACTACTTCAAGAGAAATACTGTTCGCAGATAGAAAGAAAGCGGCCGGCCGATTTCCCGCAGGGTATACCTCCTAACATAGACTACTGTACTACCTGTTCCAAAATCTAGATTCCTATCTATTCCTACCTAGTAGATATTCTGTATATAATTGGGAACCACTGCCTGGAAGTCAATCCCGAAACCCTGGCCGACCACGAACAGTCTGTAATAAACACACTTTCCACTTCGTCATTGGTCGGTAGTCAACACCCTCGGTCTCATTTTTCCCTGGCTTGAGTGACAGGTAGAAGGACGACGTTTTTGGGACTGTAATACACATGGACACTTGACCAAGCCAGCCGCTTTCTTTCAATCGTAACACTGTACCTAACCCTAACACCCCTCTAAGGATTTTTCCAAGTTTTCTTTAATTTACTCCTACAAAATTTGATTTATAGATAGATTCTGCTGACGCAGATAGTCTTAGTGGGGCTCTTAGAAAGATCATTCTTGAGCTGACCGACTGTAATAGAGAATTTAGATACAATCTGCTCAATTATTCTGTAGATTTTTCAAAATAAATCTAAATTCAATAAACAACCCCGTTTTTTTTTTCAAGTGGGAAATTAAGGGCTTGATGAGCAAATCTTGAGAACTTTATCAGAATACTAATACACCCGTGTGTTAGTTTCTCTGCGAGATAGCTGAGCTCTACCCTCATAGGGACTATCAACATCCCAATCAGTAATGTCTCAGAAAACTTCATCGAAATCTGATGGATTATATTGAGTTACCTAATAGTTGTCCCAAAGATTTTCCGTTTGCACTTGCGCAGTGAATACCTTCAATCCCGTGGTGATGATTTTCATAGGGAACCATCTACTCAATCTCTAATCGACAATCACTGAAAATTTGGAAAATCTACAATCACTGAAAATAATCTACAAGTCACTGAAAATCACTGAAAAAATTTAATCTACAATCACTATCGATTGCCACCCATGAGAGAAAAGGTGAAGGACGGATTGTACGATTGCCCCCCGCATCGGTTGGTTGAGAGAAAAGAAAATGTACGATTGCCACCCAGAAAAGGAAACCTCTCCCGCTGCCTTTACCGGTTGCCTTCCGATCAGTATGTAAGCCGCAATGGGCTGAAAGCCAGTAGCAAACTAACGTTGTGGGGAATTGACCTGAAAACGCAACTTAAAACTAAGGTAGAAAAGTGTTACTTAACTGGTTTGAGATGAATGTAGCGGCTGAAGATGCAATCCAGGTCGTTGTGTAGCTGAAATAAGCAACTCCCTGAAGGTGTAGTTTTGCCCGTTAAACACTAGTGAAAATTTTGATTTTGGAAATTATTTTTGTAACTTTTAAAAGTGAAAACAATGCTTACGGTTACCTTGGTAGGCTCGGGGGCAAAAGGTTGTTAACTCATTCTTGATTATGTAAATAGGCTCTAGGTTTATATTTGAAGCGTTTGCTAGGGTTGGTGAGGAAGACGTAAAGAAGATCATCGATTCGCTACGTTGAGGCTCAAGTCCTGGATACGATGGTATTACAGTGGAAGTCCTTAAAAACGTTAAAACGTATATTTCCAAGCCATTGGCACATCTTATAAACATGAGTATTGCAACTGGTGTTTTCCCTGAAATCTATAAGATGGCCATCGTGACTCCGCTTTTTAAGGCTGGGGACCCTAGGATACTCGATAATTACAGACCTATTTCCTTGGTCTCTAATGTAGCAAAAATTATAAAAAAGGCTGTGAAGCATCACTTAGTTGAAAACCTAGCAAGGAATAACTTGTTGCATAGTGGACAGTTTGGCTTCCGTGCAGGTCTGGGCACTCAGGACGCCGTTGCCGCGCTAACAGAGAAGGTCATTACCGAGCTAGACAAAAGAAATAAACCGTTGGCAATTTTCCTGGATTTGAGGAAAGCTTTTGATTGTGTTTCTCACAAGAAGTTAGTAGAAAGTGTAGACATATTTACCTGTGCTGATGATACAGCTGTAGTGGTCTCGCGAAATACTTGGGGTGCATCCTTGCAAGCGGCGTCTGCTTGCTTGCTTGTGGTCAGGGACTGGCTGGATGGAGTCGGCTTGAAGCTAAATTTTAGCAAATCCAATTTTGTTGCTTTTTCCTTGCGTAATACCTCTATCCCTGCTCTAGGAAATATCAAATGCCATATTGAGTCAACCTGTATTGCAAGTGATTGCGGTTGCCCAAGTATCAAGCAGATCCCACAAACTAAGTATTTGGGGGTGGTTGTGGACCAATGTTTGTCCTGGAAATACCATATTGACAATATATGCAACAGACTTTGCAAAGTCATACCCTTCTGCCTTGAAATCCGAAATTTTATGTCTATGGGCACACTTAAAATGTTTTATCATGCTCTAGTGCAATCCGTGATATCCTACTGTATTCTTGTGTGGGGATCGGCATACCAAACTTACCTAGAGCCTTTGCATATAACTCAGAAGAAAATCATCAAAATTTTGCTGCGTAAAAAAATGAGATTCTCCTCCTCTGCGGTTTTTAAGACTTTCGAGGTTTTGGATGTCTTTCACATTTACAAAAAAATTGTATTCATTTATATATTTAAAAATTTATCTGACTTTGAAAAAAACTATGGGCAGACAAGATCATCCAATAACATTACACTGAAGTTGCCTTTTAGATTTACAACTAGAAGTCAGAATTTTTTCTCGTACAATGGAATACAACTGTTCAACAGTCTTCCAAATGAACTAAAGATGCTAAATGATCTAGCAGTCTTTAAACGGCGCATCAAAGAGTACGTCCGTGTGGAAATGTTCAGATGATAATCCTTTTCACTTTTTTGTTATCTTATGAACAATATATCATAAAATGTAGTATATTGTAATATATAATATATATTACAATATACTACATTTTATGATAGATTGTTCATAAGATGGAGTCGTTATAAATTTCTAGCTATTATATATTATATAATAGCTAGAAATTTATAACGACTCCACCCCTCAGCACAAGTTTTTTACTTATCGAGGGGTGAACGCATTATGAAGTATTGTGTTTCTTTTGTATATTTTTGTAATTTTTCTTAAATAAATGCATTATAAAAATAAAAAAAATTATGTCCCATACTGCTTTACTTGAGGATCCGGTACCGCCGCGATCGCTCGGGCATGCGTTTCTAGGTGCGAGACACGAATCAACTACTGCGGGAGGTCGTGCGTTCAAATCTCGATCCCGGGGCGTGTTTTCGTGCGTTCAGGACTTGCCATTCCCCTCGTTCCAACGCAGGGCGGTGAGACAATGGAAAGCCATGAGCATTAGAACAAAAATTCTGATCTTCCCTTTGAACAGTAGTACTTCTGCTAAGTTTGGGTGTTTAGGATAAGTGAGGGGTTTTAAAATGTTAAAACTTTGGCAAAAACTCTTGGATTTATGAAATAAGAAGGATTAGTTTGCAGTTGTTTCAACTCTTTACTCAATGTAATTCCATTTAATCGGCGAGAGAGTCCATGAATAACATTTCATGTTGATCCTCCAGTTTCCTGAGAACGTCGTAGGGTGCCATTCGATCAGGATGCCTCTTCCTGTCTCTAACAAATTACATAAAATACCCACATGCCCATTTGTTACGTAAACATCCTACCGTTTTACCATGAGTACATCCAAGTTCACTCTCTGAGGGTCTTCGTCCAGGGCCTGGAAAGGAAAATAATGTTCTACCTTAGCAGTATGGTTTTTAGTCATCAAATCATTACGAATTTATTTATACCAGCCTTCCATAAAGATTGAACGTGTGTCCAAACTTCAAGGGATCGATTCTACAATGTACGAGTATTTCCAATAAAAATGTTTCTAGTTGTTTCAATTTTATGATTTTTATTCATTTTCGATACGATTGTTTGTGTAAAGGAGAATGGGTCCTTGAAAATGAAAATGAATTTCAAAAAAAAAACAAAAAAAAACAATTTCTACCTTCAAAATTATATTTTAAAATAAATATTATTTTAAATGATTGGGAGCTCCCTACAGTGGAAATAAAAAAATGCCGCAGGTTAATTTTACTCTACAGTTGGATCACCCAACGTAATCTTCTCTAAATTAACTAAATGTTGAGTCCTTGTAGTAAAAAAAATATTGCGTCTTCCGGTGAATGCGAAGTGGAGTCCGAGGCCAGGCGAGGGGGTTAGAGGGGCGGAGAAGTATCGTGGACGAGATTCAATGGAATTCAATGGAAACAACTCACCAAAATCTCCCCTCAATTTAATGGATGAGAGGGGGATGGTATTTCCTTATATCGCAATTTCCTTCCTTCTATCGCGAAATCCTTCCTCGTATTGCGTGCATGGCTGGATGGTAACGGGTCACAGGACTTGTTATTGCAGCGGTAACTTGCAGGGAACTGTCGATGCGAAGAAATTGGCTCGTGGTTCTAGGATGGAGGGGTGAAGACAAACAAAAGGCTTGGATGTCAAAGTCGCCGTAGGTGAGCGATAAGATTCCTCCGCCTATCATGAAATGAATAAACTCGCTATCTTCAGTCCTTAAAATAACACTGTACCTACCTACTAAAAAACAGAACACATTGGCGTAAACACTCCGCCTACCAAAATTTAAATGAAAATTTTAAACATAATCATAGGGTTCAACTGACAATGGCAGAAGAGGAACTAGCTTGACTACAGGTCTCTGAAATTCAGAAGTGGGAGTGCGCAAAGTAACAGAACGTACAGTCCCATCAGATCCTGGGTGAACACCAGTGACCTTGGCCAATGGCCATTGGAGTGGGGGTATGTTGGGCTCCTTGATAAGTACAAGGTCGTTAACCTCTAGATTCTTCTCTGGTTTTGTCCACTTGGCACGCCGTTGTAATGTTGAGATGTACTCAAGATGCCAACGTTTCCAAAAATGTTGAAAAATTGATTGCACCAGTTGCCATCTAGATAAACGATTTTCGCTTATATCCAGCAGGGATGGTTGAGGATTTTGAAGCAGATGGTCTCCAATCAGAAAGTGCCCTGGTGAGAGGTAGTTGGTTTCTTCAGGACTGGATGACAATGGGCATAACGGTCGTGAGTTCAGAACTGCCTCTACCTGACAGAAGAGGGTACTGAGCTCCTCAAAAGTTAATGCTGCCCTTCCCAACATCTTGCAAATGATACTTTTGGCTGACTTTATCCCAGCCTCCCAGATACCACCCATGTGAGGGGAACTAGGGGGGTTGAAATTCCATTTGATCCCTCTGCATGTTGTGTAGTGAAGAATACTATTCCGGGTGGTTTCATCACGGAACCATTTCATGAATTCTTGCATTTGGTTGGCTGCACCTACAAAGTTGGTGCCACAGTCAGAATAGAATTGTTCTGGTAACCCCCTCCTTGCAATGAACCGATTAAGACAGGCCAGAAATGCTTCAGAGCTCAGGCTTGTCACTGCTTCCAAATGTATTGCCTTGCAACCCATGCAAATGAACAGGCACAGGTACACCTTCACTGTTGCAGATTTACGTCGAAGAGAATATCTCATGAAATATGGGCCTGCAAAATCCACCCCTACATGGAGGAACGCCCTTTTCCCAGTGAGGCGATGCTTAGGTAGATCCGCCATCATAGGTGTCAGGGACTTGGACTGAGCACTAGCACGGAAACATTTCACACAAAGGTAGGTGCGCTTCCTAACCAACCGGCGGAGAGATGGAATCCAATAGCGTAACTGCACAAGTGCTTGCAGTAATCCAGGTCCAGGGTGTAAATGGATTTTATGAAGGTGATCGATGAGAATGGAGGTGAAATGGCAATGGGGGATTAAGATGGGATGTTTCTGTTTAAATGAAAGCTCTGCCTTTTGTATGCGACCGCCTACCCTGACAATACCATCCTGGTCTAAGAAAGGGTTCAAATTAGCAAATTTTGCCAAAACATTCGCCAATCTATCCTTACAATTCAAGTAAAAATACTGTTGCTGAATGAACAAAATACAAGCATGTTCCGTTTTCATGACTTCGCATGCTGAAATTGGGCCTTTCTTCATTGGTGTCTTAGTCTTCTTGTGATGGATCCATCTTCTCAACCAAGAAAAGAAGCGCAGAAGCTTCATGACTGAAGAAAACTTACTCATCCAACGAAGAAAAGGGTGCTCCTCATTTACAGAAGCATGCACTAGTGCCGACAGTTTGAGCTCCGGAAGATCTGTCGGGATAAATTTCCCATTTGGCCATTGATCAGGAGGGAGATGGAACCACTGTGGACCATTCCACCATAGGTTGCAAGATAGTAGCTCAGCTGGAAGCAATCCTCTTGAATTAATATCACTAGGATTTTCACCAGATGAAATGTGATGCCAAAATGTAGGATGAGTCAGTTCATTTATTCGACTAACTCTGTTGGCAATAAAGGTTTTAAGGAGATATGTTGGCGTTTGGATCCAACCTAGAGCTACAGTGGAATCTGTATAAAATAAAGGCGATGGAGTTCCATCAGGTAGTGATTTAAGGAACGATGAAAGAGATGCGTAAGTATTCGCTAGCAGAAGTGCACCCATCAGTTCGAGACGAGGAATGGATTGTGTCTTGAGTGGGGATAGCTTAGTTTTGGCAATTAATAGGCGAGTAGAAACATTTGTGTAAGTAGCCACTCGCAGGTAAATTGCAGCACTATATGATTTCTCTGAAGCATCACAGAATCCCAGTAGATGAGTTTGACAAGGCTCATTCAAAAACAGAAAGCGCGGGATTTTGATACCCGAAAGCAGTGGGAGTTGATCTACAAAATTCTTCCAAATATGAGCCATTTCATCAGGAACCTCTTGATCCCAACCGATGTTTGCCTTCCACAGATCTTGTATTAGTGCCTTAGCTGTAACAACAACTGGTGAAAGAAATCCCAAAGGATCATAAATTCTGGCAACGGTAGATAAAAACGATCGTTTTGTATATATTAATGCGTCTGGTGGCCTTATTTGGTAAGTGAAGGAATCATAATTTGGATCCCATTGCAAACCTAATATTTTTACCATATGATCATCTTCCGCTGATAGAGAAACTGGATCTGAGGTCGATCGGTCCATAACTGCATCCAATAATACTTCCTGATTGCTTGACCACTTGCTTAAATCGAAGCCGCCCCTTCTTGCAAGCTCTATAACCTGCCTCTGTAGCTCCAGCGCATCTGATATAGAGGATGCACCAGTCACCAGATCGTCAATGTACATATCCTGCATCATAACCTCTGCAGCCTTAGGATAAGCATGACCTTCATCACTACACAGTTGTTGCATTACTCGTAGCGCGAGAAATGGGGCGCAAGATAAGCCATAAGTCAAAGTATTCAATTGATATTTTCTTATGGCTTCAGCTGGGTCGAATCGCCAGTAAATATGAAGAAACTGGCGATCTTGCGGGTCAATCAGGATGTTCCTGTACATCTTGACTATGTCTGTCACAAAGACAACGGGATACGTTCTGAATTTGATCAAGATGTCCTTGATATCACGATGAAGTTTAGGACCTACAAGTAACTGGTCATTTAATGAACCAGTCTTGGTAGCGGCTGAACAGTCAAATACAACTTTCAATTTAGTTACTGAAGAATCATCTTTAGTAATTGAGTGATGTGGGATAATGTATTTTGATGTATCGGCAGTTATGGCCATGTGATCCAAATCTAGGTATTCTTGCATGAATGCAGAATATTGTGACCTTAATCCATGTCTTTGATCAAGCTTACGCTCCAAGTTATGAAATCTCCTAAGGGCCATTGCTGAAGAGTCGCCTAGTTGAGGTATTTCTGACCGAAAAGGAAGCCTTACAACGTATCTTCCTTCTTTATTTCTGTAATGCGTGGACTGAAAATGAGATTCACATTGGATCTCTTCTGGGCTCTCAGTGACCAACGGTGCCGATGGTTCTTCAATCTCCCAAAATTTGTGAAGTTCTTCATGAAGGGTTGGCTCATGAACACACGACAATGTAGTTGCTTTGTCCGTTTGAAGAACCTCAGGAATCCGTCCACAAACTATATAGCCAAGAGCAGAATTGAAGAGCTTTGGCCATCCCTCCTGAATAGCGATCACTTCACTGGAACAAATCTCAGAATATAGATCACACCCTAGGAGAAAATCAATGGCCCCAGTCTTCCAAAATTCATCATCAGCCAATGCGTAGGATGTATAATGCTTCCATACATTGGAGGGCAGAACAAAATTTGGGAGATCACAGACAATTTCGTCTAGAACTATGGCTACAGTGGAAAAACTTGGTCCATTTTTCCCTTTGGGTCTGATAGTACAAGTGGCTTTGCCTCTAGCACCCTCAAATACTGTGCGCCCTATTGTTCCAATCCTTCTGGGTACCATAGTCATTTCAAGTCCTAGCCGCCTGACGTAACCCATGGTGACAAAGGAGTACTGGCTTCCGTTGTCTACTACCAAGCGAAGTGGTTGGAAGCGGCCGCAAACATCCTGTATTTCTGCACAGGCTGTTCCCAACAGAACATCAGAGTCCTTAGTAGAAGTTGTATTCATTGACGAACGCACAGCCTGAATTTGGTTCTCTTCTGAAACTTCTGAATCTGAAGAAGGACTTTCCATATTCAAAGGGGTAGATGATGAAGGACTTAGCGGTTTCGGACTCAGATGCAATAAAGAATTATGGGACAACTTGCAGAATCTACATTGAGGCTTTGCGCGGCAGTCCTTGGTCTTATGTGAACCTTTCAAGCAATTCCTGCAACCCTTCCAAGATTTGAGCCAGTCAAAACGTTGTTGTGTTGTTGCATCAAGGAATCTTAGGCAGTAAAGTAACGTGTGTCCCTTATTGCAAATAACACATTTTATAGATAGGGATTTAGATTGCCGTTGATTTGCTAAAGGCTCATCCTCATCCTGACAATAATCATCAACAACAGAGGCCTGATTCGTCAACAATGCCATCTTGGACTTGGAGGACTTGACCTTGTACGTATCAGGGGGTGCAATTTGATGAACCGTCGTTGTTGACAGATTATGCGACTCGGCAAATTGAAGAGCAGTCAATCTACCTCTTACATATTTAAACAGTGAGTCAAGAGTTGGAAAATTTGTGTCTTGATTATCAAGCTCAAATTGTTTTCGCGAATCAGGATCCAAGCAGCGCATGGCTAGGTAATACAATATGAAATCACCTTCGTTAGGTACTTTTATTAATCTAAAAGCAGAAATTTTCTCAATGACCTGAGTCGTGAATGAAGTCAAGGATTCTCTTGTCACCTTAGATGCAGGCTGAAATTTCAAAACTTCATTGAGGTAAACAGTGGCCAATAGTCGAGGGTTGTTATACTCATCTTCTAAAGCCTTCCATGCCAATGGATAGTTAGTTTCAATTTGCTTAAATCCAGAAACGACAGTGAGAGCAGCACCGGATAGCGAAGTCAACAAATAATGAAACTTCTTGATTGCAGGTATTGATTCGTCCTTATGAACAAGAGATAAAAATAGATCCCTATAGGCTGGCCATTTCGAGAGGGAACCGTCAAACGAGGGTATGTCGATCTTGGGTAGAAAAGAACTTGTTTCGCAAATACTTGATTGTCTTGGAGTCGGCTGAGGCGATGAAGATTCGTACTTTTCTGTTAGAAGAACGTGAGTTGCACTTGCATCAATGAAATATTTGTCGACGTTTTCTCGAAGGGCCCTATCATCCTGAGTAGGAAAAGCTGAGGGTTTCCCATTATTTTCACAAAATTCCACTAACTCATCCCACAGATTCTCAAATTTATCAAAAGCAGCCTCGAGTAGACGAAATTGACCTTTGAAAAGATACAATTGACCCTTTTCTGCCATTGCCTTTCGTCCCAACTCACAAGTAACTTTTATTTTTCCAGCAACTCTGTCTAACTTCTTTCTTTTAAAGCCTACATGTTTTAGAATTTCTGCTTCTTCCATCATGGAAGAATTTGAAATAATATCGGAAGCTCAAATCAGAACAAATATGAGAAAATTAAGTCCTACCTAATAATAGAAAAATACTTAATATCAACTATTAAATAAAATATGTAGGTATATCTTGGACCAATAGGTAACTCAGTATGAATCTTAATGATAATTAGGTATCAGAAGCTTAGATACCTATGTAAAATATTGTAACATTCGCAATTACAAATTATAGAAAAATTGCAGATTATTATATATATCTACAGCATTGAGAATTACAAAGTGGACTGTGAATTATAAAATACTCACAAAAACGTGAGTTAAGGCTGATCGTGGGTCGATGGACCAAAATGTAAAGGAGAATGGGTCCTTGAAAATGAAAATGAATTTCAAAAAAAAAAACAAAAAAAAACCAATTTCTACCTTCAAAATTATATTTTAAAATAAATATTATTTTAAATGATTGGGAGCTCCCTACAGTGGAAATAAAAAAATGCCGCAGGTTAATTTTACTCTACAGTTGGATCACCCAACGTAATCTTCTCTAAATTAACTAAATGTTGAGTCCTTGTAGTAAAAAAAATATTGCGTCTTCCGGTGAATGCGAAGTGGAGTCCGAGGCCAGGCGAGGGGGTTAGAGGGGCGGAGAAGTATCGTGGACGAGATTCAATGGAATTCAATGGAAACAACTCACCAAAATCTCCCCTCAATTTAATGGATGAGAGGGGGATGGTATTTCCTTATATCGCAATTTCCTTCCTTCTATCGCGAAATCCTTCCTCGTATTGCGTGCACGGCTGGATGGTAACGGGTCACAGGACTTGTTATTGCAGCGGTAACTTGCAGGGAACTGTCGATGCGAAGAAATTGGCTCGTGGTTCTAGGATGGAGGGGTGAAGACAAACAAAAGGCTTGGATGTCAAAGTCGCCGTAGGTGAGCGATAAGATTCCTCCGCCTATCATGAAATGAATAAACTCGCTATCTTCAGTCCTTAAAATAACACTGTACCTACCTACTAAAAAACAGAACACATTGGCGTAAACAGTTTGATTAAAAAAATTTCGTTTGCAATCGAATTTAGGGGAACAATTCGTATTTGAACGTGGACAAACGCGAATTTTTTCAATGAAATAAACATTGAGGGTCCCCCGCCTCCAGGCTTGGATGAAGAGTGGGAGGAGAGTTGGGGGAGAAGAATAATAAAATATTGAACTTGAGAAAGAAACTTTGAAAAACAAGAGGGTTCAAACCAAAGTGCAATGAGACATTTTTTGTTGGAAACCTTGTAGACTCGAACCTCAGAAGGTTAACAGTCTTAAGTGTGGACACCATGTGCATCAACAAGAGGGTAATGGATCTCCCTGAGGAAGCGGAGTAGTCGGAGAGCATAAACTGGCATCGAATACCGATCACATCTTAACCTTATGTCTAACAATGTGGAATCATAATTGAGCAGTAATTTCATTCATAGTGGTACACTTACAAGTATACCAGACACGTGGTTGTGCAAACGCCAAAGCGAAGAGGGCGACCAGTAAAAGTAGAACCTTCATGTTGGACGACTGAAGAACGGATTCACAGAACCACCTCTCGCTTTTATCCAGCTAGTGATTCTTACATAATTGCGTCTTTTATTTTTTCACAAAAAAGAAAATTCAAACTTGAGGTAACGACTCTATCGAGGTATCATTTGAATTTATCGTCTTTCTGTAGTTTGTTTTATTGCCTACAATAAAATGGGCGTTTCGAGACGCGAAAGTACGTTTTGAACCTGAGAAAGATTCTGTCCTAAGATTCAAAATTTTACTAGTTCATAAGTTTCTTATCTCATACTCGAATTCAAGTTGAAAATTTTCCTTTGGAAAAATCAGGTCGAATTCCCACGCTATTATTCAAAATATTATTCCTAGGTGTATCAAATGGGACCATTTCACGTTTCTTTAAATAGAATTTCACGACACTCACTTGTGCTTCCTCAACCAAGAATCATAATATGATAAGAACACGGCTTTTCCATCAATACCAGCTAACTATGGTTATCGCAAAGATATTGGTGCCTTCTATTGATATAGAAATATCATTGATAATATGATGACATTGATATAATATCAATTGATAATATCAATAGAAGGCACCAATATCTTTGCGATAACCATGGTTAGCTGGTATTGATGGAAAAGCCGTGTTCTTCGCTGACGGTTTATCTTTCCTGAATAGTAATAAACCGTTATGTAATCGTTTCAGATACGGATGATACCACCCAACGATCAACTATCATTAACCCTTAATATCCTGAGGTATCTTTTTGGAAGTCCGAGTATCTGCAACAGTTTATCCGAACTGATGTTTGGCTAACTTGATGCTCCAACTATTGATTGTATGAGAAAACGTAATAATAAAAACATAAATCAATGGAAAAACAAAATAATTCTCAAGTTGACAGACTGTAGGGCCTTCGAGGTACCTTCTGCTCACATTTTTCACATTGTAGGCTATTAGTTGGTTTTCCTCGTCGGAAATGGGGCCACTTTCTAAGGCATACACCCCTCCATGAACTGAACCTTCTCCATCTTATTCCTTGGTTCTGTACTACTTCAAGAGAAATACTGTTCGCAGATAGAAAGAAAGCGGCCGGCCGATTTCCCGCAGGGTATACCTCCTAACATAGACTACTGTACTACCTGTTCCAAAATCTAGATTCCTATCTATTCCTACCTAGTAGATATTCTGTATATAATTGGGAACCACTGCCTGGAAGTCAATCCCGAAACCCTGGCCGACCACGAACAGTCTGTAATAAACACACCTTCCACTTCGTCATTGGTCGGTAGTCAACACCCTCTGTCTCATTTTTCCCTGGCTTGAGTGACAGGTAGAAAGACGACGTTTTTGGGACTGTAATACACATGGACACTTGACCAAGCCAGCCGCTTTCTTTCAATCGTAACACTGTACCTGACCCTAACACCCCTCTAAGGATTTTTCAAAGTTTTCTTTAATTTACTCCTACAAAATTTGATTTATAGACAGATTCTGCTGACGCAGATAGTCTTAGTGGGGCTCTTAGAAAGATCATTCTTGAGCTGACCGACTGTAATAGAGAATTTGAGATACAATCTGCTCAATTATTCTGTAGATTTTTCAAAATAAATCTAAATTTAATAAACAAACCCGTTTTTTTTTCAAGTGGGAAATTAAGGGCTTGATGAGCAAATCTTGAGAACTTTATCAGAATACTAATACACCCGTGTGTTAGTTTCTCTGCGAGATAGCTGAGCTCTACCCTCATAGGGACTATCAACATCCCAATCAGTAATGTCTCAGAAAACTTCATCGAAATCTGATGGATTATATTGAGTTACCTAATAGTTGTCACAAAGATTTTCCGTTTGCGCTTGCGCAGTGAATACCTTCAATCCCGTGGTGATGATTTTCATAGGGAACCATCTACTCAATCTCTAATCGACAATCACTGAAAATTTGGAAAATCTACAATCACTGAAAATAATCTACAAGTCACTGAAAATCACTGAAAAAATCTAATCTACAATCACTATCGATTGCCACCCATGAGAGAAAAGGTGAAGGACGGATTGTACGATTGCCCCCCGCATCGGTTGGTTGAGAGAAAAGAAAATGTACGATTGCCACCCAGAAAAGGAAACCTCTCCCGCTGCCTTTACCGGTTGCCTTCCGATCAGTATGTAAGCCGCAATGGGCTGAAAGCCAGTAGCAAACTAACGTTGTGGGGAATTGACCTGAAAACGCAACTTAAAACTAAGGTAGAAAAGTGTTACTTAACTGGTTTGAGATGAATGTAGCGGCTGATGATGCAATCCAGGTCGCTGTGTAGCTGAAATAAGCAACTCCCTGAAGGTGTAGTTTTGCCCGTTAAACACTAGTGAAAATTTTGATTTTGGAAATTATTTTTGTAACTTTTAAAAGTGAAAACAATGCTTACGGTTACCTTGGTAGGCTCGGGGGCAAAAGGTTGTTAACTCATTCTTGATTATGTAAATAGGCTCTAGGTTTATATTTGAAGCGTTTGCTAGGGTTGGTGAGGAAGACGTAAAGAAGATCATCGATTTGCTACGTTGAGGCTCAAGTCCTGGATACGATGGTATTACAGTGGAAGTCCTTAAAAAAGTTAAAACGTATATTTCCAAGCCATTGGCACATCTTATAAACATGAGTATTGCAACTGGTGTTTTCCCTGAAATCTATAAGATGGCCATCGTGACTCCGCTTTTTAAGGCTGGGGACCCTAGGATACTCGATAAGTACAGACCTATTTCCTTGGTCTCTAATGTAGCAAAAATTATAAAAAAGGCTGTGAAGCATCACTTAGTTGAAAACCTAGCAAGGAATAACTTGTTGCATAGTGGACAGTTTGGCTTCCGTGCAGGTCTGGGCACTCAGGACGCCGTTGCCGCGCTAACAGAGAAGGTCATTACCGAGCTAGACAAAAGAAATAAACCGTTGGCAATTTTCCTGGATTTGAGGAAAGCTTTTGATTGTGTTTCTCACAAGAAGTTAGTAGAAAGTGTACGCGTACTAATGGGGGTACGCATTGCTGTTTGGGTACAGAGTTATTTACGTGGGCGATGTCAGAAAGTGAAAATAAACGCAATTTTGAGTGAGGGATCTTCCTTCTCCTATGGAATTCCGCAGGGCACAGTTCTTGGACCTCTTTTATTTATCTGTTTCATGAATAATCTGTTTGGCGTTCTACTTGAAGGAGACATATTTACCTATGCTGATGATACAGCTGTAGTGGTCTCGCGAAATACTTGGGGTGCATCCTTGCAAGCGGCGTCTGCTTGCTTGCTTGTGGTCAGGGACTGGCTGGATGGAGTCGGCTTGAAGCTAAATTTTAGCAAATCCAATTTTGTTGCTTTTTCCTTGCGTAATACCTCTATCCCTGCTCTAGGAAATATCAAATGCCATATTGAGTCAACCTGTATTGCAAGTGATTGCGGTTGCCCAAGTATCAAGCAGATCCCACAAACTAAGTATTTGGGGGTGGTTGTGGACCAATGTTTGTCCTGGAAATACCATATTGACAATATATGCAACAGACTTTGCAAAGTCATACCCTTCTGCCTTGAAATCCGAAATTTTATGTCTATGGGCACACTTAGAATGTTTTATCATGCTCTAGTGCAATCCGTGATATCCTACTGTATTCTTGTGTGGGGATCGGCATACCAAACTTACCTAGAGCCTTTGCATATAACTCAGAAGAAAATCATCAAAATTTTGCTGCGTAAAAAAATTGAGATTCTCCTCCTCTGCGGTTTTTAAGACTTTCGAGGTTTTGGATGTCTTTCACATTTACAAAAAAATTGTATTCATTTATATATTTAAAAATTTATCTGACTTTGAAAAAAACTATGGGCAGACAAGATCATCCAATAACATTACACTGAAGTTGCCTTTTAGATTTACAACTAGAAGTCAGAATTTTTTCTCGTACAATGGAATACAACTGTTCAACAGTCTTCCAAATGAACTAAAGATGCTAAATGATCTAGCAGTCTTTAAACAGCGCATCAAAGAGTACGTCCGTGTGGAAATGTTCAAATGATAATCCTTTTCACTTTTTTCTTATCTTATGAACAATATATCATAAAATGTAGTATATTGTAATATATAATATATATTACAATATACTACATTTTATGATAGATTGTTCATAAGATGGAGTCGTTATAAATTTCTAGCTATTATATATTATATAATAGCTAGAAATTTATAACGACTCCACCCCTCAGCACAAGTTTTTTACTTATCGAGGGGTGAACGCATTATGAAGTATTGTGTTTCTTTTGTATATTTTTGTAATTTTTCTTAAATAAATGCATTATAAAAATAAAAAAAATTATGTTCCATACTGCTTTACTTGAGGGTCCGGTACCGCCGCGATCGCTCGGGCATGCGTTTCTAGGTGCGAGACACGAACCGACTACTGCGGGAGGTCGTGCGTTCAAATCTCGATCCCGGGGCGTGTTTTCGTACGTTCAGGACTTGCCATTCCCCTCGTTCCAACGCAGGGCGGTGAGACAATGGAAAGCCATGAGCATTAGAACAAAAATTCTGATCTTCCCTTTGAACAGTAGTACTTCTGCTAAGTTTGGGTGTTTAGGATAAGTGAGGGGTTTTAAAATGTTAAAACTTTGGCAAAAACTCTTGGATTTATGAAATAAGAAGGATTAGTTTGCAGTTGTTTCAACTCTTTACTCAATGTAATTCCATTTAATCGGCGAGAGAGTCCATGAATAACATTTCATGTTGATCCTCCAGTTTCCTGAGAACGTCGTAGGGTGCCATTCGATCAGGATGCCTCTTCCTGTCTCTAACAAATTACATAAAATACCCACATGCCCATTTGTTACGTAAACATCCTACCGTTTTACCATGAGTACATCCAAGTTCACTCTCTGAGGGTCTTCGTCCAGGGCCTGGAAAGGAAAATAATGTTCTACCTTAGCAGTATGGTTTTTAGTCATCAAATCATTATGAATTTATTTATACCAGCCTTCCATAAAGATTGAACGTGTGTCCAAACTTCAAGGGATCGATTCTACAATGTACGAGTATTTCCAATAAAAATGTTTCTAGTTGTTTCAATTTTGTGATTTTTATTCATTTTCGATAAAATTGTTTGATTAAAAAAATTTCGTTTACAATCGAATTTAGGGGAACAATTCGTGTTTGAACGTGGACAAACGCGAATTTTTTCAATGAAATAAACGTTGAGGGTCCCCCGCCTCCAGGCTTGGATGAAGAGTGGGAGGAGAGTTGGGGGAGAAGAATAATAAAATATTGAACTTGAGAAAGAAACTTTGAAAAACAAGAGGGTTCAAACCAAAGTGCAATGAGACATTTTTTGTTGGAAACCTTGTAGACTCGAACCTCAGAAGGTTAACAGTCTCAAGTGTGGACACCATGTGCATCAACAAGAGGGTAATGGATCTCCCTGAGGAAGCGGAGTAGTCGGAGAGCATAAACTGGGATCGAATACCGATCACATCTTAACCTTATGTCTAACAATGTGGAATCATAATTGAGTAGTAATTTCATTCATAGTGGTACACTTACAAATTTGATAACCAAATTGTGCAAACGCCAAAGCGAACAGGGTGACCAGTAAAAGTAGAACCTTCATGTTGGACGACTGAAGAACGGATTCACAGAACCACCTCTCGCTTTTATCCAGCTAGTGATTCTTACATAATTGCGTCTTTTATTTTTTCACTATAAAAAAAATTCAAACTTGAGGTACGACTCTATCGAGGTATCATTTGAATTTATCGTCTTTCTGTAGTTTGTTTTATTGCCTACAATAAAATGGGTGTTTCGAGACGCGAAAGTACGTTTTGAACCTGAGAAAGATTCTGTCCTAAGATTCAAAATTTTACTAGTTCATAAGTTTCTTATCTCATACTCGAAATCAAGTTGAAAATTTTCCTTTGGAAAAATCAGGTCGAATTCCCACGCTATTATTCAAAATATTATTCCTAGGTGTATCAAATGGGACCATTTCACGTTTCTTTGAATAGAATTTCACGACACTCACTTGTGCTTCCTTAACCAAGAATCATAACATGATAAGAATTCGGCTTTTCCATCAATACCAGCTAACTATGGTTATCGCAAAGATATTGGTGCCTTCTATTGATATAGAAATATCATTGATAATATGATGACATTGATATAATATCAATTGATAATATCAATAGAAGGCACCAATATCTTTGCGATAACCATGGTTAGCTGGTATTGATGGAAAAGCCGTGTTCTTCGCTGACGGTTTATCTTTCCTGAATAATAATAAACCGTTATGTAAGCGTTTCAGATACGGATGATAACACCCAACGATCAACTATCATTAACCCTTAATATCCTGATGTATCTTTTTGGAAGTCCGAGTATCTGCAACAGTTTATCCGAACTGATGTTTTGGCTAACTTGATGCTCCAACTATTGATTGTATGAGAAAACGTAATAATAAAAACATAAATCAATGGAAAAACAAAATAATTCTCAAGTTGACAGACTGTAGGGCCTTCGAGGTACCTTCTGCTCACATTTTTCACATTGTAGGCTATTAGTTGGTTTTCCTCGTCGGAAATGGGGCCACTTTCTAAGGCAGCATACACCCCTCCATGAACTGAACCTTCTCCATCTTATTCCTTGGTTCTGTACTACTTCAAGAGAAATACTGTTCGCAGATAGAAAGAAAGCGGCCGGCCGATTTCCCGCAGGGTATACCTCCTAACATAGACTACTGTACTACCTGTTCCAAAATCTAGATTCCTATCTAGTAGATATTCTGTATATAATTGGGAACCACTGCCTGGAAGTCAATCCCGAAACCCTGGCCGACCACGAACAGTCTGTAATAAACACACCTTCCACTTCGTCATTGGTCGGTAGTCAACACCCTCTGTCTCATTTTTCCCTGGCTTGAGTGACAGGTAGAAGGACGACGTTTTTGGGACTGTAATACACATGGACACTTGACCAAGCCAGCCGCTTTCTTTCAATCGTAACACTGTACCTGACCCTAACACCCCTCTAAGGATTTTTCAAAGTTTTCTTTAATTTACTCCTACAAAATTTGATTTATAGACAGATTCTGCTGACGCAGATAGTCTTAGTGGGGCTCTTAGAAAGATCATTCTTGAGCTGACCAACTGTAATAGAGAATTTGAGATACAATCTGCTCAATTATTCTGTAGATTTTTCAAAATAAATCTAAATTTAATAAACAACCCCTTTTTTTTTTTTTTTTTTTTTTTTTTTTTTTTTTTTTTTTTTTTTTTTTTTTCAAGTGGGAAATTAAGGGCTTGATGAGCAAATCTTGAGAACTTTATCAGAATACTAATACACCCGTGTGTTAGTTTCTTTGCGAGATAGCTGAGCTCTACCCTCATAGGGACTATCAACATCCCAATCAGTAATGTCTCAGAAAACTTCATCGAAATCTGATGGATTATATTGAGTTACCCAATAGTTGTCACAAAGATTTTCCGTTTGCGCTTGCGCAGTGAATACCTTCAATCCCGTGGTGATGATGTTTAAAGGGAACCACCTATACACATCAATCTGTACAATCCCTGAAAATTTCATCGAACAATAACGTCACCGGAATTTCGAATTTTGCCTTCTAGGGGGGGGGGGGGGGGATATAATGATTGGTGCGTTTGCGGGCATAATCTTGTAAACTCTGCCCAGGCCTCAATTTCCTACCGATTTGCGTGTATCTTTTTTTGTTTGACTCAGAAATCTTACAAATTGCGCACTATTTCACCAGAGTATCAAAATTAGCATGAGAAGGGGGCGAGTGTGCGTATAATATTCACAAAATATCCTTTTGCTTCCGAGTCTACCAAGGTAGCGGAAGCTTTGTTTTCACTTTTCAAGGACGAAAAAAAAAAGTTCTCCGAAATCAAAATTTCCACTCGCGTTTTGCGTTTTAGACCTTTCTGAACAATTTTGGTTCCGTGTCTGTCTGTCTGTGTGTCTGTCCGTCTGTCATCAATTCCTTGTAACGCGCATAACTATACGAAGTTATTGTCCAATTTCGATGAAATTTTCAGGGATTGTGCGGGTTGGTGTGTAGACGGTCCCCTATGAAAATCATCATCCCCGGACTGATAGAAGCGACTGCGCATGCGCAAACGTGAATTTCCTTGTAACGGCCATAACTTCCACTTTTTCAACTCGATTCCGATGAAATTTTCAGGGATTATGTGGATTAGGTTGTAGATGGTCCCCTATGAAAATCATCATCCCCAGACTGATAGAAGCGACTGCGCATGCGCAAACGTGAATTCCTTGAAACGGCCATAACTTCCACAATCTCAATCCGATTTCAATGAAATTTTCAGGGATGTTACAGATTAGTATTTAGATGGTCCCCTATGAAAATCACCACCTTCGGACTGATAGTAGCCACTGCGCATGCGCAAACGTGAATTTCCTTGTAACGGTCATAACTTCTACATTTTCCATCCGATTTCAATGAAATTTTCAGGGATGTAACAGAGTAGTGTTTAGATGGTCCCCTATGAAAATCATAGAGAATTGTTTTTCATAGAGGGATTTATTCATAGAGGGTTTGTCTCCTCTGAGAATCTCAAATCTTATTCATGACAAGTTTAATAGCTCAGAGGAGAGAGTCTTGATTTGAGCTCCAGGGGTCGCGGTTTCGAATCCCAGCCAAGGCTAAGAATTTTTTTGATCCAATCACATACATCTACTCACTTAATTTTTCATCCGAATTTGATGACATTTTCTAGGATTGTCCAGATTAGCGTGTGGATGGTCCCCTATGAGGGTAGTGAAAGGTACTTAAAGATTGGTGTTTTGAAATTAACTACTATGCATCGGATCATCTATACAATCGGGTTATGGATACGAGGAAGCTATGTGCCACACCCACTTGGCATTTTTCTGTATTTCGGCTCCTTTACAGCTTTCTTATTGTACCCTTTGAATTTGAGAAAAGCTTTGAAATTGAGGAAAAATTCTCATTATACCTTCGGATTTTCATGGACTATCCTCTCTACCACCATTGACCATGATGGTGCCACCATGTTGCCAAGACACCATAAACTGCATATTTCGTGTTTTTTGCTTCCTCACTACCGAAGGTAGGAAAGCTTTGTATTCGTGAAAGAAGTGAAAAAAAAATGTCCTCCAAAATCAAAATTTCCACTTGCTTTTTGCGTTTTAGAGCTTCCCGAACAATTTTGGTTCCGTGTCTGTCTGTCTGTCTGTGGTCAATCCTTGTCCCGGGCAAAACTATACTAACCTGTGGTCCGATTTTGATGAAATTTTCAGGGATTGTGCGGGTTAGGTCCTAGACGGTCCCCTATCAATTTCAGCACCTTCGGACCAATAGGAGCGAGTACGCATGCGCAAACGTAAATTTCCTGGAACCTCGGTTTCTCGGTTTCTAATGAACCGATTTTGCTCAAATTTGGAGGTTAGTTAGGGACTAACTTCTAAGAGACACCCTATAAGTTTCAATCAAATTGGTCAAGCAATAGCCGCTGCGCATGCGCGAACTTTAAATTTATTGTTACAACCAAAACTCCGCAACTATTCAACCAATTTCGATGAAATTTTCAGGGATTGTGTGGGTTAGGTCCTAGACGGTGGACCGCTAAATAAAATTCTACGTTGAAACAATTAACATTAATACCTGCAACCCTATCCCGCATATTATCGCCAATATTTTGGTATTCAATAACTCTTTGAATCATAATTTTTTTCGCCAACTGATTCTATACGTCCATGTTACAATGAGTGAGAAAGCTATACTGCCCACCCAACTTGGCAGACTTTTTTTTTTTTGTGTTTTACCTTGAATACGGATGTGAACTTCGACGGAATGCCTACCAAAACTGATAGATGACGTTACGATTTAAAAGCTCTTCAAATTCGATGCTCTCATGCCGCTAGAAGCGTTATGACGATGAGGCGGGGTGGGGGGCACTATTTCTTGCCTGAAATACTAAATAAATTGCATCGAGTGAAACAGTTTTATAGCTTACCAACTGGTTTACATTGATCTCCGCTTAGTCAGTTGGGGTATCTGGGCCACCTTCTTTTGAGAAAAACGAGAAAATCAGACTTCAGGCGTAGATATAAATTATAAGAATTTGAAGAGAAAAAAAAAGAAACGTGTTGCACACATTCAGTATGTGATGCCCTTCAACACTGCAGCATCAAAAAATAAAATTTCTCGTATTTAATATTTTTTGTTGCCACATATTTTTTTCATAGGCGTGATGGCCCAGTTACCCCAGTTGAATGGGACAACTGGACCGCGCTATCTGTTTCCCACGCTGCGCACCCGTATTCGGAAGTGGGGTATTTTGGCCAACTCACGTAGGGGAAAACCCCCAGTCGTTGGACACCTTAAGAGCACTTCTCTCACGATTTTACTTACATGCATTTAATATCTGGATGGATTTCAAAGTTTTTTTAGTTTTGTTTGGTATGAGTTCACGAAAACACCGCTTTTTTCAAAAATGGCCTATGTGCAATGATAATTTTGCCATCTTTGTCCAAAGTTGAGCTATCAATTTTTTTTTTCAAATTGCCAGTCGTTGGACAAGAAATCCTAACTTTGGACAGCGATGCGCCAGTCGTTGGACATCTGGAAACTTTCGTCATACAATTTTTTCCCATGTTTCTAGGTTCATATTTTGACTATTTATTGGGAAATGTGACACATTTTATTCATTATTAATAACATTGAAGGTCGGGACTTGAATAAAGGTTGGTAATATCAAATCGCTTTTGAACATTTTGAATGTTTGTATTTCAAAAATATGTTAATGGAAAATTAAGTCTTTGTGAAAAACAGTCTTTATAAATTTAATAATAACGACATCAAAAGGAACATACAAGGCAACTCATCAGATAATTCAGGTGCCTATCTAAACTTAATAATCTATTCGACTAGGCTGATGATGGTAGCCTGGTAACTTTTGCTTTTGCTTCTGAGTCTAACAAGGTAGCGGTAGCTCTGTATTCACTTTTCAAGGATGAAAAAAATAAATGTTCTCCAAAATGAAAATTTCCACTTCAAATCTTTCTGAACAATTTTGGTTCCTTGTCTTTGTGTCAGTCATGAAATCCTTGCCACAGCCATAACTTCTACAATTCTCATCCGATTTCGATGACATTTTCAGGGACCGTGCGGGTTGGCGTGTAAATCGTCCCCTATGAAAATCATCACCCCCCCCCCCCCCCACCGACTGATAGTAGCCGCTGCGCATGCGCAAATGTGTAATTCTTGCCACAGCCATAACTTCCACATTTCTCACCAGATTTCTATGAAATTTTCGGGGATTATGCGGGATGGTGTGTAGATGGTGGTCCCCTATGAATATCATTTCCCCTAGACTGATTGTGCAGTCCCCTATGAGTATCATTTCCCCCACTCATGCGCAAACGATCATTTCCTAATTACAGCCATATCTTCTACACTTCTCATGTGATATCGATGATATTTTCAGGTATAATGCGAGTTGGGGTGGACACGGTCCCCTATGAAAATCATGGCTTCCAAATTGTATTTTCTGCGCATTAGCAAACTTAAAATCCTTGTAACTGCCATAACTTCTATAGTTTCCTACAATATTCAGAGGTTGGTTATGTATACAATCGGGTTATAGATACGAGGAAGTTATGTGCCTCACCCTCTTGGCAGACGTTTTTTCGTTAAAATTTGGATCACATAATCATTAGGTAGCTTCACCAGTCTGATCATAATTTTTCTTGAGGGCTTTTCGAGCTGAAATGAAAATTAAGGGGCGAAAATTATGCAGGAAGGTACCAAGCAAACTCCATAATAAAAATGTTATGTATTAGCGAATTTAAAGGTTCCTCCAAATTTTCCTAAGATCAGAAGGTAAATAAAATTTATATGAACTGAGAAAAAAAAAGGATTTTTAATAGTAATGATTTTTTTTTCTTTTTTTTAATAATTAAAGAGTTGTTTGGGACGTGTCCAAGCACTAGGCACATCGGGAAACAAGGTAGAACCCAGTTGTTGGACAGGTGTCCAACCACTGGGAATAACCATCTCGACAGTATCCAGTCATTGGACACAAGCAAATAATTTTAATTTATGCGTCAGGTGAGGAACTTTTTACTCGAAAATGATCAGTAACAATCGAACTATGGATTAAATATTGTATGGAGTAAGTTATCATCAAATGAAAAACTGAAAACTCTTACGAAAAGGGGTCAGTCAGCTAACCATTTTCGTAAGGAATCCACACTTTTCCGGCGCCTCCACTTTGTTTCAACTCCTAAACCTAGTGATTATATTGTATAGTTATAACCTTCTTTCCTTCTTCTTCTTCTGGCTTCATAGTTTTCATTGGTATGTCACAACACAAAGAAATATTCATCACAACCTTAGTAAAACCTGGAAACCGTACACTGCCCAACGACTGGGGGGGTGTCCAACGACTGGGGGTTTTCCCCTACTTATGCAGATGTTGAAACTGTATGGAATTTTTTTTTCTATTCAAAGGCTTCCAAAAACGGGCGTTGTAACTACTGTAGTACAAAAGTGTGTGGAGCCGGTGGGTGAAGAAATGTACAAAAAAATTTTAAAAATCCTCCTTTATTTCATATTTATAGTGTTGTTTACTTTTAGCAACTTTTGGTAGGCTTTCAACAGTAGTTTAACACAATCACCTTCAAGAACACTAACTGGTAGAATTGCTAGGAATCAAAAAATAATAGTATATCAACTAGAACACATGGTAACAGTCTCGTTTTTTTTAAGTGCCTAATAATTGCACTGTCAATTCTAATTCTATTACAACCTCTAAATTACCCTGACTCTGAGGGATGAATCACAGCAAAAATTGAACTCTGAATACCTAACTGAACTAAATCTCGTTGAATAAAGAACGCATAGGTACCTACCCAGGTAATTATAGTCTTAGAAAAAGAATTACAGGAAAAAGAAGACATGTGTGGTTTTATAAAGCAAAAAAAAATTAACAGAATCTCGTTCAACATACCTAGGTACCTACGGCCCAGTTACCCCAGACATATGGTCCAGATATTCCCCCAAGACCTTCTTTTGGGGGCAACTGGACCACCCCACCCCTTACTTGGTAGAAAAGAATCATTTGAGTTTCACGAGCTATTTTACTTCAATGAGGTCCCTAAAGCTACAGCAAATAGTAAGCAAATGAAAAATAATATGATTTGAAGGTTTTGAGTTGAACTAAGAAGCATGGTTCAACACGTTGTACCGTAAAACCGTCAAACTTTACCCCACCAGGGGTAACTTTACCCCAAAAAGTTAGAATCTTCAATTGTGACGTCAGCGTGGTAGAACTTAGATAAAAGTTAGCTATTGTGTTTTCGTTATTCTCCACATCCCAGAGAATCGATGCGGCTTGCGATGGCGACTTTATCCATGTTATCAGCTGTTATAAGTCATAGTTTCCTGTTCAGCTGTTTTTGTCCTGTTTCTCGTGCTCCAAAATTTCTTCCATATCAGGTGTTTGGAGTGGATTTACCAGGCAAGCCCTCATCATATCACTTTCAATATCTTATTTTGAACAAAATACACTAATCAAATTCTCAAAAAAGTGTTTTCCTAGTTATGCCTTTGTTCACCAAAAATTTGATGGTAACTTTACTCCAAAAACCGGGTATCTTTACTCCACTATAAAGGTTGGGATAAAGGTAGCCTCACTCATATTTTCCTTATTTAATCTCGGAAAACATTTGAGTTTTATAATTTAAGCAGTGTTGAATGTAAGGTTTCTAGTGTATCTCATGTCAGAAGTTAGAGATGGGGAGAAGAAATGAGAAAAAGCTTGGTACGCGCCCCTACCGCAACTTTACAACTGAACACCTGCACTATGATAAGAACATGAACGTGCTTTGGTCTCATAAGTTGTGATTTACAATATTATTTACTCTTGGGTTAACTTTGAAATTTACCATTCCAATTCATTTGAAAGTTATCGAATGTGAAACTGACTTTTTCTGTGGTTTTGTTAAGTCATTCGTTTATCGTTTATTGCCCTTTAATATTTCTTTACTTGTAGTCAGTTTTGCTCGATTACCTACATAAGTCTGTCTATACTGGAAGACTGAAATTGTGATTTCTTAACCACAAATATTGTATTTCAAGCAAATTCGTTGAAACAAATGATCATTGGAATTTATATTTTTCTTAGGTATAACTTGTATTTTTCAAGCTACAAAGTTCAATTTTTCAGAATATATTTTATAATAATATTATAAATTCTTGATATTATCAAGTATTTCTGGGGTAATGAATTCAATCCCGACTAGTATCATTGCACCACTGCCCGTTTCTGTAGCGATAACCGTGAGTTTTTCAGAGTGGAGTAAAGATAGACGCACTCGTATGTACTACTCCAACATTTAAACAATTAAATAGGGGGGTTACAATTACCTGATCAATGAGCTCGACCACTCAAAATGTTCAGGAAGCCCTGAAGATCAATTCACTTATTTAAAAAATCAATTTAACCCATTTCGAGTTGGAGAAATTGTATTTGGAAATGTTTTGGGAGTAAATCTTGGGGTAAAGTTTGACGGTTTTACGGTACTCACCGTGATATTGACGAGCGAGAAACAGTCCTCCACGACAGACTTACTGCAACTGAGCTTCAAAATGGTCGTTGTTCTAGACACTTCCCATTGTCTGCCAGTGGTACCAACATTGAAAACTTTAAAAATTCAAACTTGAGGGCGCCAAAACGACCCATGGCCCAAATACCCCATGGCCCAAATACCCCATGGCCCAGATACCCCAACTTACCACATACAATTTACCACTTACATAAAACTGTTACATTGATCTCCTATCCAATGGGACGTCCCCTGAAATCCATGCATTACTAAACAATATGTTTATCCAGTTAGATATTCTTACATGCGTCTATTCGGCGTTTTCACTTTATTGCATCTTTTATTTTTCTACCATAAAAATTGTTCAACCTTGAGGTTCCGATTCTACCTAGATTGGTCAGCAATTTTTGATTTATCACATTTATTTCCTGAACCTGAGAAAGATTCTCTCCTACAATTCTAAATTCCTCATGTTTCTTGAAATAAAGTAAAAACTACTCTTTTGGAAAAATCAGCTCGAATTTCTTCGCTATTATTCTAAATATAATTTCAGGAGTAAAAAATGCGATCAACTTCCGTTTTTTCGAATAGATTCTTCATGTCACCCACTTGTGCTTCCGAGAATGAAATCAATGAATATGAATGAAACCCACAGGTTTCGGAGACGTATCAAAATAAACGATACTGACAATCCCGCGCGACATATAAGTATGATGTTAGATTGGTACAATTAGTGAAAACGTTGCAAATTGTTACTCAAAGGTTTATAATTGGTTTTTATTTTCAATAGTTAACCTTTGGATTCGACCAAAAAAAAAAAAATTGAATGAGACGTAGAATCCGAAAATCGAATAACATTTTTGCCGTCCGTCCGCCGTTCCTATGTTACCATGGACCGACTTTGATGAAATTTGGTATATGAACTCAACTTTTGGTTTATTATTTTCACTAACATTTGGAATCAACCAAGAAAAAGAAATTTTTAACACCCCCTCAAAATTTGATGGTTTACGTTTCAAGGTACGTAGAATCCAAAACGCTGCAAATTATTACACAATGGTTTATTGTTTTTCTATATAGATCACTCGTCTACAAAATCACCAACCATCCAAAATGAAAAAATATAAAAAAATTTTAAAAAATCAAAATTACCAACTATCGATTACATTTCGATCAGCTCTAATTTGAACGGAGATTAGGCCTCTTTTGCGATTCACACTCGTGTTTTGATTTATATATATATATATATATATGTATTTCAATATAAACACTTAAATTTTCGTGCGAAGCGAACGGTTTGTCTTACAGAGCTCCGCGTGGTCTCAAAAAATTCTAAAAATTCTATAGAATCTTAAATTGAAGGAAAAACAATACCTTTATATCGAAATTTTTTGAGTTAGGGCGTTTTCAAAATTTCAAAATTGATTTTGGAACCCTTAGAAGTAATCAACCAAAAGCTTCGGGGCACAACTAGACCCCAAATGGAGCCTACATACCAAATTTCATCAAAATCGGTCAATGCTAAGTGGCAAAAGTGCCGCGTACGGCGGACGGACGGCCAAATTTTTATTCGATTTTTGGATTCTACGTCCTTGAAACGTAAACAATCAAATTTTGAGGGGGTGTTAAAAATTTTTTTTTCTTGGTCGATTCCAAAGGTTCATTATTGAAAATAATGAACCAAAAAGTTCAAAACGTCCTAGCAGAAAATTGTTTTCATATAAAAGTGATAAATTTAAAGTAGTATAGAATTTTTCGAACTGAATGAGACCCCTCAGAGATCTGTAGTGCCAACCGTTCGCTTTCTAGAAACACGAGTGTGAATCGCAAAAGAGGCCGAATCTCCGTTCTAAGTTTAGCTGACCGAAATTCGACCGATGTTTTTTTCATGTTGGTTGGTGGTAACAATGGCAAAGCCGTGTTCTTTGCAGACGAGTGATCTATATAGAAAAATAATAAACTTTTGTGTAATAATTTTCAGCGTTTTAGAAACAGATGATACCTAGGAGATCATCTATCATTAAATGAGCAGTTCTGGAGAACTTTAAAGTTAGTTTCCCTATTGGATGTTTTTTTAAGCTTATTTGATGGTTAAATACCGGGGAATACAACGGGAAAAAATCAAAAAATTTCATGGAGTCCATAATGGGAACTCAAGGGTTCATAAAAGGTGCAGGTTGGCCAGATAACCTCATCTCCACACCGACGTTTGGAAGTACCCACATTTAATTGTTAGCCCTCCCAAACGACTCTAATTGAGAATTGCCTCATTCTATTATTCTTTCCTTATCCTTAAAATGGATTTTTAACATTTTCATCCAGGTTGGTCTCGTTGCCGTTCAACTTCTGGGAGACGGGAAAGGGCCAAACACCTCCGAGCCCTCAATCTTCGACGATCTGTCCTTCGAAATGTACGTGGATAAAGAAGTGGCTGAAATCATAAGGAAAATGGAAATCAAGAAAGAAGAAGCCGTGAGAGGTAGTTGTTGCTTCTACCTAGAGAATTGAAGAACTAAAAGATTGCACTGAGGTCAGTGAATAAATGGGTTTTCCCCCTTTTCCTTGGCAATTATTGGTCGATTTTGATGATTCCAGCGGTAATCTTTTAGTTTTTTGATTCCATGGTAGATATATGCACTAATGAATTTCAAAAATCCTTAATAATTTCGAATTTAGGTTGAACTTTTCACTTATTTTTATGACGTCCCACAGTAAGACTTGGGCGTCCTTATGCAATTGATCTGGGGTGAAGTTGGACCACACTCAACAGAAACAAAATAATCACACAGTAATCCGTTTTAGACCACTCTGAATCCAAATACGCGGGAAAAAACCGTAGGTGTATGTCTGAATGTATGTGTGTTACAAAATCTTGTGTACTCAGCCCAGGCCTCAATTTCCCAGAGTATCAAAATTCGCGTGGGAAGGGGAAGAGTGGGGGGATAATATTCACACAATATCCGATTTTTCAATATTTCGATTCCTTTACAGGTTACTAATTGTACCCAAGCTTTGAAATTCAGGAAAATTCTCATTATACCAACGGATTTTCATCAATTATTCTCTGTACCACCATGGAACTAATAGTGGTGTCACCATGGTGCCAGGACACCATAAACCTCATATTTCATGTGTTTTTCTGTGTGTTTCACCTTGAATACGGATGCGACGGACTGCCTACCAAAACTAATAGATGAAGCTTCAACGTTACGACGTATTTCCGCTTTGGTGCCAGACTGGCACCATTGGTGGTTGGGGGGGGGGGGGGGTGAACTCTAATTCGCATGTTGGATATCGTAGATCATCGATTTTCAAAAGCTCTTCAAATTCGAGGCTCCCATGCCGCTAGAAACGTTATGGTGGATAAGGGTGAGGAGGTGGGGAACCACTGTTTATTGCCTAAAATACTTTTTTTTTAACGTGATTTATTATTGCAACTGAATATTAAATACAATCCATCTAGCAATATTACATATCATTATTGCACTCCTTGAGAGCCCGTTTACAGTAAAACGCAGTCCCTTCTCATAACAGTATCTTCAACACTGAGCTATAACTGCACTTTAACAGCACTAACTAAGTCCAGTGGTTTTTTTCGCTTGAGTCGCCGGAGTTCTTCTTCGTTGTCCAAATCGTAGAGCATTTCCAGGTTCTCATGATTGTGGGGGCGTTAATTTCATGGACTGTTTCCATCCCCAAGTCTCGATGAATATCATCGTTCCTCATGTACCAAGGTGCACGCACTATACTTCTCAGTATTTTATTTTGGGAGGTTTGGATTTTGTTAATGTTTGATTTTTTGGCACAGCCCCATAACTGGATTCCATAGGTCCAGATAGGGCGAAGGATCTGCTTATAAATAAGCTGTTTATTGTGGAGAGAGAGACGAGAATTGCTTCCCATCAACCTATACATCTTTCTGAATTTGATTTTAATTTCCTCTTTTTTCTTTTCTATGTGTTTTTTCCAGTTTAATTTGGAGTCGAGGGTCATACCCAAATATTTAACTGCGTCGGTATGGGGTATTTTATTTGAATTGATCTCAACATCTATGACTGGAATTTTTCGGTTTGTGAAGTTGATGTGAACTGATTTTGATTCGTTCAACTTTATTCTCCACATATTGGTCCACTTAGAGACCTCAGTGATTGACTTCTGTAGATTACTAGTTGCAGCTTCGATATCATCATCGACGGAGAGGATAGCCGTATCATCTGCAAAGGTGGCAACAGTTGTACCTTCTCGTTGGGGTAAGTCCCTTGTGTACAGTAGATAAAGGACTGGCCCTAAGACACTCCCTTGCGGGACCCCAGCTTTTATTGGCTTCAAGCCAGAGTATTGGTCATCTTGCTTCACCCTGAAATGTCTGTTTTCAAGGTAGGATTTTAGCAGTAAGTAGTACTGTTTTGGGAGATCTCTGTGCAGTTTGTACTCCAATCCGTCGTGCCAAACCTTGTCAAAGGCCTGTGCCACATCCAAGAAGATACTAGCACATATTTTCTTACCTACGAGGGCCTTTTCTATTATGTCAGTGATTCGATGGACTTGATCTATAGTTGAATGTTTTTTTTTCTGAATCCGAATTGGTGATTTGGAATTAAATTTCTATCTTCTATCAATGGTTTGAGACGTTTAAGAAGCAATTTTTCAAATAGTTTTGACATAACAGGGAGGAGGGATATTGGTCGATACCCCGTCTTCTCGTTTGGTGACTTTCCTGGTTTGGAGATCATGATGACTTCAGCAACTTTCCATTGGGAAGGTACGTGTTTCAGTCTAAATGTAGCATTGATAATGTGAAGCAATTTCATCACTGCTTTATCGGGGAGCTCTTTCACTACACGACCTGATATCAGGTCGTAGCCGGGCGTTTTTTTGCATTAATGTTGCTTTTTATTTCATCTTTAAGTTCCTTCAGTGTCACTGGAAGTATTCCGAGTTCGTCAATTTTTTCCGTCCGAGTTGTATTTTTGTCTGGTACTTGATTTGGTAATGGTTGAAAAGTTTCGAAGAAAACTTAACTAACTAACTAACTAACTTTTTTTTTTTTTGGTTCAGCAAAAAGGTCTGCTTTCTCTATATTACTTCTGGCCCAAGTTCCATCCTCCTTTGCCTAAAATACTAAATGAATAAAAAGAAACAGTTTTATAGCTTACCTACTGGTTTAAATTCATCTAACGCTTATCCAATGGGACGTCTCCTGGAATGCATGCATTACTAAACAATATGTTTTAGATTTGAAATTGCACTTTTGGAAATGTACAAGTGCAAGGGTGTAGAGATCATAAAACTAAGAAGAATGCCACAAGAAACATGAAAATTCGATTATTAATTCCTATGAAAAATGGGAAAAACTGACCAGCTATGAGAAGGGTGTGGGATGGGGGAGGCACTGAAGGTGGTGGCGACAATGTTGCTCCTTCAGACGGGGGGGGGGGGGAACGAGCGCCGGTTCGTAAGAGATTAGACTAACCCGGAACGAGGAAGGGAGGGCTACCGACTAAGCGATTAGTCGGGTTCAAAATGCATTGAGTTTTATTAAGCACACTTCCAATGCTTGGATTTCGAAAAATTCTTGTTGCAATATGACCGTGTGTCGAGATGTGGTTTTGAATCGAAGAATTATGAAATGACCCTCAGGCAACAAGCCTGCCCCCTTTCTTCTAATATAGACTTGAAAACGCTGCAAATTATTACACAATGGTTTATTATTTTTTATTTTTCTATATAGATCACTCGTCTGCAAAGCCACCAACCATCCAACATGAAGAAAAACATCGACCGCATTTCGGTCAGCTTTAATTTGAACGGAGATTAGGCCTCTTTTGTAATTCACGCTCGTGTTTCTGATTTATCTTACGTCCAAACTTTAAATTCTCATAGTGAGCGAACGGTTTGTCCTACAAAGCTCCGGGTGGTCTCAAAAAATTCTAAAAATTCTAGAGTATCTTAAATTGAAGGAAAAACAATACCTTTATATCCAAATTTTTCGAGTGTTTTCAAAATTTCAAAATTGATTTTGGAACCCTTAGAAGTGACCTACATCAACCAAAATATTCGGGGCACAACTAGACTCCAAATGGAGCCTACATACCGAATTTCATCAAAATCAGTCAATGCTAAGTGGCAAAAGTGCCGCGTACGGCGGACGGACGGCCAAATTTTTATTCGATTTTTGGATTCTACGTACCTTGAAATGTAAACCATCAAATTTTGAGGGAGTGTTAAATTTTTTTTCTTGGTCGATTCCAAAGGTTCATTATTGAAAATAATAAACCAAAATGAGGATAAGTGAATGACGTCACGAATTATCAGAATAAGTTGAAGTGGTTATTCTCATTTTGTGATACTCAGGTTGTGATAAGCAATGATCTTCATACATTTTCCTTCCCCATTGTGGTTTTGTTGGTCGATGACTGTGATTTGGTCGTTGTGTTGGTTATTTATTTCCCTTAATCAGCTTATGAAAAGAATCGGACCGATTCTCGAATTTTCTAATCGATTTTACGATTCTTCAAGAGGGAAAAAAATCTTAAAATATCGATAGTTTTGGTTTATTATTTTCAATAATGAACCTTTGGAATCGACCAAGAAAAAAAAATTAATAACACCCCCTCAAAATTTGATGGTTTACGTTTCAAGGTACGAATCCAAAAATCGAATAAAAGTTTGGCCGCCGTATGTGGCACTTTTGCCCCTTAGCATTGACCGATTTTGATGAAATTTGGTATGTAGGCTCCATTTGGGGTCTAGTTGTACCCCGAAGATTTTGGTTGATGTAGGTCACTTCTAAGGGTTCAAAAATTAATTTTGAAATTTTGAAAACGCCCTAACTCAAAAAATTTCGATATATAGGTATTGTTTTTCCTTTAATTTCAGATTTTAGAGAATTTTCAGAATTTTTTAAGACCACGCGGAGCCCTGTAGAACAAACCGTTCGCTCGCTACGAGAATTTAAGGGTTTTACGTACGATAAATCAGAAACACGAGTGTGAATCGCAATAGAGGCCTAATCTCCGTTCAAATTTTAGCTGACCGAAATGTGATCGATGTTTTTCTTCATGTTGGATGGTTGGTGGCTTTGCAGACGAGTGATCAATATAGAAAAATAATATACCATTGTGTAATAATTTGCAGCGTTTTTCTCTGGCTGTTGTTCGATTTTGATGATTCCAACGGCAATATTTCAGTTTTTCAATTCCCTAGAGCCGTGCACTAATGAATTTCTAAAATCCTTCAAAATTTCAAATTTAGGTACATCTTTTTAAGTTTTTGCGCCTTCGATTTCGTGAAATACTAACCCTTAACGAGGAACGAACGACGACTGACTGAGACCCCTGTTACTTTACGATCAGCTCTTTCGAAAGTTACATAATATGGTAACCTTTTGGTGGACACACTATTTTTTGATTTGAAGATTAGGAGTCAATCACGAAAAATTAGTCAATGCAACTCAACCTACTTGATTTATTATAAAACAGCGTTTTCATTACCAATTAATTACGTTTTTTTAAAATTCGTATTAACAAAAAATTACTGCAAGAATAATACATTTTATTCAACAAGAACGCTTGTATAACAAACTACCAGTATTTGCATCTGGATGTCCCGTTTGTATTTCTTTTACAATTGCAGTGTGGTTTTCTTGTAGTTACTTGACTGTATATTTCCATGTAGCATTGCTTGCCTCCACCGACGTATCGGTATTTCCACATCCAGTTGCGTTGTGCATCAAGAAGCTGAAATCATAAATTCAAATTTCATTCAAATGTTTATTTATTCATGTACGTGGGGAAGTTGACCTGTTAGCATTTCATAGTTCAAACTTTCCAATACAGTAATGTTCTCTAGGCTGTTCTACATTGCATACGCTCCCTACTATGTACAGCCACCAACTGCACTCGTCACGACCGATTGTTCAATCATACTCGGCGATCTGCAAATGGAAGCTTAATCCCTGCTTATAAAACAGGTTCTTTTGAAGAAGTTTGATCGTCACTGGAACTTTGATTCGATCGCTGAAGAAGTTAGTCTGCTTGATAGGACTCACGATTATGCGCTAATAATTATTGAATAATAGAACATAAATTTATTTATTCATTTGGCAATCAAAAATACATCATAGATACAAAAAATATGATAGAAAACAAAGTGCTATGAAGTAAGAATACAATTTAGTTCGATACCTTGCCCACCAAGGTACGAACTTACTCTACGAACTCTCACGAACTTGAGTTCCCTGGCGGAGTCTCGGTTAGTAATTCAAACATTTTTTTAGAGAAAATTTTGAATTGGAATTAAGTATACAAAGTATAAAGTCCAAATACACAACCAATAAATATACTACACAATAATGTATACTCACTCTCTCTAAAACAATAAATTTAAATCATACGCACCACTCACACCAAACTCGAAAAAACTATCGACAAATACTTCTTTAATCCAAACACACTAGAAAAACTAGACACATCAATCTTGTGTCTCACCAATCAAAATTTCACCGCAGCAATATAAGAATGGGGTATTTCAGTCAATTTTTTTTATTTTTTTTTTCCAAAAGAGTAAGGCTCAGGAATAACGGTAATCGGGTCTGTTCGTCGAGAAAATGTTTTTAAAAAATCAGAGAAGCTAAGGAAAGTTGAAGATTTGAATGGTGTGACGTAGCTAGCCAACTGTCTTTGAAAAAGTATCCATGCACAGAAACTCCTCTTGGATACTACAACATTCTACTCACACACGCGCGCGGGGCAGTCCGCAGCATAGTCCTTGCCTAGTGTGTGTGCATTTATAGCGGCCCGCCTTTTTCAAACGTGTGATCTCTTTAATTAATTTTTCTACCACATGTTATAGTATCATTGGGCTTAAAGTTGGAGTATATAGGTTTTCAAGGGTGCTGAATCCAAATTTGAGGTCAAAAACCTGAATTTCCGACCCACCGAAAAACCCCATTCCTACGATAAAATTCAGTACGGCAACGTGGGAGTTATCCGTTGGAAGCCAAAGCAGTTCTGCCAGGGCAATGTCACAAGCAAAAAACCCATGCACCCATGCTGCTTCAAACCCATTCGAAGAAGCTCAAGGGCCCATCGTAGGTACCCCAAAATACCTAATTGTCTAATGATTTTGTCCAGTTTTGAGGATGATGTGAATGTGGCATTATTTTGAGAACATTGCATATTTCCATGAATTTTTTTGCCAGATTTTATTATTAGTTCATTCTGATTAATAAAACTTTTGAATCGGTGATACACACTTATTTCTACACAAGAGGGGAATAAGGGATAACATCTTCAGACCTAATGCCCGTTTTGTAAACAAGAATACAAGATTGAAGCAAAAACACATTTTTCGCAGTAAATACATTGAATTCAGCATAGAGTCTGGCTTAAATAGGTGTTAATTACACGAATGGTCGAGAAAACTCGACTTGGTCGAGAAAACAAAACATCTTGCCCCTCTAAGAAGACATCTTTAATGAGGAAGAGACGAAGACCCAAGAACTCCAACAATGAGGAATTTCACCGAATTCTGTTTGCATTTTTCCTGAATAGTTAATGGTGTGGGATAGATGAAAATCGGACTGATTTCGGAAAATAAGTCTCCTGTTATTTTTGGGAGACAAATTTTTGATTTCAAAACTAACCGGGAAAACGTACGTGCAGTGTTGCCCATTGGGACGACGAAATCGTGTTTTCTAAGAGAAAAGTTATCAAAAAGTCCATTCATGCAGCATGAATTAATGAGCGAATTTTCAAAGAAATCATTCAGTTTAAGGTGTGGTTAAGAAAAGGACCAATGGTGTTGCAATTTATTGTAGAAAGTTTTTTTTCGATTCTTGGTTTATATATATGTACCTATATATTTTTTTTTTTACATGCTTTTACACCAATAATCGACGTCCCGGAAGACGTGAAATCACTGGGCTGAAAGCTGAATCTGGGAGCCCGAGAAGCGTTCTGCTTGGGGAAGCTCCTGGACGTAGTTAAAGATGAGTGCGACAGATCGCGTTCATGATCGTATGTTCCCAACCTCATCACAACAAGTGAATGTGAATGAATGAATGTATGTTTTATTTGCTGTGTAACACATAGTGCATAACAATAGTCAAAATACATAATAAACAATGGCTAACAAATTAATATAACATGTGATAATATTAGGACAGGTAACGTAGGTAAAAAAAAAGACAGAAAAAGGGGGGAAGAAGAAAAGTAGGTAAAAAGAACCCCAAGCCACAAAAGCAGCGGAACCGGGGGTACTTAAACTAAAATGACTAGAAAATATGTTGACGACGTTAATGACGACTAGGATATTTGAAAGACGATAAAAACATTTAACAATATACAACCCACCCAAATAAATATATATCCCATAATTATACCTATATTGCAACGTATCCTATCCTAATATCACAGCAAGATTACTCATCACAAAAAAGATCACAGAGTCAACTAGAATAAATAGTACATAAAAAATACATCTGCGCTAGGCTGAACTGAGTACTTTTAATAAATATTCCTCAGGTAGTAGCATGTCATAAAAATAAGTTAATTATAAGAAATAAATCTTACTTGCTTCAAAATATTATGGAAATGTATAAATGTATAAATTATGGAAATGTGATGGCGAAAAAACTTTGAACATCATAAAGTTCCGCGCCGATCAAAGCATCCTTCATGTATTTTTTGAACTGCTTCAAATTGAGATCTCGAACGTGCTGGGGCAAATGGTTAAAGAGGCGCACTCCAATCTGTGAGGGGCTAGTTTTCATAGTCGTCGCCAAACGAGCGGTGGGAATACATAAATCCATCCTTTTGCGTGTAGCGTATTTGTGCTGGGAACTCCTATACATGGGAATACTTGTAAAGACGAACTCCAAGCAGGCGTTCACGAATAGACTAGGCAGCGTAAGAATCTGCAGTTCCTTAAAATGTCCGCGGCAGCTCTCGTTGAACTTCAGATGTCTTAGAGTACGTACCGCCTTTTTTTGGAGTTTAAAAATGGCACCAGCGTGCGGAGAGTTCCCCCATAGTAGGACACCATAGCACAAATGGCTCTGGAGACAAGCAAAATAAACAGAGAGTAGAACTTTTGGCGATACATTTCCGACAAGTCTGCTCAACATAAAATTACACGATGCCAACTTCGCGGACAATTTTTCTACATGGTGCAGCCACGACAATCTACTGTCTACCTGAAGTCCCAACAGGTTCACTGATTCAGCAAGCCTACCATTCAACGAGAGGTTCAGGCTCTGGGTTTTACCCAAATTCAAGCGAAGTGCATTCCGTGAGCACCAGTCTGAGATCAAAGAGGATGTCCGGGCTATATTGGCGTCTAACTCTTCAAAAGAAGAGGCATGGACAACCGCAGTGATGTCATCAGCAAACAGTGAAAGGCGGTTCTCCTCCTGGTATGCCAGATCGTTGATATAAACTATGAATAGACAGGGACCGAGCCCTGAGCCTTGCTTAATGCCGCATGGGATTGATACTGGTTCCGATCGCTGGCCGTCATAAAACGTCACCTGAGTCCAACCCTCTAGGTAACTTTTAAAGAAACCAAGGGAGGCCGCCGAAACACCATAATGAGCCAACTTCTCCAAGAGAAGGTTAAAGGGCACAAGATCAAAGGCCTTGGACAAATCGTATAGTTGAAGGTTAGTCAGCATTCCATCCTCCAGCGAATTAAGGGCATTCATAATCACTGAACAAGCTGCCAAGCTAGTGTTTTTTCCCTTCCTGAATCCAAACTGTCTGGCGTGGAGGATATCCCTATTCTCTAAGTATTCGATCAACTCACTCATAACCACTTTTTCTATTATTTTTGCAAACACTGGAAGCTTAGAGATAGGGCGAAAATCCTCATGCTTGGCGCATGTTCCTTTTTTAGGAATAGGTGTTACTGCTGATATCTTCAGATCTTCAAGTCACCTTGTTTATCACATATTTTTCTCCTTGGTGCGTTACCTGCTGCATCCAAGTAATTAATTTAATAACATTTAAATATATTCGCGATATGTACGAAAAAATCGTGCGATTTTCAATAATACACTCGGTTTTAAACGTTTCTATCGGTGGCAGTTGTCGATTAAATATTTGAACGAGGACTCTTTTTTTTTTTTTTTTTTTTTTTTTCGAATGAACTTATAGAGTACCCACACGGCTACTGCATTTCTGGTTACAACAAATATACGCACGTATTCATTATATATATATATAGCAACAAACTTTTCTTAATTTTGGACAATTTTCATTTTTGAAAAAAGCATTCATATCAGAAATTTTGAGCTGAATCCGAATATACCATAAATTACCATGATTTTCAATGTAAAAACCTCAAAAAACGGGAAAACCCCATTTTTTTGGAGTTTTTTTGAATTTTGGACCACTTTGGATTGTCCAAAATTGCTGGTTAACGAACTTGACCTATGGTTTGTTGTTACAAACATTTTGGCAAAAACTAAAAAAAAAATTTTAAACAATTACTCAAGTTATCGTCCGGAATGACACATATATATATATATATATATATATATACATATGATTTTTGGAAAAACTTCAGGGATCGTTTCAGAATGTTCCAAAACGGATTTCAGTGTGAAAATTTTTCGAAAAAGTCGATTCTAAAAATTTTGAGGCCATTGCAATAGCTTCATTTTCTTTGAAAATTCGCTAACAAAAACAGGGGAAACCTAATTTTCCCCATCTTGCTTTTTCTATTTTTTCTTCAGTTTTTCGATTTCAAACTTTACTGTTTCGTGAAATTTTGCATCTGGGGACTATGGATTTCTCGATCTCAGCGCTTCAAGCGGCCATAAATGAACTATTCCAGCATGACGTCATTTTCCCGTTTTTTTTTAAACATTCGTATTTTCTACACTGTTTTGTTTATTCGTAAATTAGGAAGTTCGGGCTGAAAGTTTGCCTTAGGGGGTTTTTAGAGGTGCTGAATCCGATTTTGTGGTCAAAAATAGGAAATTCCGACATGGTGAAATTCCTCATTATGTATTCGTATGTTCTTTGGATGTTTCCAAAGAATAAACTTTTTTAATGTGACGATAAGAATTGAACTCTTACTATTGAGATTCCCCAAATGAAACACCTGGCGACGGGACAATGGCTGGGCCAAATTCTGCGATCCTCGATTCTCAAATTACGCAAGTAGTTATATTGGTCTTGTTTCAGCTAAAGGAAAATAAAATTCGCCAGACGGATTACATGATACGTCAATATAATGAACCAAATAATGTTGAAGTACACAGGACCCATCAATTCAAGACACTCCAATTGATATTTCAGGACTAGTACGACAAATTTTTTCGAGTTCATTCAATCGAAAATATGGAAGCTTTGTATTCGTGAGCAGGACAGGGAACGATGAAAATTATTACACAACGGTTTATTTTATACTTGAGAAGATGTAGTATAACAACCTCGAGCCAGTTGACTTCCTACCTTGAGCCACCATTATTGAACCTATCACTGCGGGGCATTAATCGCGCCAGACCCACAAGGCTGATTGCTCTCTCAAATAGTAGATATTTCGATTTTCTCTACCATTGCTTATACCCTAATTAGACCATGGTGCCACTAGTGTCACCGAAAACATCTAAGGAACTCCACAGCTGTCCCAAAGTGTCAGCGGTGTAACCAAAATTAAATTGCAATTTTAAATGTAATGGATATTTGATAAATGAAACATTAAATTAATTTTAAATTGTATGACTGTATACAGTATTGTAATGCCAAATAAAAAAAAATTAATGGACAGCAGAATTTTTTGTGGGCTATTGGAAGTCTCAAAATAGAAGTTTGACAAAAAATTCCAAAGAAATCGATGAAAAATTTTCATTTGTCATAACATCATTTTTTGTATTTTTCTGTGAAATTCATAAGATGTTTTGGGTGACACTAGTGACACCATGGTTCAATTAGGGTGGAAGATTTCTTTGAAAATTCGCTAATTTACGCATTAATGAACTTTTTCACATGAACCGCGGCTTCTACTGATCGGATCGTGATGAGGTCACTTTCTTCCAAGAACCCCAAAACTCTTTCCAATGTCGAGCGAAATCGACAAAGCGCTGCAAATAATAACATAAAGGTTTATTATGTTTCTGTATAGAACACTCGCCTGCAAAGAACACAGTTTTGCCATTGCCACTACCTAAGAAATAAAATCAGCAATTCGAGAAATTGGGGAGTTGAGGTTGCCCAAATTATTAGAAAATGTGATTACTGGTTGCTAACGAAGCAGAACTCAACTCGAAGAAACTACATCGATCGCATATTGGACAGATGAAAATTCAACGGTGATTTGGCCTCTTTTGCGATTCACACTCGTGTTTCTGATTTATCGTACGTCCAATCCTTAGGTTCGTGTAGGTTGCGAACGGTTGGTTCTATAGAGCTCCGGGTGGTCTCATTCGATTCTAAAAATTCAATACTATCTTAAATTGATGAAAAAACAATACCTTCATAAACAAATTTTTTGAGGAGGGCGTTTTCAACATTTCAACTCTTAGAAGTGACATCAACCAAAAGCTTCGTGGCACAACTAGACCCCAAATGGACCCCTTGTATACCAAATTTCATCAAAATTGGTCCTTGGTAACTAAGGAAAGTGCCGCGTACGGCGGACGGACGGAAAATTTTTTCCTTCGATTTTCGGATTCTACGTACCTTGGAACGTAAACCAACAAATTTTGAGGGGGGGTTAACATTTGTTTCTTGGTCAATTTCAAAAGTTTATTATTGAAAATAATAAATCAAAATGTATGTAGGTTCTGAATTACAATTCAATGATAAATACTAAACTGTGTTAGTAAAAGTATACAAAATTAAGGTGAAGTCATAATTCGAACTCAATAAATTTTCTATTTCAATCATTCTCATTGTTTATGTATACGTTGT
>CM019170.2:6640595-6813553 GCA_009739505.2 Apolygus lucorum | reverse complement strand
AAAAAACAATACCTTTGTAAGCTTTTTCGGTTTCGAAATATAGACTTGACTGAGCCTAAATGCAAATGCTCTGAGGGAGACTATGGTAGCGCAATTCAAAACCGTGAAACTAACAAAATGATACTAAGAGAATCACTGATACTCCCAGTACCTTAGACACCTTGGATGATGGGAACAAGGAATGTACACAACACAGGTTACAAGTTGCTGTTCAAAAAATTGTATTATCGAAATAAATGAAATTGTCTACAAAGAATATGCGTATCAATAGTACCTGACTTATAGTACTTCAAAATATAGATATATATAGGAAAATAAAACGTATCACGGGGGTAATTAGGAAATGGTACGCAACGCGTACTGACTGAAATAATATCACACAATTCAAGACTAAGTGTGGGCTATGAAATATATGCAAAAGGTAAGTTGTACCAAAACGAGTACCGAAATACGTATTATAAGTTATATGCAAAAGACAGGCGTACCGAAAATATGTACCCTTCGAAATGACTATTACACAAAGTATATGACGAAAGAAAAGCGTATCGTTACGTGTATCAAAATTGCTATGCGAGTTATTACGATGTACCAAAGGTACCAAAATACGAATGATTATGAATGCTGATGGCGTACTGTTATTCGTACCGAAAGTGTTGCACAATTACTGAATTTACAATAGGTTGCATATGTACCTAACCAAAGTTGCGTTTGTACCGATTAATAATCTTATTCAAGAACAATATATAGAATCTGGAATGTAGCGAGTTAACTGGCACGTAGCAAAACAATTGGAAGTAATATGAGCTGGGGATTACCGTACTACAGAGATTCTGGAGTCGTCTCAAGGGTGTGGCACGGGGTGTACCAATCGTGAAGGCGCCTGATCCAGTAGTAGAGGTGTCCAGAGAGAGTTCGACAAGCCCGAAGGTAGTTGTCGGCAGGATACGAAGAAAAAAGGGTGAGCGTACCACGGTGACTTTAGGTACGTTCAAGATGTGAAAACTGTTACAAACGCTACACCAGTCTTTGGCAAAAAGACGACGGCCCTGGTGTGCACAACTGCTCCGGTCAAACGTAGAAAGCTGACTGACGGTGGGGGAGCTCGGTTGAGGGTGGCTGGTCGCTCCTGGGGTGGGAAGGCCGATGACGCCCGACGATCCCCGAGGAGCTCCGAAGAATCATTGCCCCTCCTCGGGCGGCTCTGACGTAGAGGTCCGGCTGGCTTGACTCGCCCGTCGTGACGTCATCCGCTCCACCGCCCCATCCCCCGACTTACACTCCTCCCCCTCCTGGAAGCCGCCGTCCCCGGCGGGCAAATCATTGTCCTCCGTCCTGGGGATCTCCAGTGGTTTGTGAGGTTTTAGTCTCAGCATTGCCGCCTCGTATCGTCGACGTCTGCAATGCTGGCAACCCAAGACCGGTACGGGGTGTGGCTCCAGACAGGCTGTATTGAGGGTTCCTTCTCGGTGGCGTTTGATGAGTCGGGTCCAAAATTGTTTGCAGGACAAGCATCGGAAAGCAGTCAGTCTCTTCACCTTCACTCCACAGACAGGGCAGGTCACCAGTTTGATTGTGAGTGGCGAGACGGTCTGGTCCTCCGTCAGTATGACTTCTGGGGTGAGTGACGAGGTCAATGGTGTTTGGCTTCCCTCTGGCATGTCATCCTCAGGGTTCTCCAAGTCGTCATCCGAATCGTCGTCGTCGCTGAAAATAGTATGACGCGGTTTCTTCCTGACAGACGTTACGGTTTTGGAGGGTCCCTCGTCGCTGTCATCCAATCTGGTTAGCTTGACGCAGGGCTGGAGTGCTTCGAGTTTTTCCATAAGTTGGCGCTTTTCTCTAGTGAGCTTCGTTACTTCGTCGTGAGCCGTTCTCTTCGCTGCTCTTTCTAACTCCAGTTGCTGCTCCAATCCCTTGATATGCTGCGCGTAGGTGCTTCCAGGCTGGTAGTAAAGCTGCGATACGGGTCACGTGTGTCATACCACTCTGCAACGCACTGTGGATAGCGTAGGTGTTATGGGTCTGCGATGCGGTGTCAATCATGAAGGCGGCCGCCTCAATCATTCGTAAGGCCTCCCTTTCCTGGGCCTGGTTCAAGTCTACCTGGCATTCCTTCTGCTTGAACATCTCTTGAGATTGTGCTTTGTAGGTGTCTCGGATCTGTTTGACGACACTGTGTTCATCGGTGGGTGGTCCCTCCACGTCGCCCGTCTCAATTTGTTGCATGGCCATGGTTATGGCTGTGACTCCGTGCTGTAACAGAAGAATCTCTTTTAGTACTCATACGACAACTCCATGAACACAATACTACCAACAGTTAAACCACGTTTCCAGATTCGCTACATTCAGGTAAGTGGGGTTTACAATGTTCAAAGGGGCAAGGGGTTAACTAAAATTCTACAATGAAGGTAAGTATCGGCTAAATCTACGCATACTATTTTGTTTTACTTTCAGATATTTTTTCTCTTTCCAGCTTCTTTTTTTTTTTTTTTTTTTTTTTTTTTTTTTTTTTTTTTTTACATTGTTCTATTTATGTTACAGTTGCGTACCGGTGGTACGCGTACCTTATTCACTACATCACCGATCCGTGCTACGGCTTCCTCCAGTTCCCTCAACTCGTCGTCAGCAGCAGACAACTCGTCTTCCAGTACTTCGACTCCTGACAGGTAACCTTTCCGATGTAACGTGCGGTAGTCCTTAGTACTTCTTGGTCGCAAGTTGTAGGGTGTAGACGTAGTTGGTGTGTCGGTAGTCTGTACGCGGGTGGATGGTATGCTATCCGCTGGCGTGCTGTCTCCAAGCACCGGTACCGCTGTCTCAATTTCGGGTGTTACGGGTGGCGGAGTGTGTGGTTCGACCCGTATCTCCTCGTCCTCCATGAGTACCTCCCACTCATGCTCTTTCTCTGGGCTTAAGTCTTCACGTCGTATCGGTGTGATAGGACTCGGCTGTACAACAGTTCCGAACGGCACGTCCGTTAGTGCACCATCCGGTACGCCATTTTCCGCTGCTGGTTTCAAGCGGTTCAGGTGTACCACCTGGGTACGTTTTTGCAGTACGTCTGTGATTCGGTACGTTACCGGTGATGACGTTTCTAGTACCGTCCATGGTCCGGTCCACGGGCTCCAAAATTTCTTACACACGTCTTTGGGTGGTTGCATCGTTTTGAGATAGACGCGATCTCCAACTTCGAACGATCGAGGTGTCCTCCGGCGGTTGATACGTTCCGCTTGCGTCATCCATGCCTTGTCCAAACTCTTTTTCGCGATCTGGCGTATCCTTTCGATGGAACGGAGAGGGTCTATTGGATCGACCGGGCAAGTTTGTCGCCATTCAATGGTATTAGGCATCCTCAGCTCGCGACCAAACGTCAACATATTCGGCGAGTAGCCCGTGCTTTTATGGGGCGTTGCACGATATGCAGCGAGTGCGATCGGTATAGCCTTTTCCCACCTCTTAGTCTCTCGTACCAGTTTCGCAACGATATTGGCGATGGTGCGATGAAATCGCTCGCAAACTCCGTTGGCTTGTGGGTGGTAAGCTGTCGTTTGAATTTTTACCACTCCCCATCGTCGACATAGCGTTTGGATCGTTTGTGACGTGAACGCAGTTCCTCGGTCCGTTACCAGCCGTTTTGGTACTCCATGCGTCGGAATGTACCGGTTTGCAAGACACTCTGCGACAGTTTCAGCTGTCGTGTCGCCGACCACATACGCCTCCGCGTATTTTGAAAAATGATCCACCACCGTGAGAAGATACTTTTGTCCCGACGGAGTCGGTAGAGGACCAACAAAATCCATTCCCACGATCTCCCCCGGAGAACTGGGAATCAAAGGGCGCTGAATGGGGGCCTCCGAACGCTGTGGGTTGTTTCGCCGTTGACAAATTTCACATGCTGCGATGTATTCCTTTATGGTACGGGACATTTTGGGCCAGTACCCCGCTTTGCGAACTATTTTTTCTGTTACGTCCGCCCCCGGGTGGCCTGCCCAACTGGAACCATGACAGTTTTTTATTATCCATTCGCGCATGGTGCTCGGGATCAAGGGGACAACGTGCTCCTCCCCCTCGGTCACAACGGTAGTTTCCCACAGGTCCGTCCGCCTTACCAAGCCCGCAGCTCCTTTTCTCACCAATCCCTGGACCCAAGGATCAATTTCTTGCGCAGCAGCCAGTAGTCGTCCGGGGATATCCAATTCTATTGCAGCTACTCCATTTCGACTCAATCCGTCAGCGTGGCCCATCTGACTGCCGGGTCGGTACGCCGGTACAAAATCGTATTCGGCGAGCCGCAACGTCCATCTCCCGATTCGCGACGTGGGGTCTCGCAACCTCATAGCGGCGGTTAGCGCCATATGGTCAGTTTCCAGCTGGAATTGTTTTCCCAACAAATATTCTTGGAAGTGGCGGGTTGCCCACACCACAGCCAACAACTCCCTTTCGGTCGTTGAATATCGAGTTTCAGCGGGATTAAGTTTCCTACTGGCATACGCCACAGGTCGCTCCTGGTCTCCAACGCGCTGAGACAACACCGCGCCAATAGCTGTTTGCGAAGCGTCGGTCGCGAGGACAAAAGGTTTGTCCAAATTCGGGTGTGCCAAAATCGGGTCAGTGGTCAACGCTTTCTTCAAAGTCTCGAAGGCAATTTTGTGTTCCTGTTCCCAAACGAAGGTTACGTTTTTCTTGAGTAGTGACGTAAGTGGCGCGGCGATACCCGAATAGTTTTTGATAAACCGTCGGTAATAGCCGGCCATCCCCAAAAACGTTTGTAGCTGCTTTGCATCGGTAGGAGTTGGGAAGCGTTCTACTGCGGTGGTTTTTTCGGGTTCCGTTCTGATGCCATCCCTCGTGATTCGGTGTCCCAAATATCGAATTTCGGCCTTGAGAAATTCACACTTTTCATGATTGGCCCGCAACCCGACATCCCGTAGTCTACTTAGGATTTTCACCAGACTATCAAAGTGGGCTTCTAGTGTGGGAGAAAACACCACAATGTCGTCCAAGTAGACCAGGCAATGGGTTCCAATTAGCCCGTCGAGTGCGTCGTTCATCGTTCGTTGAAAAGTTGCCGGAGCGTTCCGAAGTCCGAACGCCATCCGTTGGTACTCGAAGTGGCGCCCCAACGCCGAAAACGCTGTCTTCTCGATGGAGTCTGCGTGAATAGGTAGTTGGTGGTATCCAGCCACCAAATCAATCTTACTGAACCATGCACATTGGCCCAGTGCAGCCACCGTACTCTGCAAATTTGGCATCGGGTATGCATCAGGTTTAGTTACTTTATTAAGGCCTCTATAATCCGTGCAAAATCTCCATTTTTGTGGTTCACCGGCCGGAGTCTTTTTCTTCACGAGAACAACAGGTGCGTTCCAGGGACTACTGGAGGGTCGAATCACACCGTCCGACAGCATGCTCATGAGTTGCTCTTCAACTTCTTCCTTCAGCGCGTGAGGTATGGGATACGGTCGCACGTTAACAGGTTCTTGATCTCCCGTATCGATCCGGTGTGCTACCTCTAATTGACATCCGTCCCTGCTGGGTTTCTGGAAGACCTGATGATATTCTACTAGAATATCGCGCAACTGATTAGCTTCTTTCTCCGGCACATCCATGCATTTTCGTCGTAATTGTTCAATAATTTCTTGTTCCGTAGCGGTCCATCTTTCGGTGGGGGTGAGTTCCCGCTCATCTTCGTCCGATGGATCCGGTTCGCTTGTCGAGGGTTCCGCTACTCTTGGAATTTCCTGGGGAATATTTGGTACTTCGTCTTTTGGGCGTACCTCCGTACCGAAATTTCCGAGTACCACCGTACCTTGTTCAGTGAGTACCTCCGTATCGGGTAGGTCGAGTACCACCGTACCGTGTTCAGGGAGTACCTCCGTATCGGGTGTGTCGAGTACCATCGTACCGGAGAGGTCGGGTACTACTCTCGTTGCTTGTACCCCTGCCAAGGGTACCGATTCCTGCTCGTCGTTCCTCAGTAGGGTTACTTCGTGACGGTCTGCTCGTATGACCATGGGTACCTTCTTCATGATGTCCATTCCCAGTAAGTCCAATCCGGCTCCCTCCCGTTCAAATATAAGAAACGTGTGATCAAAAGTTATGCCCCGCAAGTTCACTCGTACCGTTTGTTCACCACGGAATTTTAGTGGGTATCCGTCCGCCCCCCATGCAGTAGCATTCGTTGGTAGAATAGGAGTACCGCGTACCGGAACTGTTAATACCGATACCGCAGCGCCCGTATCTAGGATCAACGAGCGAGACTCGTTGTTCAACGTAGCGTTGATGCGTAGCGTTCGGTTGAGGGGTCTTTCAATGATGGTGATATGTCCCACCTCACGTGACACTGGTACCAATTCGTTGTTGGAGTTTGTGAACTTCTCATTCGTACCTTGCGGGTGCGATACAGGTGTGAGCAGCTTCTTTTTATGGCAGTCCCGTTCAAGGTGTTCACGGACTCCACAATAATCACAGAAAATGGTCTTCTGAGGGTTACTCGGGCAGTCGACCGGGAAGTGTTGCGTATCTGCGCAAAACATGCATGGGTATCTGGGTACCGGGCGGTTGGTAATTTTCGGTGCTGGCGCCGCGATGTTCGTACCATTCGTACCGCGTGAAGTGCATCGCGCCGCGAAGTGCCCGAATGCGCCGCAGGCGTAGCATTTTCGGTCTCCGGGTTGTACCGCAGACAAGTCCCATCGTACCTCCACTTCGTCGTGTTCCCCTAGCGTCTCCTCTATTTCTTCTGCGCGCTTGAGAGCTGCTTCAATAGTTGCAGGTTCAGTACTCAGAAGGTGCGAGCTCAATTCCTTTCCAACTCCTCGGATGAAAGCTTTGAGTACCTTTCGGCGTACCCATTGTACCTTTTGAGCCGCATTTAACTCAGCGCCTTCTTCCTGTACCGCTACCTGTGCTAACTGTCGGATTTTTTCTGCGAATTGTCGCAACGTCTCATTTGGTTGTCTTTTCACGGTCCAAAGTGAAGCGGCGGCTTTCCCGGGGTTACCCCGTTCGTACCACTGTACCATAGCCTGCTTCATGTGAAGGTATGGGTTCTCTCCTACGTACGAACCCATATTGTCAATCATGAACTGCTTAGCCGTACCTCTCATTTTCGAGCGTAGCAGTCGTAGTCGTTTCTGTTGGTCGAGGGTACCTGCGACGTCTTCAAATAATCGGAAATATGAGGATACCGATATCGCTCCCGCCTCATCGGGATCCCAGGGGTCCAACTCCAAGAACATTGACCTCGGAATGTCGAGATTATTCCCCCCCCGCTGGTCCTTTTCCACGTGCAGGTCATTGAAGGTCTTCAACAGGGTCCCTAACTGCGAAAACATCTCGGCCGTCGAGTCCCTTTCCGATCCCGCGGTCGCCATTGTGTTGGATGAGGAAAATCCGCACCGGCCTAATCCCTTGTTTCGTACCTGCGTCGGTAGGTTGACGAACCCAACGACCCCACCTGTACAATCCGTGTGAAAATTCTTGTGGAATGCGTACCGTTTGTACACACCCTCTCAAAATCTTTGCAATACGTGCACCCTTCCTGTTACCAATCACCAAGTGTCTTTTTCCTGGGTTCTGTGTGGCGTACCTACACAAGATCCTAACCGCTGCCACCAATTTTGTAAGCTTTTTCGGTTTCGAAATATAGACTTGACTGAGCCTAAATGCAAATGCTCTGAGGGAGACTATGGTAGCGCAATTCAAAACCGTGAAACTAACAAAATGATACTAAGAGAATCACTGATACTCCCAGTACCTTAGACACCTTGGATGATGGGAACAAGGAATGTACACAACACAGGTTACAAGTTGCTGTTCAAAAAATTGTATTATCGAAATAAATGAAATTGTCTACAAAGAATATGCGTATCAATAGTACCTGACTTATAGTACTTCAAAATATAGATATATATAGGAAAATAAAACGTATCACGGGGGTAATTAGGAAATGGTACGCAACGCGTACTGACTGAAATAATATCACACAATTCAAGACTAAGTGTGGGCTATGAAATATATGCAAAAGGTAAGTTGTACCAAAACGAGTACCGAAATACGTATTATAAGTTATATGCAAAAGACAGGCGTACCGAAAATATGTACCCTTCGAAATGACTATTACACAAAGTATATGACGAAAGAAAAGCGTATCGTTACGTGTATCAAAATTGCTATGCGAGTTATTACGATGTACCAAAGGTACCAAAATACGAATGATTATGAATGCTGATGGCGTACTGTTATTCGTACCGAAAGTGTTGCACAATTACTGAATTTACAATAGGTTGCATATGTACCTAACCAAAGTTGCGTTTGTACCGATTAATAATCTTATTCAAGAACAATATATAGAATCTGGAATGTAGCGAGTTAACTGGCACGTAGCAAAACAATTGGAAGTAATATGAGCTGGGGATTACCGTACTACAGAGATTCTGGAGTCGTCTCAAGGGTGTGGCACGGGGTGTACCAATCGTGAAGGCGCCTGATCCAGTAGTAGAGGTGTCCAGAGAGAGTTCGACAAGCCCGAAGGTAGTTGTCGGCAGGATACGAAGAAAAAAGGGTGAGCGTACCACGGTGACTTTAGGTACGTTCAAGATGTGAAAACTGTTACAAACGCTACACCAGTCTTTGGCAAAAAGACGACGGCCCTGGTGTGCACAACTGCTCCGGTCAAACGTAGAAAGCTGACTGACGGTGGGGGAGCTCGGTTGAGGGTGGCTGGTCGCTCCTGGGGTGGGAAGGCCGATGACGCCCGACGATCCCCGAGGAGCTCCGAAGAATCATTGCCCCTCCTCGGGCGGCTCTGACGTAGAGGTCCGGCTGGCTTGACTCGCCCGTCGTGACGTCATCCGCTCCACCGCCCCATCCCCCGACTTACACCTTCATAAACAAATTTTTTGAGGAGGGCGTTTTCAACATTTCAACTCTTAGAAGTGACCTACATCAACCAAAAGCTTCGCGGCACAACTAGACCCCAAATGGACCCCTTGTATACCAAATTTCATCAAAATTGGTCCTTGGTAACTAAGGAAAGTGCCGCGTACGGCGGACGGACGGAAAATTTTTTCATTCGATTTTCGGATTCTACGTACCTGGAACGTAAACCAACAAATTTTGAGGGGGGGTTAAAATTTGTTTCTTGGTCAATTTCTAAAGTTTATTTACGTCGGGATGCTAAATGGTTCTCTGCCTTAGACATTAACAGTGCCTTTTGGTCGATACCTATTCGTACTAAAGATCGTTTCAGAACTGGCTTTGTAACCCAACAGGGCCATTGGCAGTGGGTCGCTTTTCCTTTTGGTCTAAAAACATCACCCGCTATCTTTCAACGGATTCAATCTGCTGAAAAAGTGTAGGGGTACCATTGTGATGTTTGCGCCTGGATCGTAGAGACCCGTGGCTAGCGCATCTGCTACATTGACTTTTAGTGTGATGAGAGGAGGCAAATTCAGTTTTTTGATTCTATTTCGTTATTCATTAATTCTTCTAGTTCTGTGTTGTTGGCTATTTTTATATGTTTCTCGTTATTGTTATAAGAGATGTTATTCGAGAATTTTTTTGTGCGGCAGATTGATTCAGGATGCATTCGGCCCGGTTTACCTATTTTCTCGCAATGAGAACACGGCTTACGTTCGGTGGATCCAGTTTTATTGAACGATGAGTATTTATTACTGTTCGCTGCAGAGTTGCTATTTGATGCTGGTTGGAAGGATCTATCCAGTTGGTTCAATTTTATCATCAATTTGTTAACAGTTGTTATTTCATCTCTATTCAACCTATTCTGGACATACCAAGGTAGTCCCACCACAATAAAACAGACTCTGGTGTTTTCACTTAATGTAGGATCGATGTCAACGAGTAAACTAAGTTTCTTCAACGCGTATTCTGAGATGGACCCTTTAATGAATTTAAAATTATAAGCGTAACTTACGTTTGACCAGCCTTTGTTGGAGAAACTGTCGAGGAATGATTGTCTCCAGGTCCCCCAGATCGCGGTTCCAAGGAGTACTCTGTTTGCTGTGTACCAGTCGGTAACAGGTCCCTCGATGAACAGCCTGATGACTTCGCAATAACGTTCCTCTGGAATTTCTAGACGGGCACATTCAGTCTCTAGCGTCGTGAGCCAAGTTGAAGCGTTGCAGTTTTTCCCATTGAATTTACCCAGAACAATATCATTTGTGACCGATTTCAAGGGTTTCCATTCCGGTAGTTGTTCACGCGATGGTTGTTCGATGTGATGTGGTTGCTGCAAGTCAGGTGTTGCGAGATCAGGAAGTTCTTCTAAGTACTCACCCTCGAAACAGGGATTTCCTTCTGAGTCGAGATAGATTGCTTGTAGGTCATCAGAAAGCGTTATAGTAATGTTTCGAAACTGGCCTCTCAATTTGATTGACTTCAGTGCACTCTTGATGATTGTATTTTTCGCAAGTTCTTGATGATTCCCAATTGAACGCTTGTCTGGCGGAAATACGTAGATTTCTCTTTCATTGAGGATCCGAAACTGTTTGACGTGATAAACTGACGTTTTTTTGTCCTCACTGGCCGCGGCAATTATCAGGAATTTCGCGCGTACGTCCGTCATGTTTAGAACCGAGTTTTCGATTTGTAAGACTTAGGGTTAACGTCCACAAACCGAAATGATACAAAAGAAACGATGCTCAAAATTTATTGAGAATCGAAAACTAACATGGAAAAATGACATGGAATGACTAACAAGATGCGAGGTCAGGCGAGAATCTTAACTTGCGTCTCGGTGCACCGCCCCGAGGGATTCCGAATGCACTCTGACGGGAGTTTTGTGAATCGGGACTTTGATAACAGTGATAACTGTTTGATTATTAATTTTTGTTGTGTCGTCCGTTTTTGATTTGTGTTGTCCCGTTTCAAATAATTGTGCCTTCCCATTGCTTTATTTCATCCGGCTCGTTCTTTGATTTCTTTCTGGCTCGCTGTTCTGTGCAAGTGAAATAAGGGTCACTTATTGCTCGGCATGAGTCGTAGAATCTCAACTTCAGTCGTAGAGTCTCAGTGTCAAGTTACGTGAGTTTAACACCCCGTATAGAAGAGAAAATAGTCAATCGTGCGATAATGTTCACCCTTCTTACATCATGAGTCTACAGTCGAAATTTACTGAATTGATCGAATTTTTAATCAACTAATTTAAATTTTGTGATATTATACTTTGGAGACTACCTAGTAAAATCACTAAAAATAAAGACACTTTTTTTTATATTGCTTGTGTATTTTTATTATTCTTTTTCGTATTCCTACATTCTTCTAACTGTCGCTTTGCAATAATGTTATTGATGCGCGGGAGCAAATAAGGTTTGGTGTCGATATTTATATTATCTTGTATCATATAATACAAGACAGTGAATTGGATATTTTTATCTTTAATAATTAGGTCTCTTCTAGCAGTAGCTCAGTAAGGAAGAGCTCTCTGAATACATTCTATTGATCTGAATCGGTAATATGAAGTGATAATTAGGCTATTACATCTATTTTAGAACAAGGGAAATAAAGAGACGTTGGGGTTACAGAGAAGAAATTTAGACAAACTTGCAGAAATTTCAAAACATTTTGAAAAGAAGGAAATTAATATTTATGTCGTTTTTGCCGTTACTTTCCACCTACTCTCTTTTTGACATCTATTTGAGCCAGAATGAATCTTCGTGATCAAATATTAGGACCGGTATTTGAGACCTTGAGTTGGGCTTTTTTTTCTCTACCATTGATAAAATAATGATTGGACTAGGAAATAATCCATTCTTTCGGTGCCTCATGGGAAAAATTTATTCACCTTATTGTAATCACTGCCACAATATTCAAGGGGTAGATGATGTGAACGAAACATTCCCCACAACGGAGAGTATTGCTTGTAGATGATAGAAACCATCCTGAGCCATCTCAAAATCAATTTCGATTGTACCGTTATCGAAAAGCTATATCAGTTTGCTAAGGATTACCAATTGTCATTCCGACCCCTATCACTCTCAAACCCCTTAAACATTTACACACATCTCATTCCTTTACTCACACCTAGTAATTCCCGCAAATCACAAAAGATTATGATTGATTTTTCTATCACATCGTAAATAATACAGAAGTTATAACTTCTGTATTATTTACGATGTGATAGAAAAATCAATCATAATCAATCATAGTTGATAAATCAACTTTGACTTTCGCAACATCATCCACTACTTCACCAAAGTAATCATTGAATGTCTGGAATGGCTCCTCCAAAGATATTAAAATTAGAAGAGTTTGAGTTGAGGAAAACTTCCTCGCAGTCCCGCAAGAGTGCATTCGGAATCCCTCAGGGCGGTGCACCGAGACGCAAGTAGAATCTTACACGTTGTTAAGTTGATGACAATATGATTTCTGCTGTAGTAACACTACAATGTATATTCGAGAAAAATCACATTTGAGCCTGCTTACTCATGGCTGTTCGTTCGATGACGACGAAATTCATACGAAACAGCCTCGAGGCCAATCCTCATCAACCCTGAAATTTCCTTCAAAATCAAAAAATGATTTCGAGTAATTCTGCTCGGGATGATTGACCACCGACAGGCACGAAAGTTTTCCCAAAAGGCTTCGAAACGTACATGTTTGCCTACTCGTTTGGACCTGCTGAACGAATGCAAAACTACCCCATCTTCGATTGCGAGCAAGCTAGAATTTCAAAAATTAGTTATTATACCTACTCGTTTAATTTTGAACTAATAATAGCAAAATACTACTGTAGGACAGCAAATATGAAGATCGACCTAACAAAATTTGTTGCTATTTAATAGCACTAAATCAACTTAGTGGGGTCTGCAGAAATAAACTTCTTTGCCGAGGTTTTGGTAGGGGAGACCGGGGCAGGTTGGCATAAGGGGCGGGTTGGCACAGTGCTTTTAAAATGAAAACCGAATGGCGGGGAAACCTTCCCTCTCGGTCACGTGGTCTCCTGTTGGGTCCCCAGTCGTCAACAAAGTTTCATGGAGGTCGGTCCTGCGCTCGAAGAAAGAATTACAAATTTCAGATTTTACGACAAATAAGTAACTTTTCACACTCCTACTATTTGGTTTTAAGCGCATTGTGTGTTTAAGTTTTTGTAAGTTTGAAAGTGTAGACCTATTTTACTGCATTTAACCCTTTCCCCCCGACGGACGCCTAAAGGCGTCTGGGGAGAAACGTTTTGAGGTCCCTATGGACGGCTTTTGGCGTCTGCCTCCCAATGTTTCCCCCATCCCTACGGACGCCTTTTGCCGTTTCGTACTTTTTCGTGCTTCTGATGCGATCTGTGGGCATATTTCTGAACTAATCACTTCCATTCCATTATGGTAACATTGTACCTTTCATTTTCACCGTCCTCAACAGATTTCAGGGCAGTAGCGATATTGTGTTGGGCGAGAGAAAGTGAGACAAAGTTGACCTCTCGGTAAGAGCCTTTTACTAACCATTCAAGGAGGATTTACTTTTATCACGTAGGTACACGTTTCTGGAATGTGTTTGGTCCAGTTGGAGTTTTATGATCATTTTTATCTTTAGGGATTACAGCCTATTTATTACAAAAATCTGGTATCAAAATTATTCTGGTATAGTGGAATGCAATATATTTCTATATAATAAAGTATATAAATCTTACTCAGTCATGAAAAAATCTTCATAATAATACATGAACAATAGGGTAACATGTATCAAACACAAAAATCATTCAGTTGAGAAATAATGTTGAGTGAAAGTGGGCGAAAATAAAAGAGGAAGACAACGGGAGTCAGCGGGGGCGGCCTGGAATATTCCTTCGGTACGGGGTTGACAGGCAGTTGGCTCAAGCGCCGGGAAGGTGACCTTGCGGCAGGAGGCCGCCCGTCGGGGGGAAAGGGTTAATGAACAGAATCCGCTAGTGAACGTTTGGAAACCACTGTTTGTGAAGCTAATGGTGGCCACTGTTGTCAGTGAGCCCTGTCGGGGCGGGATGGCATTTTTTGGGAGGGGCGGGTTGGCATAAGCCAATTTTTTGTTTTTCTTATGCCAACCTGCCCCTCCCAGGTTTATCATTGACACCTAACGAACAAAAATGTCATATAACTTATTTTAAGAGCTCTATTGCTTGTTACAGGGATGGGAACTTGGAAAAGGACCACTGTTGTCTGTTTTGTTTTCACCACTGTTCTGTTTTCATTGAGGTCCAACCTAAAAATACGTATGCCAACCCGCCCCAAGGGCCATGCCAACCCGCCTCATAAGGGGAGCAGGTTGGCATAGATTGATAGGGGATTTTGTAGCCCATGAGTTATACTTTCACTGGGTAGTTTAACTTTTATGATTGACTGATCACAACTCCTAGGAAACATAAAAACGAAAATCTATGCCAACCCGCCCCGGTCTCCCCTACCTTCTTCAGGGCTCAAAGGACGTGTTACTCAGTGAGCATCACAAGCTTCAATAATAATGAGCTGGTATAGATCCCACCGTTACTATTGAAAAATATATTCTGTTACAAAATTCTAACTTCATTTTCCTTGGAATAGAACCTAATTTTCAATAGTTATGTTATGTTCTCCACCAGCTCATTTCGGTTTATTATTTTCAATAATGAATAAGTAACCAAATTTCATAATAATTAGGGCAACCTCAACCCCTGTTTCTTCGAACTGAGTGTGAAGCGTTCATTCCTTCCAAATAAATTTAATTGTGAAGTATGTATCTAAGGCTTATTGACGCTTGTGATGCTCACTGAGTAACACGTCCTTCGAGCCCCGAAGAAGGCAATACATTTACCGAAAGCTCGGCAAAGGAGGAGTTAATTTCAGTAGACTCCATTCTCAATCAGTTGCCGTACTAGTGGAGAGACTAATATAGAAAAAGTCCTCAAACATTCCCTAAAATTATCTTCCGGAGTAATAATTTCTAGTACTTGGATCTACTTACAAGATTTCTTTTATGTTCACCAGCAACGTTGATCCAAATTTGGTGAACTATCAACAGCTGCAAAGCCAACACCATGAATGTACGGCGGTCCTCCATCATGTTAGGATTCCAGTAGGACTGATGCAATATGCCTCGGTATGGAGGTTTTTGTTTTATTTGTTGACTTTACTACTAAGATAAGTATTACATTTTCCGATATGATGCAACCCAATATTCAACGTTTCGCGTCATTTAATGTTGTTTTGCATCATATCGGAAAATTTACCCATTGAACGTTTTTGAATTTTATCAGTTGGTTCCTAGGTGTTTATTACCTACCTGTAATAATTTTGATTGGAAGATAATGCCAGACAATAATGTGATCAAGTAGTTGTTTTGCTTCCGAGTCTACCAAGGTAGCGGAAGCTTTGTTTTCACTTTTCAAGGACGAAACAAATAAGTTCTCCAAAATCAAAATTTCCACTCGCGTTTTGCGTTTTAGACCTTTCTGAACAATTTTGGTTCCGTGTCTATGTGTCTGTCTGTCTGTGTGTCTGTCTGTCTGTCTGTCTGTGTGTCTGTCCGTCTGTCATGATTTCCTTGTAACGCGCATAACTATACGAAGTTATTGTCCGATTTCTATGAAATTTTCAGGGATTGTGCGGGTTGGTGTGTAGACGGTCCCCTATGAAAATCATCATCCCCGGATTGATAGAAGCGACTGCGCATGCGCAAACGTGAATTCCTTGTAACAGCCATAACTTCTACATTTTCCATTCGATTTCAATGAAATTTTCAGGGATTGTGCGGGTTGGTGTGTAGACGGTCCCCTATGAAAATCATCATCCCCGGACTGATCAAAGCTACTGCGCATGCGCAAACGTGAATTCCTTGTAACGGCCATAACTTTCACATTTTCCATCCGATTTCAATGAAATTTTCAGGGATTATGTGGATTAGGTTGTAGATGGTCCCCTATGAAAATCATCGTTTCCAGACTGATAGAAGCGACTGCGCATGCGCAAACGTGAATTCCTTGTAACGGCCGTAACTTCCACATTTTCAATCCGATTTCAATGAAATTTTCAGGGATGTTACAGATTATTATGTAGATGATCCCCTATGGAAATCATCACCTTGGGACTGATAGTAGCCATTGCGCATGCGCAAACATGAATTTCCTTGTAACGGCCATAATTTCTACATTTTCCATCCGATTTGAATGAAATTTTCAGGGATTATGTGGATTAGGTTGTAGATGGTCCCCTATGAAAATCACAGAGAATTGGTTCTCATAGAGGGATTCATTCATAGAGGGATGGTCTCCTGTGAGAATCTCAAATCCCATTAATTGCAGGTTATCGGTAGCTCAGAGGATAAAGTCTCAATTTGAGCTCCTAAGGTCGCGGGTTTGAAACCCAGCCGAGGCTATGTATTTTTTTGATCCAATCACATACACCTACTCACTTATATTTTTCATCCGAATTTGATGAAATTTTCTAGGATTAGCGTGTAGATGGTCCCCTATGAGGGTAGTGAAAGGTACTTAGAGATTGGTGTTTTGAGATTAACTACAATGCATCGGATCATCTATACAATTGGGTTATGGATACGAGGAAGCTATGTGCCACACCCACTTGGCAGACGTTTTTCATGTAGTTGTGGTAACTTGATGTGTTTCTAGATTATTTATTGCCTAATTGTATTTGATTGGTATGAAATTTTGATGAGGAACGTTGTTCGTATTGACTACAACCCCACTTTTCAGTTAAGCTTGAATTTCTGATGCATTTTTTTTTTTTTTTTTTTTTTTTTGCTATTAGATCCGCCACTACCGATGGTAGGGAAGCTTTGGGTTTCATGGCAAGTAACATCTGATTACACAATTACTCAAATCAGGGTTTGTGGGGGTTATATCCCATATGCCTGTATTATACGTTTCTTTTGGAGTTCATCACAAATGCGCACTTATATCATTTCATTTAAAAAAACGCTGCAAATTATTACGCAAAGGTTTATTATTTTCCTGTACAGATCACTCGCCAGCAAAGAACACGGCTTTGCCATTGTCATTTCCTACCAACTAAGTTTTCGCTTCATAATCGAGTTTATTTAGATGAAATAAAAGCTTCACACTCCATTCGAAGAAATAAAGAATTTATTAATTTATAAATTAGATTACTGGTTGCTAAGGATGCAAAACTGAGTACAACTTGGAGAAACGAACAGCGATCGCATTTTAGTCAGCTAAAATTTGAACGGAGATTAGGCCTCTTTTGCAATTCACACTCGTGTTTCTGATTTAGTCCAACCCTAAGTTTTCGTTGGGAGCGAAGGGTTTGTCCTACAGGGCTCCGCGGGTCTCTAAAAATTCAATAATATCTTAAATTGATGGAAAACTATTACTTTATATCTACATTTTATGAGTTGAGGCGTTTTCAAAATGTCGTCCCTTAGAAGTGACCTACATCACCAAAATCTTCGGTGCCGAACTAGACCCCAAATGGAGCCCATATACCAAATTTCATCAGAATCGGTCCATGTGAACTAAGTAAAGTGCCGTGGACGGCAGACGGACGGCCAAATTGTTTTTCGATTTTCGGATTCTACGTACCTTGAAACGTAAACCATCAAACTTTGAGGGGGGTTAAAAAAAATTTTCTTGGTTGTTTCCAAAGGTTTGTTATTGAAAAAAATTTGGAGTGCAGTTTAGGATTGTCCCCTGGTTGATGGCTTATTGGTTCTCAATTTCAGAAAACTATCGAATTCAACATGGAAAACACAATATTGAAAAAGTCCATTCATGCAGCATGAATTAATGAGCGAATTTTCAAAGAAATCTTTCAGTTGAAGGTATGGTTAAGAAAAGGAAAAATGGTGTTGAAATTTCTTTTAGAAAGTTGTTTTTCCACGATTCTTGGTGTTTTCGATTTTAAGTATAGCATACCAACATACTGTATGCACTGGGTATGCTTTGAAGATGTTAGGAATCCATATTCATGTTCTACTCGACTTCACAAACTCATAAAGTACCCACATCGATATTGTTGGTTTTTTCGATTTTCAGTATAGGTACAATACCAACATACTGTATACACTGGGTATCACAAATGATTTTTGGGAAAACTTCAGGGATCTTTTCAAAATGTTCTTTTCAAATTTTTTTCGAAAAAGTCAAGGTTGCATTGTTCCAACGGAAATGGGGCGAGTGAGATTGTTGCCTTGCCAATTTGGTAGGTGCCGAGTCAAAATCCATTCGACTCTCAAGTAACCAAATACTTCTTAGAATTGGATCTATCGGAGTACAAATTTTTTATATCAGTACCACAATTCACTAGAGGTATAATTTATTGGCATCGGTCGAAACCTTCAAAAATGAGTCCTCGAATTCGTTTGGGACCATCCAGTATTCAATATCGACCAGTCATTTTTCCCGAGCAACGATTTCATATTATTTGTTCTTTTTAGCGAATTAAAAACGCTGCAAATCATTGCTCAAAGGTTTATTATTTTCTGTATAGATCACCCTTCTGTATAGATCACTGGTTCTCCATCAATAGCACCTACCACCATCTGTATTCTCCCTTGACCTTCCCTCTCAAATTTCAGCTTCCTGCGTTCAATAGGATTGAAAATGGCTTCGGAGCTCACTCAGCTGATCAGTTATCTGAGGAGTGAAGAAGATCTCCTCGAATGCTGGAGACGCCTGGAAGAGCACTTCCATTCAATAGGATTGAAAATGGCTTCGGAGCCCACTCAGCTGATCAGTAATCTGAAGAGTGAAGAAGCCTTTGAGCAATGATTTGCAGCGTTTTTTACCCACCAACATTTTTTTTTTACCTACCAACTTTTTTTTACCTACCAGCTAGGTACTACCTACCACACCATACTGGCTTCACACCTTCACAATCAAGTTTATTAGAAAGAACTAAACGCTTCACACTCGATTGGAAAAATAGAAAGCTTCATACGGAAATTTGATTACTGGTTACGCAGAAGGCAAAACTGTATACAAATCGAAGAAATGAACAGCGATCGCATTTTAGTCCGATAAAATTTGAATGGAGATTATACCTCTTTTGCGATTCACACTCATGATTCTGTTTTATCGAAGGAAAACCTTCAAGTACTCGTAGGGACCGAACGGTTTGTCCTACAGAGCTCCGGGTGGTCTCAAAAATTTTTAAAAATTCAATACTATTTAAAATTGGTGGAAAAACGATACCTTTATTTCGAGAGTTTTCGAGCTAGGGCACTCTTGAAAATTTCAACCCTTAATTTTCACCCATTAGAAGTGACCTACATCAACCAAAAGGTTCGCGGCACAACTAGACCCCAAATGGAGCCCATATACCAAATTTGAACCTAATCGGTCCAGTGTTGCTAAGAAAAGTGCCGCGTACGGCGGACGGACGGAATTTTTTTTATTCGATTTTCGTGTTCTACGTACCTTGAAACGTAAAACATCAAATTTCGAGGGGGGGTTAAAATTTTTTTTTCTTGCTCGATTCCAAAGGCTTATTATTGAAAATAATAAACCAAAAAAAATGAAGCTATTACAATTGCTTCAAAAGTTTTAAAATCGACTTTTTCGAAAAAATTTTGAAAAGAACATTTTGAAAAGATCCCTGAAGTTTTCCCAAAAATCATTTGTGATACCCAGTGCATACAGTATGTTGGTATTGTACCTATACTGAAAATCGAAAAAACCAACAATATCGATGTGGGTACTTTATGAGTTTGTGAAGTCGAGTAGAACATGAATATGGACTCCTAACATCTTCAAAGCATACCCAGTGCATACAGTATGTTGGTATGCTATACTTAAAATCGAAAACACCAAGAATCGTGTAAAAAAAACTTTCTAAAAGAAATTTCAACACCATTTTTCCTTTTCTTAACCATACCTTCAACTGAAAGATATCTTTCAAAATTCGCTCATTAATTCATGCTGCATGAATGGACTTTTTCAATATTGTGTTTTCCATGTTGAATTCGATAGTTTTCTGAAATTGAGAACCAATAAGCCATCAACCAGGGGACAATCCTAAACTGCACTCCAAATTTTTTTCAATAATAAACCTTTGGAAACAACCGAGAAAATTTTTTTTAACCCCCTCAAAGTTTGATAGTTTACGTTTCAAGGTACGTAGAATCCGAAAATCGAAAAACAATTTGGCCGTCCGTCTGCCGTCCACGGCACTTTACTTAGTTCACATGGACCGATTCTGATGAAATTTGGTATATGGGCTCCATTTTGGGTCTAGTTCGGCACCGAAGATTTTGGTGATGTAGGTCACCTCTAAGGGACGACATTTTGAAAACGCCTCAACTCATAAAATGTAGATATAAAGTAATAGTTTTCCATCAATTTAAGATATTATTGAATTTTTAGAGACCCGCGGAGCCCTGTAGGACAAACCCTTCGCTCCCAACGAAAACTTAGGGTTGGACTAAATCAGAAACACGAGTGTGAATTGCAAAAGAGGCCTAATCTCCGTTCAAATTTTAGCTGACTAAAATGCGATCGCTGTTCGTTTCTCCAAGTTGTACTCAGTTTTGCATCCTTAGCAACCAGTAATCTAATTTATAAATTAATAAATTCTTTATTTCTTCGAATGGAGTGAGAAGCTTTTATTTCATCTAAATAAACTCGATTATGAAGCGAAAACTTAGTTGGTAGGAAATGACAATGGCAAAGCCGTGTTCGTTGCTGGCGAGTGATCTGTACAGGAAAATAATAAACCTTTGCGTAATATTTTGCAGCGTTTTTTAAAATGAAATGATATAATTGCGCATTTGTGATGAACTCAAAAGAAACGTACAATACAGGCATATGGGATATAACCCCCACAAACCCTGATAATATCATCACATTCTTGTCAAGATTTCATATAGTTTTGTTCGGGACAGGAAACAGACGGCCAGACAAGGTAAGATAGCATTGGAGAGACAATTTGAGTAATTGTGTAATCAGATGTTACTTGCCATGAAACCCAAAGCTTCCCTACCATCGGTAGTGAGGGATCTAATAGCAAAAAAAAAAAAAAAAAAAAAATGCATCAGAAATTCAAGCTTAACTGAAAAGTGGGGTTATAGTCAATACGAACAACGTTCCTCATCAAAATTTCATACCAATCAAATAAAATTAGGCAATAAATAATCTAGAAACATATCAAGTTACCACAACTACATGAAAAACAACTACTTGATCACATTATTGTCTGACATTATCTTCCAATCAAAATTATTACAGGTAATAAACACCTAGGAACCAACTAATAAAATTCAAAAACGTTCAATGGGTAAATTTTCCGATATGATGCAACCCAACATTAAATGACGCGAAACATTAAATGTTGGGTTGCATCATATCGGAAAACTTACTACTCATAGTTGACTTTACTACTTTACGTATCTTAGTAGTAAAGTCAACAAATAAAACAAAAACCTCCATACCGAGGCATATTGCATCAGTCCTACTGGAATCCTAACATGATGGAGGACCGCCGTACATTCATGGTGTTGGCTTTGCAGCTGTTGATAGTTCACCAAATTTTCTGTCTCACTAACGAAAGATAACTAGATTATTTTCGATGACTTTTGCAGTTGAAAGGTTCAGATACGCGGCCAAGCTGAAGGCAGCGATGCTGCTGCTGAGAGAAGTCGGTGAGCGGTTGGGGCGCCTTGAAGTGGGAAAAGTGCACGCAATAGCTGCTGAAGACTACTCGAGAGCCAATAGAAAGAAAGAACAAATGGACGTTTTGCGACACGAAACTTACTTGAATCTCGAAGTGACAGATCTCCTTGAGGAATCAGGGGTGAGTAGACCTGAATTCTATCCTGCTTTTGTACAAACCAACATCCAACGATAATCGGCATTTTCATTCTTCAAGCAGTTAAATTGTGATGAGATTAGCAGAGTATAGGAACAAATAATTAGGAATTAAGGGCTGAATAATAGAGAGGCGAACTGGCTAGAAGATGATTGAGATAGAACTGATTTAATCAGGCATCAAGAAGCAGGTGTACCAACACAAAGATAGATATTTCACACCCTCCCTCGATTTAAACCAAATTGCATACGAATTACACATAAATCATCATACATCATCATCATAGTACAAATTAATTAAGGAACAAACGTACAATGAGATCAGACATAGGTATACATGTAATGAGAACAAAAATATTATAGATCATGAGATCAATAGAGAAACAACATCATAGCAAACATTTTACATAATAAATTATTGACAACTCATCGGCACATTTCCTAAACACTTAAATTTGAAGTTATCAAATTTCACTCTACTGAGTGGTTTTGTGAACAGATCAGCTATGTTTTCACTTGAAGGCACATGGCTTACACTCACTTGTCCACTTGACACAACATCCTTTATAAAATGAGCCTTGGTGTCTATGTGTTTCGTACGTTTACTGTTGTCGTAGCTTTGCACGGATTTGAGGGCACTTTGGTTGTCCAGTAAGAGCATGGCTTCGACTTCTTTCTTGTTGAAGCTTGAAGCTATTTGTTTTAAGCAAATGAGGTCGGATGCGGTGGCGGCTGCAGCTAGGTATTCAGATTCATGGCTGGGCAGAGCCACACATTGTTGCTTCTTGGAAAACCACGATAAAAGGTTACCTTGGTAGGAGATAGCTGAACCGGAGACTGATTTGCGATCCTGATGATCAGATGCCCAGTCAGCATCAGAGTAGGCTAGGATTCCGCTGTCTTCGGATTGCCTATATACGAGGTTGTGGTCTCGTGAGCCTTTCAGGTACTTCAGGATTCTCTTCCCAGCTGTCCATAGTTGCTTCGTAGGATGGTCTAAGTATCTGCTGAGGTAAGACGTTGCGTAGCAAATATCAGGGCGGCTTATTACAGATAGATATAGCAACGACCCTATTAACTGCCTATATGGAACGTCAATTGGTGGTTCAGTTGCATTAACTTGGAAATCACTTTCCATAGGAGTGGGGGCTGGATTACAGTCTTTCATGTTGAATTTTATTAACAGCTTATCTATGAAAGAGCTTTGCGAAATTGTGCAGGAATTGTCCTTGGAATTTCGCGTGATCTCAGTTCCTAGGAATGTTTGGATGTTACCAAGATCCTTAGCATTGAATTCCCTGATAAGAGCACGTATTATTCGATTAGAATTTGGGCCAGTAATGATAATATCATCAACCCAGATGACAAGGAATACATCCTTTCCAAAATAGAAGCAGAAATCACTGCTAGAACGTTGGAGATTGTTATCCATAGCAAATTGGTGAAATCGTTCATTCCACATTCGGGGAGCTTCTCCATGAAGTGCTTTATTTAATTTTAAAACGTCAGAGGGATTGCTAACGCCATTTGGAGTGCGTATGTAAACATCGATATCCAGATTTCCATTTAGAAATGCGGTAGGAATGTCTAACTGTTTGATATCCCAATTATTTTGAATAGCACGTGAAATAAGCATGCGAATGGTAGCATACCTGGCAACAGGTGCGTAGACTTCGTAATGGAAGTTCTCCTGGTACCCTTTCGCAACCAATCGAGCTTTCTTGGATCCATCTTGCTTCGTTTTGAAAATCCATCTGGTGTCAATGGCTCTCTTCCCATTAGGTAGTCTAATGGGGGTCCATGTTCCATGTTTCTCATGAGCGCTGATTTTACCTGTGAAACAAAAGCAAATTGATTGGTAATGAGGTCCTCAGGAATAAAACTCCCCCTTTGTCGAGCTTTTGGTAAATTTATCACCTTTCTCAGGGCTCGAAAAATGTGTTACCGAGTGAACATCACATCAGCGTCAATTAACAACCAGGGAGTTCAAGAAGCTACCATAATTGCTCTTCTTCTTCTTAAAATATTAGGGGATTATTAATAGGGATTATTAATAATTAATTAATTAATTATTATTAATAGGGGTTCATGAGTCAAAATCAAAAAGTTTTCGACTTTTTTGTTTTTTATTTTTATACAATTCTGCAGGTTTTTCCAGACATTTTGGTATATAAAAATATTAAATTTGAGCAGTGGAAAGCAAAGATACGAATTTTCAAAGATTGAGGAGTCAAATGCTGTTTCCCTCTCCAGGTTCATAGTTTCTATATTTCTGTAACTACCTACCGTTCTTTCGGTGTTCCTAAGTTCTGATTGAAACCTACTATGTCCTACTCCATGGTTCCAGCACTGATTCCCATGCCACCAAATAGTACAAAAATAGCATAGCACTGGACTAACGAAGAAATCAAGTAAACCAACAGTGTATAACCATTATTCCTATCAGTACCTACTACGTGTTGTGAAACAACCTTACCTAACCGGTGCAAAAACTGACTGATAATAATCATAGATAAGGAATAATCATAGATAAGGAATAATCATAGATAAGGAATAATCGGACCTCATTTTAAATTTCTTCAGTATCAAATAATTACGAACTATCGATCAAACACTTCGAAAAACGGTAACCTTTCACAAATAACGGTTTTTCTCCAAACCGGAAAACCCTTGTTTTTCGTCACTTAGGTACCTGTTTCTCAGCAGCTAATAGAGCTGGCAACTTGAATTTTTTTATATTGTCGAGAAGTGTTTATTACAGTGATTGAACAAGTTTGGACGGAAAACTCCCAACAGAAACATGGCTATAATTAAAAAATCATAAGCATGAAAAAAATGAAAAAACTGTTTTGCTATATTGTCTCTAGGTAAAATAATATTTACACAACAGAGTTGAAACTCGTTCAGTGGTTATATGAAGAGTAGATAAAGAATTTGAAAAAAAAATTATGAAGATATGAATATATCCAGAGAAATAGGTACATACATGAAAAATTGTTAAATTAGAACCGACTCATGAACACCCTTAACCGGTGCTACAGCCCGATTTGGGTTTTGACTTCCCGTTCAATTCCCTTCCAAGTTGGCTGATCAAAGACTGTCGACCTCCATCGCTCCACTCTGACAGCTCGGATGTTGTCAGTCACTTAGGCCATCCAGCGCCTTCTTGGTCTGCCTCGTCGGTAGCGTGCGAGTTGCGGACGTGCGATTTGCTGACAAACTAAAGTGGTGGGAAGAAGATCGATAATCTGTCGTGCGGGTTGCGGACAGAACACATTTCCCTTCGCACTTTTTCCAGGCTTAGGACTGGCTGCATTGCGAAACAGTACTTGTTGCAGGCGTGTTTAGAAATGTGTCAGCTCGGAAGATCAAGCTCAGCCGTCATGTGTGAGGAAAACTCGCATCAATTTTCAAGATTTTGGGCTAATGAAAGAAGAAAATTTGGGCCAAAACGTGCCAACGTTTTGAGGTAGGAGTAGAGGTCTTTGGTTTCGGTAAATTTTCTGCCAGCTTCGTCGATCCTTTCGTCCAAGTGCACGTACGTCTTCTTCCTCTTACTGCCTGGCTCTCCTACCTCAAAAGAGCGCAGCTTGAAGCTAGCCTCGGAAGCCATAGCCTTGAGTCTAGAAAGAAAAACGAAAACATTCGGCTGTTTAAGCCCTACAATGGAATTCAGCTTCCTGTTCCAACCTTCAACTGCGTTATTGGTGCGATGTCTCTCACCGTGAACGTTCCACAATGAGGTGGGGTGCTTCTCATTTTCCAGCCATTGCTTTTCAAAATAGTCCAAAAATAGTTTCATTTTTTCTGTCGATGGTGCTTCATTCAAAATTAAAAACCACCCAAGTTGTATGTAGTCTGGCGGAAGGAGGGCTAAGGCAGCACACGTACGGCAAGCTAGTCGCGTTTCGTCATTTTCTTTATATTCTACTGTCATTCCGATTTGCTGAATTTTCCGCCATAAGCACTGCTTGAAGTGGTAGTTGCAGCCAGACACACGTGCCTGAGGTAGCGTTTTCTTAATGGAATTGATGGCGGCTAACTCAAAGTCACATTTCACAGTGGAGGGATTCCACCCCGGCACTATGTCCGCAAATCGCACGGAACCATCATCAAGTCGAGGCCTTTTCCGCAAACAGCACGATTTTGTTGACAACCGCCCCTCTACCCTTCTTTCCCTGTCCGCAACTCGCACGGAGCCGCCTCGTCATGTGCCATGGACCTCATCTCCAAATACTTTCTTTGGCATCCTCCTATCTTCCATGCTCAACGACCCACCCACCTGAGCATCTGAGATTAGACGAACCTCACTATGTCCTCGTTCGCTATCAGCTCTTCCAGTTCTGGGTTCCAACGTTTCCTCCATTCTCTCCCATCGTTCACAGGCCCGAATATCCTCCTTAAAGGCCATATCACACGAGCGATTTTTTGGCTTTTTTTCCGCTGGAAAATCGCTGGAATGTGAAGAGGAAGTTAGAATAAGTTAGGCGAAGTTGAAGAAGAATAACCGCAGAAAACTGCGAATAGAGCGCATTCTGGCGGCCAGCGATTTTCACTGACTACAAGTTTTGGATCAGGTTATAGTAGTGTGGAATTTTGAAGCAACGTTTTAGAAGCGAAGTTTCACTTGTTGTCCACCTATTCACTATATCCTTCGGCGGCAAATTTGTTGGAGGTTTAAAAATGAACGAAGAACTGATTAATTTTTCTCTCAGAAAACTGCAGAAAACTGAACAGACGTCGCCTAGTAGATCAAAGAATGCTACAACCACAAATTACTTATTGATGGAGAACCTTCGAATGGTTTCCTTCCAGCTTTTTTTCCCGCACAAAATGGCGGACTAGAAAAATTAGAACGCGTTCTAAATATTCCAAAGCTAGAAAAATCGCTCCACCAGGGTGCAGGCTGTGCTATGGGGGGGGTAGGGAAGTGGAATTAAAAACCCGCTGCATGGATACTTGAAACACTGTACTTCTTCCCTTGCATGGATACTTGAATCACTGTACTTCTTCCTCTTCACGTTCCAGCGATTTTTCTGCGGAAAAAAGCTGAAAAATCGCTCGTGTGATATGGCCTTAAGAGCGGGCTGCCGAAGAAGCGCCAACTAGTGCGGCGGTGAAAATTACAACTGACTAGTTGTAATTTTCACCGCCGCACTAGTTGGCGCTTCTTCAGCAGCCCTTTCTTATATTCTCGACTTGGACAATCGAGAGCTAGTGAGGGACTACCCGAGGGGAACAGGTACAAAACTTAGGTAGATTGTCCCGTCGGCTATTTATAGAATCTGACCCTCCTTTAAACACTCAGAGGGCATTTTCGTCGGCACTAGTCATCACCCAAGTTTCTGCTCCATAGCAGGCTATTCCTGTACTCAGTACTAGGGGCTTGTATAAACTGAGCTAAGTCTATCGTGTCAGAATAGCCAACGAGAAGAAGTTCAATTGACAACCAGGTAGTTAACACCTTGCACGCGGGAAAAAAAAACGCGTTGGTCCCCTGTGGCGGAGAAATTTTTTTTCGCCGAAACGCTATAGCAGCAACATATATTAAAAAGTACATTTTTCCAAAAATTTTGACATAAAAAAAAGTTGAGAATTTTGAGAATTTATTCTCGGCGCCAACGTGACGCGGCCAGCGGTGGTGTCAAGTTGCTCCAGTTTGAATGGGAAATCAACCTCTATGTGAGTGGGTTGGCTCTGGCCGCCCGTCCACTGGACTCGAATTCTGGCGGCCTTTGCAAGGGAGATAGGTTGATGGTGCATAGAATGGGCAGGAATCAATCATGTACGACAATATAATGCTTAGTTATTCCATACCTGGAAATAGAACGAGTCTTCTCTTTTTTGGGAGCTTTGTAGAGTACTCTGGCAAAGATTCAAAACAGAAAAACCGAGTGAAACACAAAAAAAATCGGAGTCGAACCACTGTGTCTTTTTCACGATAACCAACTGAAAGTATGAAACTTATGAGAGGATTGAGCTGATTATTGACACAACCAACAATTAAACAATGTCGATCAACCTTAAAAAGAGTGAATTATTCCGTAAAAATGGATGAAAAATGTGAAAACATTAAAAAATTACCGGAGGAGCACACAAAGATAAGGTGTCACTTTGATAACTGCTCAATTACCTTCAACCTCGACCGATTCAGCTTCGGATTGAACCGTTCAACTCATAATATTGTACAATTTACAACAATAACGGCCAAAAATAGGTTGTTATATTTATCAAACTTAACGCTCAAGAAAAACACCTAACAGGTAACAACGGGATTTTGAAACTGTCAACAACATGAAACTAATGTCAACATGTGATGATCACCATCACACTACCCCCGTCCTCTTCACATCAGCAAGGGTCATCCGATTCACGTGAATGAACTTCTTTGTCCTTCCAAGCTGCACCTGGTACAGCACATCGTTCTTCCTCCGAACAATGGTCCATGGCCCTGTCCATTGGGGCTGTAATTTTGGGCAAAGTCCTATGGTTCTCTTGGGTTGATGAAGCCATACCCAGTCACCACTCTGGAAACTCACTGGTTTTGCGTGTCGGTCAAATCTTTCTTTTTGACTCTTCATTTGCAATTTCATGTTTGTCCGAGCAAATTCCCCAATTTCCATCAATGCCTTGCGTAACTGGAACGCGTAAGTAGTGGAAAACTGTGGTTCCGTTATAGCTGGCCGTATCAATTCTTCGGGTAGCTGAAGCTCGCGACCATACACCATAAGTGATGGTGAAAACCCTGTGGTGATATGAGGAGAGCTCCGATATGCTAATAGGAATAATGGCAGCAATCTATCCCAATCATCTTGTTTGGCACTTATGAACGCTGTCAAGTATTTTGTAATGGTTCGATTCAAACGTTCGACTAGCCCTCCAGACTGTGGATGGAGGGGTGTTGATCGAGTGTGACGTGCTCCAAGGACCTTCGCCATTTCGTTCATCAATTTGGATTCAAAATTTCTTCCTTGGTCAGTATGAATTTCATTTGGGACCCCATGTCTGCTGAATACTTGCTCAACGAGAATTGTTGCGACTGTTTCGGCCTCTTGGTTTGGAACTGCGATGGCTTCTGGCCATTTAGTAAAATAGTCCGAGATAACTATTACAAAACGGTTACCCCTTTGAGTTTTAGGGAATGGTCCAAGTATATCCATACCGAGTCTTTCAAAGGGTCCTCCTACCATAAACTGCTGAAGAGGTGCCTGGTTTGTCTTGTAGGGGCCTTTGATTCTTTGACATTCTTGGCAGGTTTTGCACCAAGCTTTTACATCACTCGCCATACCCAGCCAAAAATAATTGTTGCGGACTTTTCCGAGGGTTTTCAAGAATCCAAAATGGCCACCTGTCGTACTATCATGGGCTTGTCGCAATACACCTGGGATTCGATGTTCAGGCACCACAACCTGCCAGTAACTTTTTCCACAGGGCCTCTCCCACTTGTGGTACAATACCCCATCTCTTGTATGAAGGGAGTCCCATCGAGACAATAGTTGCCTTACTTTGGGGGCCATGGAGGTTAAGGCTTCTTGGGTTGGTTTTATTCCCTTACATAACGTGGTCACTACTTCCTGGATGACGCTGTCCTGCCACGCTTTTGGATCCATTGCTTCTTTGGATAAAAAATTTATTTCCTTCGTGAATTGGGTTTCTTTTCTCTCACAGAATGAACACTGATCGCCGCAGGGACGTCTTGAAAGCCCATCAGCGTTTCCGTGGTTTTTTCCAGATCTGTGAACTATTTCAAATGAATATGTCTGCAGCATTTCCAACCATCTGGCTAGTTGTCCTTCCTGTCTTTTGAAGGATGTTAACCATACCAAAGAATCAGTTCTCAACACAAACTTTGTTCCATAGAGATACTCGTGAAAATGTTCAATGCTGAGGACTGCAGCGAGAAGTACCCTCCTGGTTGCGCAATAGTTTCTCTGCTGAGCTGTCAAAGTCTTAGTGAAATATGCAATCACTTTTTCTTCGCCATCGATTTGTTGAGATAAGACAGATCCAACTGAGTGCGAACTGGCGTCGCAATCGAGAACGAAGGGTTGACAAAAATCAGGGAATACAAAAATCGGGGAAGTCGTCATGGATTTCTTGAGTTGGCTGAAGCTTTCCTGGCATTTTTGATCCCAAAGAAAAGGAGTATGATTATCCATCAATTGGTACAGAGGTTGGGCGATTTTTCCAAAATCTTTCACAAACCTCCTGTAATATGAGCACATGCCCATAAATGACCTGATTTCAGTCTTGCTCTTGGGCGTAGGCCATTCCTCAACTGCTTTTGTCTTCTTTGGGTCTGTGCAAACTCCATTTCCAGAAATGACGTGTCCTAGATAGTTAGTTTCCTGGCAAAAAAAAGGAATATTTCTTGGGGTGTATTTGCAGTCCTGCTTCCCTAAGTCTCAGGAATACTTCTTCTAACTTATACATGACATCATTGAAGTCTTTCCCGTGTACAATAATGTCATCCAGGTAAACGAGGGCGAGGTGGGCAGGTATAACTCTCTCCATCAATCTCTGGAAGGTAGCTGGAGCATTCGAGAGGCCGAATGGTAGGACTTTGAATTGCCAAAGTCCTTTACCATACAAAGTGAATGCTGTATTTTCTTTGTCGGACTCATTCATTGCGACTTGCCAATACCCACTTTTCAGGTCCAGGCAACAGAACCAAGTGGACCCACTGAGAGCATCAAGCATGCTTTGAATGCATGGAATGGCGTATGAGTCCTTTTTGGTCACAGCATTAAGACGGCGATAATCAATACAAAATCTTGTGGAGCCATCTTTCTTTGGCACTAATACTATAGGGGACGCCCAAGGACTTTGTGATGGTTCTATGACACCCTGGTCTACCATCTCCCTCACCAATTGATCAACATGTTGTTGCTGGGAATAAGGGATTCTCCTGGGATTTTGTTTTATGGGTCTTGCATCTCCAGTATCAATGGAGTGTGATACAATGGAGCACCTCCCTAGCGGTCGATCTTCTATAGCGAAAATATCGCCAAACTTTGAGAGGAGTGCTTTAGCTGATTTGTATTTGTCATCTCCTTTCGGCAAAGCTGAATCAGATAGAGCTATATCAATCCATGAGGAGTCTTGAGTTTCGGCTATTAATTGGAGACCTCGCTCTACACACTGCCATCTTCTACAAAGTGGTACATCTTGGTTTTGAACCGAAAGTGTTTGGAGAGGTAAGTCCAATCGTGCACCAATTTGTTCCAGGAAATCTAACCCCAAAATGCCTTTATCCTTAATATCCGAAACCAGAAATTTATGCTCAACTTGCATGTTGGCAATGTTTACCTTGGCAAAACATTCTCCAATGACCCTAATGCTACTATTCCCTGCAGTTTGGAGAGATTTTGTGGATGGTGCAGTAATCTCAAGCTCATGGGTACGTGCAACATCTGGTCTTACAATGGATACTGTTGCTCCTGTATCAATAAGCATCCCGCATCCACGATCTCCTAACAAGACTTCAACAAAAACAGCACCACTCGATTGTTTCTTTTCTCTCTCAACAGGGCCAGAAGTCGGAGTGTTAGCCTCGGCATGGCCCATCGCTAGTTTCCCGACTGAGTTCGTTTAGGGCATTCTCTCCGGAAATGACCCAAACCCTTACACTCATAACACCTAGAGGGTCCAGGAACTGGCACAGGTTGAACTGCCTTGGTAGAACTGTGTGTTCTCGGTTCAGCTGGTGATGAAAATTCAACCTCATGTCTTTGAGCTTTCCTTAGAGCCGCTCTGATTGAATCTGGAGAAGAAATGCTGACAGATGACTTAATATGGACATCCCTAATGGCATGAACGAAAGACCTTACTGCAGTCCTCTCAACTGCTTCGGGTGGACAATCAGGAAATGCACCTCTTGCTAGTCTTTCTACGTCAGTCGAAAAATTCAGCCAATGTCTCACTGTCACGTTGTTTCCGGGCCTGTAACTGAGAGTGAAGCAATGAAGTTAGGTGTTCAGAACCAAATCTCAACTGAAATGCCTCCGACAATTTACAGAAGCTTGATTGATGTTGTCTAGGGAGGTTATGGACAACTAAGAGAGGAAGTCCAGAGAGAGAAGCTACAAGGTGCTCTCCTCTCTCCTTATCGTTCCATTCGTTAGCATCAGCAATAATGGTAAACTGGGTACTGTACTCCTCCCACGAAATGGAACCATCAAATTTAGCTGGTTTAGGGAACTTCTTGCGTATTGTTTGACGGTTATCCTCTATTAAACTTTCTGTGCGTTCCATTAGATCAGGTGGGGTGTGAACTTCTTGTACAGTTCGATTGTTGAGTACAGCAAGAAGTTGATCGAGTTGTACCTTGATCAAGCTAATGTCGGACTCCATAACGTTAATTCGCTGGGCAAGAACATTAGATTGAGTATCAGGTACTGACTGGTTATTCATAAGCTCACCAACTTGATTACCTATAGCTCCGACATCTGATTCTACTGCATTTATTCTCTGAGACACATCATCATGCCAGTTGTCGGTCACAGAGCCTTCTTCATCATCTGGATCCGCAGGTCTTCTTCGGGTGGATATTGTGCGTCGCGGCATCTGACACTCACAATTCTCACGGGGGGTAGGTTTGGCACTCGTTGGGCGCCAATTGTACAATTTACAACAATAACGGCCAAAAATAGGTTGTTATATTTATCAAACTTAACGCTCAAGAAAAACACCTAACAGGTAACAACGGGATTTTGAAACTGTCAACAACATGAAACTAATGTCAACATGTGATGATCACCATCACAATATGTTCATCTATCACGAAAAAATGCTGGAAAAGAGTGTAAACTGAGAACGAAATAACAGGAGCAGATATTCTTGAACCTGTTTTGCGAGAGGTGTTTGCGTGACATAGACGCGGCCAGCCACAGGGACCCCGGGATTTGCGTGACATAGACGCGATCCGTGTTCAACGTGTTAAAGATGCCACTATAACTGGTGAAAAATGAAGATTTGGAGCTATTGCAGGTAAAATGGAAAAAAAATGGAAAAGGCGGTGGGAGGGGGATTTAAAACATCATTTCCAGGTATATAAATACGAAATAAAAGTATATGAAGATCCACAGCTCGAAGAAAACCAAGCCGTGGAAGAGTTTTAGTCCGGAGGACCTCATTCCCAATCAATTTAATAGAGATTTGTTCGGGTATCTTCAAGAAAATTTCTATGCGTTTTAGTTTATCTCACACGTTGCAGGCGTGTCCCCCTAATGTGATCAAAAGTGCCGCAAGCCAAAGTGATAACATTAAGCAACTAATAATAGTAGATGGGAAAAATAAAAAAGCAAAATGAAGTAAAGTAAACGACCATTGACAGCTTTTCCAATTCGTTTATTTAATCAATTAGTTTTATATAGTGAATAATAGAGGGCTTCATAATTACTTGGTTTTACATAGGCAATTTCTGTATTAACACGTAACGAGTATCTACTTTCAAAATTTGCTCATCAACTCAAGGCGCCCATACACTATATGATTTGTCTGCAGGCTGGCGTGAGGCCTAGATCGTGGTTACCCACATATTATCAGTTAAATCTGAAGGCCGTGGACTGCAGTCCGTGAAAAGTGAAGGTATGTGGCTGCAGGGCAGGCGAGGATTGGACGTGAGATCGGCGATAGGCATGTAACTGTCAGTCCACGATCTCAAGAGGTCTCCCCGCCACACATTATCAGTTGTTAGCCTGTCATCCATCCGCTACTATTGTCCTTGGGCCGCATGCAGTCCACTACTTGAGGCCAGCAGTCTGCCTTCTGGCCCTGGACGTGTAGTGCATGTGCAAGCGAGGACATCATCGTACGTCCGCCTGCAGGCGGTTGACTGATGGTGTATGTTGCTCTGTGATTTTGGCCGGACGTTTGCCTGTTGAGGCGACGGCCTGCAGCCAAATCGTATAGTGTATGGAGCGCTTCATGCTTTGTGACTTCGTGTTGTAGATGGTGGCGAAAAACGACACTGCGAATTCTGAAGTGACGGACTCCAATACAACATTGAGTGAAGATGGAGGCGCCAGAAGCCCCGATGTGGCTGCCAAAGTGGACATACCTCCAACACCCGTGCCTTTCGACAACACGCCTGTGTCTCCTCTGCATTACACACCCTCGTGAGTAACCACGTATTAATATGAAGAAGAACAGGACGTTGGGTGACCTCTGGAAGTGGTGGGGCACCAAACCAGGAACAACACAAACTTAATGTTTCCTTCCTTGAAGCCCAGTTGCTTGGCTTGTTGGTCGCGGTGCTCCTTTTGCGCCTTAATTTTGAACCCTGCTTGTTTTCTTGCTAATCAGTGAACATATTACAACTTTTCCCGCAACTCGAAAGCATTAGGTTGTGTTGCAGTAGGAAAAAATAATATGGCCGCACAAGTGAAAAGTGCATCTGGCACAGATCAGTAATTTTCCATTTCAGGCTCTGGCAGTGAAAAGGTTAAGAAAAAATAGAAAAAAAACGTGGGCACACCCTATTGTCTTGGCTGTCAGGGATGAACATGGTGTTGTATTAGGTGATTGTTCGATTCAATCTCTCAACGAGCCCATTTGACTGTTATTTTCTTTTGACTGTTAGTATTGCCTTCATTTTTTTTTTTTTTTTTTGAAAACTGCGACAGGCATCTCGCGCAGCACCACTGGAAGGAGGTTATAGAGCCTAGACCCCACTTGTAACGGACTTCCTCACAACGTATTTGGTGAGACGGACTGCTGGCAGACACAAATCATTACGCCTCTGAGTGTAATAAGATTGCGTGTCTGAGTGTTGGGGAATATGCTCAATGTTTTCCCGTACATAAGTGAGATTGCTTAGCACATAAAGAGCTGGCACAGTCAATGTCCCTAGTTCCCAAAAATAACCGCGGCTGCTCTGTTTTTTTTTTTTTTTTGTTTTTTTTAATTATGCCTTGTCGGTGCGGCATCTTCGGCCATCCAACCTCTCGCAGCCCAGTACAATTGCACGGTTCGGTGGTAGCGGTTTTCCTCTGTCTGCGCAGCTCTGACGTCCTACAGGGCCTCACAGCTCGCAAGGTGGTCTCCGTCCATTTCACCACTCCCGCACAGTTCGCAGTCCGGTGACTGCTTCACGCCTATTCGGTGCAGATGCTTTTGGAGGAAATCATGGTTCGTCAAGGAGCGGAAGCATGCGACTCCAACTTTCCTAGGGAGATTAGCTGGTATTCGACCATTTTCATTTGCCAGGGCTTCCCATTTTTACCCCTGGCGGGCTCGACTTGTTCTTTGGCCATAGATCCCAGTATTTTCTTTTCAGCTTCTCATCGAGCAGCATACACCGTCACCGGGATATTTGGTTGGGGCATCTCTGAGCCTTCCTTTGACAACCGGTCGGCCATCTCATTTCCAAACAGACCACAGTGAGATGGCACCCACTGGATAATCAGCTGGTTCCCTTTATTCAGGATTTCATCCCCCAGCCTCCTGCACTCACGGACAGACAGGCTGTCACTGGCCTGTCCTGGCCCTGTCACCGCATGTATTGCTGCTTGTGAGTCAACCAGGATGACTGTGTCCGGTACTCGCTCCAGTCGAAGACACTCCTCCAATGCCAACTGTATTGCCTTGACCTCCCCATCAAAGTTGGTGGCGACAGCCCCAACTGGTGCTTTCACCTGGAATGCGGAGGAAAATACCCCTGCCTCTGCATTTCTCGTTGCATCTTTTGCGGAGCCATCAGTGTACACTCGCAGCCAGAGGGGGGTTGGGTACCTCTCATTTAGTGTCTCTAGAGCTGTCATTCTCAGCTCAGAGGGGGGTGACTGTCCCTTGCTCACCTCCTTGGTTAGGTCCAGCCTGCCCTCTGCCTGACGCAGCACAACCAGATCATTCTCGATGTAGAAGGCTTCCCGAGGACCCTGGGTGATGCCATGCTTTCTTTCTATGGTCTCCACCATCGAGGAAAAGTTCTGCTGTGTGCATAGTCGCTGAGTTACTACTTCATGTCTCCTCCAGCGTGGGTCGTCAAGTCTGAGGAGTCTCTCCTTCATAGCGACTGCAGCAATTTCCCTTCGGACTCTGAGGGGCTCAATCCCAGTTTGCAGTTCCATTGATGCAATGGGGGTGGACTGGGGTGCTCCCGTGATTAGCCTCATTGCAACATTTTGCGTATTGTCCAGCTTTTCTAGTGTTTTTGCCGAGGCTGTCACCATCACCTCCTCCCCATACTCCATCGCTGGACGAACATTCATTTTATACGTGAGGGCTAGCAGATCCTGATGGGCACCCCACTTCGTTCCAGTAAGTCGCCTCAGAAGCTGGGTTCGCTTGGCTCCTTCAGCCTGGAGTCGCTTCAACTTATCTAGTTCAACTTATTGTCAAAGGTCACTCCCAGATAAGTGACTTCATTCGTCAGCTCAATGGGGTCCTGACCATACTTCACAGAGACTGGGGGAGACTTGGTAGAGAGTGTGAATAGTTGGGAGAAGGTCTTAGTAGGGTTTACCCGAAGCTCATTTTCAGTAGACCAACAACAAAGGGCTTCCATGGCTTTGTTTATACATTCTTCCAATGCTGGTATGGAGCTGCTTGTTGCCCAGACCAGTAGATCATCGGCATATAAGAGACAGTTGAGGCCTGGAATGCTCTGGAGTTGGCTCACCACATCGTCAATCATCAAGTTAAAGAGAGTTGGACTGAGGACGGAACCCTGCGGAAGACCTTGCTTGGTTAGTCTGAATGGGGACGTAGCATCCTGCTCTGAGGTGTCTTCAGGTGAAAGATGGCGCGTACTGCAAACTTCTGTGCTCTGAATGCTACCGTACTATAAGCAGAATTTCCCCACAACAGAACTGAGAATGAGAGCCTGCTGTGTACGCACGCGAAATACACTGTTCAAAGCACATGGCGCGAAACGACCCCAGACAAACGGCGTGGCATAAAATTTGACGACGCCAGTTTGGGGGCTACTGCTTCAATATGCTTGGACCAAGACAACTGGGAATCGACGGTGATGCCGAGAAAGTCCACTGAAGCGTCCAGACGCCCGTTTAAGTTGAATTCATTCCTTTCTTAAACACACTTAACATTCTTCTTTCTAGCATGGAACATGTTCCAGCCATGAGCTAAGTACCAAAATGCGTTCAAAATTGTGTGATGGAAGAAGCGAGGGTTTTCCTTTGAGACAAAACTGCTCATTGGTGGGTACCTATTCAGAAGTCTGAAGCATGATCCTCTTTTAATTCTAGCCGTAGATTTTTTCGTTCGTGTACTAGGAACTTTGTTAGATGATTGGGGTAGGTATTCTCATTTTTAGCTAAAAGGAAATTAATGAACATGCGGTTTTTTTGACACTGACTTGGTTATCGTCTGATGCCGCAAGGAGCGCTACGCGCAATTCGATTTTCGACGATTCGATGGGGAGAAATGTGGGAGCCTCATGAAACCCTCGAGTTACCGTAGTTTCGATATAGGACGATATGACGATCGAATCAGACCATGAATACCCCTAGCGTGTTTCAACACTCTGTTCACGAGTGAATCTATCGCTCCTATTTTCTGTATTGCAGAGTTACGAAAATTACGCCAACCATAGTGCAGCCGATAAGAACCGGATCGTTACGAAAAAAGAAGCCTGGGACGACTCCTTCAGCGAAAAATAGTTACGAAGCTTACGACGAGAGAATAATACCGGCGGCTCAACGAAAGTAAGTTATTAAAGTGCCCTTTATTACAATAACTAGAAATAAATTAAGAGAACAGTTCGCTTTGTCAAAGCGTAGTAGTTCAGTTGAAACAGCAGTTCCTGAACAGGTTCAGCCCCAAATTGAGAATACCTCAGAAAATACGAAAAACGTTTCGCTTATGAAGACGGAAAGTACGCTATTTTTCCCCGTCTTAATTCAGTATCAATAGAGAGTTTTCGCCACGTCTTTTGTGACGACCATCCATATCTTTTGTAATATCCATGCTACTGTCTGAAAATGGTGACTCAGCATGCGTGACGACTTGGACGGCGAGCTTGGTCGTCTTGGACGCTGCCAACTGCCAGCTTTTGGCGGCGTCGAGGACGACGGCTTTCTTGACGACTCTACCCTTCATAACCTCACACTTTTATAACCAATTTCAATTTAGATCGGATGTAGCCGGATTTTGTGTTGTGTTCGACGTTCGACTCCCGTGTTTTGGTTCTCGATTTTAGCTTTCATTTCTCAACAGTTTTCTTTTTCCGGGGAATTATCAAGTTTTTCATCTCTCGAAACAAACTATTTGTCACCAGAATTCTGTTATCTTCACACCAAGATCAAGTGAATCCAACGTATACTGTTGTTGACTCTGTGCGAATTTTACATTGTTTGAATGTCAATGAAATATCTGAATAAATGCACACTTGTTTTTCATTTAATGTTGTATGTTATTTATTCATCTACCAACATACTGCAACGGGCTGCAAAGTCGAACTCGAATCTTGGCGGGCAGTTTCTGATCGAGAACCACTAGCTGATGCCAGCGCTCTCAGCGGCAAACCCTTTTCATGTTCATCAACCTCAACTTGGCGGGAACTCTCTCCCGATTCGAGCACCTCATGCGGCGGCAACAAAAGTCGAGAGGCCTCGTTTCATCATCCGATAAATTCACATCCGACAAATTCTCGGATTCCCAGCCAAGAAATTCATCATCGCTCACCGCATAATCAGGAGGGGGTTCAAACGGGGCGCTAGTAAAATTAGCGACTTCTTGTCCGACACCCCGAAGGGCCGACGCAACATACCCGTCACTCCGAGCAGCCGATACTTCCAGTCCGGCACTGTTTTGAGTCAACGTAGCCCGTTTTGGCTCTTCCGCACGCAATTTGTGTCGAGAAGTATTATTGTTGGAGGCAGAAAGGCACTCCATTGAACCCGTATGTACCGAAGTACTGGCCACTGCGGTTACAACGCAAGTTTCTCCTCGTCGGGCATCCCCGATTCTTGAGGGAGATCCAACCCGGCCAACAGGCACACAGTCGGTAGGCTCTTTGTGAGCAATTTCACATGCCTGTGGCTGAACCCCACTCCGAAGAAACTTCGACGATGACACAGCTTCCGAAGTCGATGCCGAGCGCTTCATTCCGAACGCGGGAGAACTCGGCGGACCGTAGCGTCCTACCTGAGTTGATCGTAAAACATCCGCGAAAAGGATTATCACCCGCGGACTGCATTGAAATTGCGCGAAAACGAAAGAAAAAATAAAATGGAACAAAAAGATCGGCAATCCACAGTAAAACACTCCAATAAAAAACTCTGATAACAAGTAAACGCGGAATGATTTTTTCGAGAGCGAAAGAGTCGATTCAGAACAACAAAACATAATGAGGAAAATGGCCATCGAGCGGGCGATGGGGACCTGCTAGCAGGGTTGCCAACATATTAGGACGAAAAAAGCTCAGTCGTTCTAGGGTTTTTACCCTAAAACTTCCTTTTTTCTGCGAAAGTTGTTGTATTCAGAGACAGCAGAGCCTGCTGCCAATGTCAAATACCAAATCCCGTCCTTCCGTAGTATAATGTTGTATGTTATTTATTCATCTACCAACATACCTAACTACAGATCTACAATAAACAGGCAACGGGAGTCAGTTCACGTAAGTAGGTACCATTTAAGGTTTCAACTGATAGTTCCGTTTGCTGTGATCATTATACTTGTAAGTTGCATGTCAAATTGGAAAGTTCATTACCTTTCATTCATAAAGTTCATTACCTTTGAAAATATACCTTCTTTTCACACAATAGTAGGTATTTAGGTATTTATTTAGGTATTTAGGTGTTACGTCTATAAGTTCGTAGATCTATTCTAGTATGATAGATCTATACTTCCGTTTTCGTAATAGTCTGTAGGGTAAGGTGCTGTACCGGGCGCCACTTTTTAGTTTTTAATTTTTCCTGAAGGTAAATATGGTCGCCACCCATGGATGTCCCTGGCGCCACCCTCAAAATTTGTAGCAGTTTTCGATTACTAGGAGAAAAATTAAGCATTCTAATTGAAAAAAGGTTATATTTCTTCGTAAGCTCGACTAAAAATTGAACATTAATTTCAATCTCAACATTTAAAATACAATCTTTGAAATAAAATGAAAAATAAGAAGTTTTATAAAAGAAATAACGAACAAACTACCTATAGGTAGTTATCAAAGAAATAACAAAACAACTAGGGTAAAGGCACCAGTAGTAGACATCAATCCAGTAGTAGACACATGGGACTTTAACTTAAGAAAATAAGAGTTAGAACCATCAGAACGATTTGAATTTGGCGCCATTTTAAACTTTAACTTCTATGGTGCTGCCACTAAAATGGTGAAGCAGATCAAGCCGGCAGTGAAAAGGTTAGAGCATCTGATAAGTTTGCAGTCTCATCCAAGGCCCTTCCCTTATCGAAACAGCTAAGGAGGTGAGTTTGATTTTCATCAATTATTCTTTTATTTTTACAAGATCTTTCACAACTTTTGTTTCTAAAGTATATTGTACACAATTAACTCACTAGGTATCGTGTATTTTTGTGTTTTTTGTGTTAGTTTTGTTTGAATGAGCAAAAAACGAACTGTCTACTACTGGGATACTGATAATGCCTCTTGTTCCAGTAGTAGACAAAAGTGTCTACTACTAGAAAATACATCTTCTTTTTAGTAAAGATTGAATATTACTCATAGTTCAATTCTAAACATGAGGGTTTTCTAATTTTTGCCAGGAAATGTCTTGTTCCAGTAGTATACAGGGGTGTCTACTTGTGGACCACGAATATGTCTACTACTGGAACAAGAAATTCTTGTGTCTCCCTAAGGCATTTCTTTCATCCAAAGCTTCTCAATAAGGAAAATAATTTTATCAAATTCATTTGTTTATTATGTAGACCACCATGCCGCCTGTGAAAGGAAAGATGTGGAGTTATTCCCAGGAAGCACTTCGAGCACTTCGAGCTAACCACAGAGTACTGGAGACAAGCTCCACCAATCAGAACGGTTCTAGGGCTCCCAGCTTCAGCTTTCAGACCAGTGAGCTCCACCAATCTGAACGCTTCTAGGGCTCCCAGCTTCAGCTTTCAGCCCAGTGAGCTCCACCAATCAGAACGCTTCTAGGGCTCCCAGCTTCAGCTTTCAGCCCAGTGAGCTCCACCAATCAGAACGCTTCTAGGGCTCCCAGCTTCAGCTTTCAGCCCAGTGAGCTCCACCAATCAGAAAGCTTCTAGGGCTCCCAGCTTCAGCATTCAGCACAGTGAGCTCCACCAATCAGAACGCTTCTAGGGCTCCCAGCTTCAGCATTCAGCACAGTGAGCTCCACCAATCAGAACGCTTCTTGGGCTCCCAGCTCAGCTTTCAGCCCAGTGAGCTCCACCAATCAGAACGCTTCCTGGGCTCCCAGCTTCAGCATTCAGCACAGTGAGCTCCACCAATCAGAACGCTTCTAGGGCTCCCAGCTTCAGCATTCAGCACAGTGAGCTCCACCAATCTGAACGCTTCTTGGGCTCCCAGCTCAGCTTTCAGCCCAGTGAGCTCCACCAATCAGAACGCTTCCTGGGCTCCCAGCTTCAGCATTCAGCACAGTGAGCTCCACCAATCAGAACGCTTCTTGGGCTCCCAGCTCAGCTTTCAGCCCAGTGAGCTCCACCAATCAGAAAGCTTCTAGGGCTCCCAGCTTCAGCATTCAGCACAGTGAGCTCCACCAATCAGAACGCTTCTAGGGCTCCCAGCTTCAGCATTCAGCACAGTGAGCTCCACCAATCAGAACGCTTCTAGGGCTCCCAGCTTCAGCATTCAGCACAGTGAGCTCCACCAATCAGAACGCTTCTAGGGCTCCCAGCTTCAGCATTCAGCACAGTGAGCTCCACCAATCAGAACGCTTCCTGGGCTCCCAGCTTCAGCATTCAGCACAGTGAGCTCCACCAATGGTTGTTGTTCGATGGTTGTGCAACTTTTTTTTACGTAACAATTGGTACTTAAGTTATTGTGATAATAGGTGCTATAAAACTTTTTTTGTATTGTTCCTGTTCAAAATTTATTTAGGTTTCTAAGCATTTTAGTGTTTGTAAGCACCAAACAAAGAAGACTGAATGTGAATGAGATAAAAATAAGACTAAAACAGTTTTGTATTCTTTTTACCTATCTAGTTCAAGTTCCTACAAAAAATAAATTGTTTTGTATTTTTTAAGTTTTGTACTCTTTTTAATCTAAGTTCCTTTGTCAAAACCGTGAATATGGGTGCATATTTGATCAGAAATACGTAAAATATATTAATTTAATGAAGTGTCAACTACTGGTGTGTTTCCTTGTCTACTACTGGCACACTAGTGTCTACTGTTGGTGAAAAAACTTGTTCTCCAAAATTATCAAAAAACGACCTAAATGTTAATGATTGAGTTATTTTAGGAAGAATTTAGGTCAAATAAGAGTGCTGTTGGACAAATATAGCAAAAAAAGGGAAATTTATTGGAAATTAGTGAACTACATCTAAAATTACTGGAAGAGTCTCACAATAGTGTCTACTACTGGTGCCTTTACCCTATACCTATTCAAGAAAGAAGTTCAAAAATTCTCTTCTCAAACATCAGCAAACTAGGTTAGGTAACTCAAACCATAGTTCTAGGTAACAGCAAACTAGGTTAGGTAACTCAAACATCAACGAACTAGGTGAGTTTACATTTTTAGTCTAATCACATTAAAAGTCCTCGAAAAAAACTTACCTACCTACTGAGATCAAAATTAGGAATTTGGTAATGATTAAAAATAGGTTTCATATCACTTGGCTCATATCGCTACTCATGTCGATTTGGCCACTTCATTGATGCTGCAGCCTAGGTCCTGAACTTCTGAAACTGCCCTGGTCAACGCTACTACATTGAGGGGAGGGCGCTTCACACCATCCTTGCTTCGTGGCATCTACAAAAGAACAGTTACAAACATTAGAAACAGGATCAACATCTTCAAACAACAGAAAGAGGTGGATGTCGAGCAGGCGCCTGGTACAAACATTGGAGTGGCGCCTGGTACAGACATATCTTCCAAACACGAAAATTCGCTTGGTATAGCTCATACCCATTTTTTTAAGGAAACTGAACTGATGATCTGTTAGATATAATGTTTATCTACACATTTGGTGACATTTCGATGAAAATATTCACTTACCGTCGTCCTGGTGACCTTAGCAGAACACCTTCACAAACAACAAGAACCAAACAAGAAAACTTTGTAACCTTCCACGGAGCTAACAGTTTCATCAACCGTCAGAAAGTCATCTTCCCATTACACCATCTTCGAAACACTGTTAGATCAGGGCCAAGCCATTTTTTTATCCTTACTCCTTATTCAAAATGTCACAGGCGGCGCCCGGTACAAGCATGCCCCTGGTACAGCACTTTACCCTTCCGACTTCCTGGTAGGTAGAAACGAAGTACCTACCTACTCTAAATTATCTATAGATATGTTACGGACGTGTTGTTAGACAAACAAGGAACCAGTAGAAAGGTAGCTACAACAAAATCGGTAGTTAGTAGGTATTATAGACCCAAAAAATGTAGTAAGAGCTCTGGAAAAGCTAGTGTAGTTCACTACTTTCTAAAGGTGAAAAGGATCAAAATCATCAGTAGGTAGGTTTTTGTATCGCAATGTAAGGTCAGAAAGGGATGTAAATAGGTATCTAAGTAGTAAAAAATTTATTGCCTTTTCAATACGGCAAACATTTTTATTTTCGATCTGAAAAACTCATTTCGAGACCCCCCGGAGTCTGAATCAGCTGTTCGCTATCGGCCATTTCCTAGTGACTTCACAGGTCGGTAGCTGTTTAGCGTCACTTTCAGAGTCTGCACCTAATTTTGTGACGACTCGAAATCCACCAAAAAAAGTTAGCATCTGCGTCTGCTGGCCCCATCTGTCTCTAGTCGTCACGATCTCAAGTCGTCGCGCCTGATGTGGCGAAAACTCTCTATTGTTGAGAAAGGATGTCCTTTAACACCTTCAGACCGGGGCTCAAAACCCAGATTGTCCCCAGGACCTAGGAAAATTTTGGAACTTCACAGCAAAACAGTCGCACTGATGAGAAGCTGGCATGTTTGCGTGATAACATGCACTGATATCCGAAACCGAAAGGTTGGGACGGTAAGGTGGGTTCATTCTGAAGCGATTGAGACCAAAAAGAGCCCTGTTGGGGGAAAAATGAACTATCCAGAGCATTTCGAAAAATGTTCATGGATCCACCGAATCATGAGTTCATGGATCCACCGTGGAAGCAGCCGTACCAGGCGAAGGTTTCGCGTGGATCCAGGGTGGAAGCAGCCGGTCTGAACGTGTTAAATGAGCTAAGATGCTCTTCTTGTTGTCGGTGTTGGAGCCGTTTGCAGGTGTATCGTGGGCTGGGGCTGCCTTGGTCCTGCCCGGGGGTGGCATCCTGTCCTGGTTCGTCCTTGGGTCGGATGTGCGGAGCGTTCTCTGACGCGCTTTGCTTTTGGCTTTGGGACGCCACCATGGTGGGTGGGCCCGGGCGAGGCCAGGGTTCCCCTGGCCCCGCGCCGCTTGCGGCTCACACACACCTCACTGACTTGCCATATTCATACCTCAAGTTGTATGTATTTGTTTATTTTGGGCAATAAAATTCATTATTATCATTATTATTCATCATTAATGTTTAGTTTCAATTCAAAAACTCAACAGGTTTAATGGAATTGTCGAATTTCCATGAAAGTGTTTTAACCCCTGGTGTGTATAAACCCTCTGATGGACTTCCAGTTTACAAAGAGTCTGACGGACACGCGGCAACTGTAAAGTTGTTTTTGAGACCCATGATGGGATTAATATATTTTTCGTCAAACCAACATTTTATTCGTTAATACGAAGTAATTAGAGTCACTCCCAAGTAGTCTATGGGGGTCTCAAGGAGTCTAATTTGAACAGAATTTTAAAAACTATGATCTACGATACCCAACATGCGAATTCGAGATAGTAACATAACAGCCATAACATTTACATTTTTCATCCGACTTTGATGAAATTTTCTAGGATTGTCCAGATTAGCGTGTAGATGGTCCCCTATGAGGGTAGTGAAAGGTACTTAGAGATTGGTGCTTTGAGATTAACTACTATGCATCGGATCATCTATATAATCGGGTTATGGATACGAGGAAGCTATGTGCCACACCCTCTTGGCAGACGTTTTTAATTCTATTTTTCGTTTTTCATCAAATTTTATTTTTTAATTCGGTTTTTACTTGCATTTCAGCGTGGTAACTATGAAGGAGACTGCAACGAATCTCAATCCCTCGTGCCTCAAGATGAATGAAAGGGAGAAAAAACAAGCGTCGCTCCCCATTCAAGTGTTTGGTAACCCTCTGGTGAGTAATTGCGAGAAAATCATATTGTAGGTAAATTACTGTAATGTTTGTGAACTATTCAAATAATGTATAGGGATGGGATATCGAATGAAATCAAACGATATATGGTCAATGAGATATCGATACCTCCGATATATCGGAGATAATATATCGATATTGCGATGTATCGGAAGATATACTTGGAAAAACTCGTTGAAGTAGGTACGTGAATTAACACGTTTTAAAACAATAAAAAAATCATTTAGGAAGACATTTATCGACAAATCGGAACGGTCAACGATCTTTCTACACGAATAAAGTGCACGATAAAGGAACGACTTGGTTGTAAGTGGAGATCATTAAAAACTTTCGTGAGCAATTCTCGTGACGATTTTTCGTTTATGTGCCAATAAAAGCAAAGACAATAAAATGTCAAATACAATAAAAATAATAATAAGAGAAAATGTGTTGTTACAATTTTCAAGATAGGTAGTAGGTTTCCCTATTGTAAATCATACACCCCTGTATGATACTGGTCTTAATACTGGTGATTTCAAAAAAAGTTCATAGTGTGAGTTTCGAGTCCCTTACACCTACAATAGCCGAGAAAACTCAAAACTTGGAATTTTTTGGGAATCCCCAGTGTCATACACATGTGTATGACACTGGGGTACCTGTATTATAAGTATCCAGTATCATACACCCTCTCAAAACGGGTTAAAAACTGTGTTTTGAGCAAAACAAATAACAAAAATGAGTCAAAATACATTAATTATCACGCCCAGGGGAATGAAAAGACAAAATTTGTGTGAAAATACTAATGTAGAACAGGAGTCACCTTCTTAACCTAAACTGCAAGCAGACCCCGTGAACAGAGTGCTGCCTTCAAGGAGTCCCAACCTGCACGTGAGAAACCCGACAAAAACCTTTCCTTGTCCTTCTTCTTCTTTCCGATTCCACTATGGAAGCACACAGATATTTTGAACTTATAAAATCCTATTTACGTCACCAAGAACTGTTATTATTTCGATTTGAAGATGAAAGTGTATGATACTGGGTAAGTGTATGCGACTGGTGCCAACACCTTATGTTTCCCTATTGTAAATATTTTCTGAGGAATAAACATTTCTTTATTTTATAATCAAATGTACTCGTAACATTATGTTAAACATAATAATATAAACATTATGTTTAAACATAAAAATACTTGTCATTGGCGTCGTAAAATTGCTGCACTCGGCCCTAAGTAAATTTTACTTAGGGCCGAGTGCAGCAATTTTACGTCGCCAAAGACAAGTATTTTTAATAAAGTATAACAGGCATGGAATCCGTTGGTTTAAACAAGGTTTCGTTGATCAGAGCACTATTCGATTCTCAGGTGGAGAAATTCTTCTCGAGGCAGTACGTGGACAAAGAGGATGGACTCAGAGACTTGGAATGCATATTGGAGAGTCAAGAGACGACAAACAAAGTATTTCGAGCAGCTACGTTCCTCCTTCACAGAGCTCTGAGAGATAAGGTCATTTCCGTGTACACCATCGCAGCCACCATGACGGTTCACATGTTCACCAAATACGTCGGCCAGCGGTGAGATTTTTTTTTCAACTATTGAATCGAAGAACTGAAGGTTGAGGGTAGGTTAGTGTTGGGCCTTTTGCATTCTTTCGGCAATGAGAGTGAATTCTCGATCGTCCCAGTCTCGAAAGAGTGGCAGGATCGCTCTGTCTTCTGTCCCGAGACTTCGTATTTTCTTGCTGGTCCACTCAAACATCTGAATTTTAACTCTAAAGGCGCGTCCACACCAGTAACAAAACGTGTTACAAACAGTTATATAACCAGTGTTTTGTAAGTTGTTAGATATTCAACTGAAAAAATGTTTCATTAAGCCAGGTTCATTCTTGCAACATTCGGCAGCTCCAAACCTGCTCCGCCCATATGAAGCTCACCCCACTCCAAACATATCTTTGATGCAAGATGAAAAACCTCCAACGGAGCAGTCGGACTGTGCTCTGCTCGTCCGATCCTCATTCCTTTGAAGTTTTGCCGCCCTGAACACGCCAGATTATCGGAACAAGGTTCGGAGCGGCCAAATGTTTGCAAGCACTGGGCTGAAAGCTGAAGCTGGGAGCCCTAGAAGTGTTCTGATTGGTGGAGCTCCAGGACATAGTTCTAGATGAGTGCAACAGATCGCGTTCATGATCGCTTGTTCCCAACCTCATTGCAACAAGTCACCTTGTTTAACACATATTTTAAGGAGAGTCTAGCCCCTAGCAAGTGTTGTCGGGTTTCAGCGCTACCATCACTTCAGCGAACTACCATCCTTATCAGCTCGATGTGAGCGTAGTCAAGCGGCATTTCTGAAAAGTAGGCTTACCTCGATTTTAACGCTCATTTCTAAGTTTGGCGGCTCTACTTCCCTGACTTTTTAAATTGCGAGGAAAAGGAACTTGTTATTGCATTTTTGTGTTTTGGTGTGAAGAATCAAGCAGAATGCATTATTATAGTGGAGATAACTGCAAGTTTATAATCTTGGGATAACTGCAAGTTAGAGGAGTGATGGTAATGCGGTCGCGAGCGTGATCACCTGATAAGATATCAGAAATGGTAGTTCGTTGAAGTGGCGGTAGGTAGCGCTAAAACCCGACAACACTTTCTGGGGGCTAGACTCTCCTCATATTTTTCTCCTTGGGGCGTTACTGGCCGCATCTAAGTAATTAATTTGATAACATTTAGTTATATCCTCGATATGTATGAAAAAATCGAGCAATTTTCAATAATACACTGGGTTTCAAACCTTTCTATGGGTGCCAGTTGTCGATTGAACATTTGAACTACTGACAATAGAGACAGCAACAATGGGGTATTTCAGTCAATTTAAAAAAAAAAGATTTCAAAAGAGTATGGCTTAGGAATAACAGTAATCGGGTCTGTTCGTCGAGAAATTTTTTTAAAAAATCAGAGAAGCTAAGGAAAGTTGAAGATTTGAATGGTGTGACGTAGCTAGCCAACTGTCTTTGAAAAAAGTATCCATGCACAGAAACCCTTGGAGAACTTCTTGGATACTACGAAATACTACTCACACACGCGCACGGCATAAGTGTGTGTGCGTTAAGGGAGGCCCGCCTTTTTTTCAAACGTGTGATCTCTTTAATTAATTTTTCTACCACATGTTATAGTATCATTGGGCTTAAAGTTAGAGTATAGAGGTTTTCAAGGGTGCTGAATCCAAATTTGAGGTGAAAAACCTGAATTTTCGACCCACCGAAATACCCCATTGTAGGGGCAACTTGGAAAACATCTTTCGCCTCAATTGTTTTTTCTTGGTAATTCTTGCAATTCTAAATGACGATGAAATGAAAAGTTATCAATTTCTGGTCATTCAAACGGATTTGAAAAGAAGCAACATGAAGAGAGTGTGGCCTCCTCCCATCACTTCAGTTTCTGTAGTAGTTCCTTAGCTGAAAGTAGATGGTGCAACTGAGGCAGCCTCAAAAATGCTCGCATGCCATTTTAACATTAGCTTTCTCATCTGTTAACTTGTCTCCAGTACTCTGTGGTTGCAAGTGAGGATGCGGCTTAACACGATGTTGTGTAACTTTTTTCTGTTTTACAGACGGTTACATGTTACCCACAGGTTGTCGGTAAAGATCAAAGAAAGTAAGATAACTTGGTTGTATGACAAGTTGCAAGCTTGTCCATACGCACCTGACCCCCACTTTGTGACAACCCTAGCACGTCGATAATTGGTGTCCTGCCTTGCAATTGTTCGGGCAACATTAATCAAGAGAAATTCAAAGTCAGAACTGCTCTTTCGAGCGAAATTCTTAAAACTCCGTCTTCCATCAGATCCTCTATCAGGTGAGTTCCACCTTCCAGCGACCCTCCACCACCCAGTTTCCACGCTCAGTTGGTTGACGGCGAGTAAGTAGATAAAATTACACAGGTCGATGCAGCCAGCACAACCTCTTCCTCCAAAGCCTACTTAATCCTCGAATGATTGAAAGTGTTGCATTTTTTGTCACACAGGTGTAGACGCGTTTAGAGGGGACAGTTGTATAACTTAGTTGTACAACAAAATTTTAAAACATGCTATATAGCATGTTGTAAAACAATTGCGATACAACTTTGCTATTTGTTACCGGTGTGGACGCGCCTTAAGAGACCCACTCGTCGCAGACAGGTTTCTTCCCCACTTTTCTGACAGCCTGTTTGCTGCTCTTTTCAGGAAGGCCTGAAATTCTCTGCGAAGAGAAATGTTGAGTCTGTTGGTAGTTCGTCATGTAGTGATCCCAACGGTTGACGTTGTAACTCCCTAAATTATGGTATTATGATGAAAGTGATTAATTTCGTAGCTTTGAATGGGGTATTTCTGTCAATCTTTAAATTTTTTTTTTCAAAAGAGTACCTATGGCTCAGGAATAACGGTAATCGGGTCTGTTCGTCGAGAAGATGTTTTTAAAAAATCAGAGAAGCTAAGGAAAGTTGAAGATTTGAATGATGTGACGTAGCTAGCCAAAACTGTCTTTGAAAAAAGTATCCATGCACAGAGAAGAGATTAGAATGTTCTCACTGGTATCAGGTTCAAGTTGAGGCTCCAGAACGTTGATCTTCCTCTTCTTTTCCATAATATTTCAAACGAAAGAAAGAAAAGAAATCGTGGGCGATACACTAGCTGGAAATATGATAAGTCGAAACCACAAATGAAGCGAACAGAAAACAACCGATTACAGACATCAGACGTAGGTAACGCTAACGATTAAACCATAAAGTAACGCTCTCCGATGAGAATCTCTTGGATACTACAAAATACTACTCACACACGCGCATGGTGTAGTGTGTGTGCATTTATGGCAGCCCGCCTTTTTTTCAAACGTGTGATCTCTTTAATTAATTTTTCTACCACATGTTATAGTATCATTGGGCTAAAAGTTGGAGTTGATAGGTTTTCAAGGGTGCTGAATCCAAATTTGAGGTCAAAAACCTGAATTTCCGACCCACCGAAATACCCTGTTCAACAATTTCTTGCTTAAAAAGGCAACCAAAAATTTGAGAGGCTCGCTAATCAATATATCGCAGGACTATACTGACACGGAGAGGGAGAAAAGGCGAAAACTAGTGGCATACCGTAAGCTGGTAAGTGAAAAGGGAGATGAGGCCAAAATTAAGGGGTTCTACCTCGATATTGATGGGAAGCTATTTACCGTGGATGCTCTGCAGAAGCAATTTGGTGCACTTGAGAAAAGGAAACGCGACCCTCAGAGTCCCACAGTGACGAATGAGGGAAAGAAGAACAAAAATTATGGACTTGGACCATCAGGAAATTTTCAAGGGACCGGCCACCAGGAAATAGCCAGCTGAAGATCGCCTACTTTAACTGTAAAGGTTATTTCAATAATTTTATAAATGATTGGGTTTATTTTGATAGAGAAGGATTTGATATTATTTGTGTATCTGAGTCTTGGTTGGATAAGGAGGTCGATTTCGCTCTGTTTGAGAATTATGGTGTTGTGTTTGGCGCTGCGGAGAGACAGGCGCAGGTGGGAAGGGCCAGTGGGGGACTTTTGATTTTCTATAGAAATAACCTTAGAGTGTCGATTTTGAATCAGAGCAGGCATTGGCTGTTTTTATTGGTTGAAGGTAGTCTTGATAAGATGGTGTTAGGCTCAGTGTATCTCAATCAGAGTCTGGGTCAGGAGTTGCGGGATGATCTGAACAGAATTTTAGTAGGCATCAGGGATTCTTATATTGGTGTAAAGACCGTGATTGGGGGGGACTGGAATTGTAGGATAGGTCAAGAGAATCAGGGGTGCGAGGACGTTTTCTTGGGCTCAAATGTCAATGAGTTTAGGTTGGCTCAAGATAAATTTTTGAACAAACAGGGAGTAAGACTGGTTGAGCTTATGGAAGATCATAACTTATATGTTTTGAATGGGCGTACTTGCAGCGATCCTGAAGGAAGTTTCACTTATGTGAGTAGTGTCGCTACAGCGAGAGTATAATACACAATATAATATAATTAAAATACAGTAGTTTGTAAGGAAGGACGAACCCAGGAGAAGGAGGGGCTTCCTAGAGGTACGGTGGTGGGGGAAGACGCACTGAGGGACGCGGGATGGGCAGGCCGAGGTTGTTGTTCTCTCGGAGGCAACCAGGGAAGGTATCTGTGAGTAACTACACGTTATACTTATCCGATCGATCGATTATACCTATACCTTATGTGTCAACAAGCTCTCCCCTTGTCTTATACTTTATACCAAACACACAATACCTTATAAGACATGTTACAGCTTATACAGAATCATATAACACACTATAGCTTTATACTGTGGCAATATACTTACGCATATACTATACATATACCAGGTATACACATATACAATACAAACTGTATGTCTGGGTGTGTGGCAGACACCTAGACATAATTATACATACCGCCACTGCGTGTGGCTTCTACTACCCATAATATGACCATGGCGGTCGGCATACTATACAGCTGGTTATGGGCAGCTATACATCTAAACCACACTGCGGTGTGGTTTATACTATACCAAGTACACTGTTGTGCAAGAGGCGTACAACCTACTACCCATAATATGACCATGGCGGTCGGCATACTATACAGCTGGTTATGGGCAGCTATACATCTAAACCACACTGCGGTGTGGTTTATACTATACCAAGTACACTGTTGTGCAAGAGGCGTACAACCTACTACCCATAATATGACCATGGCGGTCGGCATACTATACAGCTGGTTATGGGCAGCTATACATCTAAACCACACTGCGGTGTGGTTTATACTATACCTAGTACACTGTTGTGCAAGAGGCGTACAACCTACTACCCATAATATGACCATGGCGGTCGGCATACTATACAGCTGGTTATGGGCAGCTATACATCTGAACCACACTGCGGTGTGGTTTATACAATACACATACTATACTGGGCGCCTTATATACCTATACATACTTATACAGAGGTCAGGGGACGGATAAGGGGTCGTTGGGGAGTCCATCATACACAAAAAGCCCAAAGGGGGAGAGCTTGGATCTATGTTGACATTTACAATACATGTGATACCTATTTATACCATTTACATACATGTGGCAAAACATACATCGATTACATGAAATATTATGTAGGTATTTATGATATTAATTATTCGATTACATGAAATATTATGTATTTATGATATTAATTCGTACGGCAGACGGCCGTGACGACATGGTGCATCGGCCGGGAAGCTCGGCCTTTTCTCGTTTATTTTTAAAAAAAATCTCAGTGCACTGCGTAGTTCCGATTTGTTTGCCTCAAGCGTCGAGTTAAAGTCCAAAATTTTCCTCGGGTGGGTTCCGCACCTTATGGTTTGTTATGACACCCCCCTCCCGTCTATCCCTCGACAGGTATATTTCTCGCTCTCGCTCACCGAGTGGAGCGAGCGGGGAAGGTGGGTGACCAAGGCGGGAGGGGAATATCGGGGTATTCAAGGAACGTACGCGATTTCGTGCTTTCTGGACTTATTTTATTTACCTTCCCGAGCGAAAAAACGGGGAAGTCCTTCGAATTTGATAATATTGTTGTAAAAAATTTTTTTTGTTCATTAATCGTTTATAACATGATATACCTACATACATGATACATCTCTCTGGAGTTGACCCCTCCTTCCCCCACGTCCCTCCCGGCGGGACCCGTCGTTACCCCGCGTCCCACCCTGCGGGACCCCTCTTTCCCTGAGTCACACGCTGTGGGACCCCTCCGTTGTGGGGCCCCTCCGCCCCGACGCTCCTCCCGGCGGGACCCTCATAGGTAACTGTTTGCAAATACCTAATACTGTTTGCATAAACCTTGCCCCTTACACGTGGTAACTCCTAGAAATTTTTTTTTTGGTTCACAATAGGATTACTCTCGTCAACCTCTTTATTCCATTTAACAGTTTTCAGAGGGTGGACGGAGAAATTTTTTATTTATTTATTTTTTTTTCACACATCCATACCTACATGAATTGTTTGTTATGCAATTTGGAATATTCGACCAGTGGTATACTTACACAAAGATTATCTCCTCCTCTTCCTCCTGTATTATACATCCATACATGAGCATATTATCGATAATCCTCATATATGTATGAGGAAATTTAATATTATGAGGAAATATAATATATTTGAATGCATGTTATGCATTCACATATATATATTCGTACATGAGCCATACACTAATTTTCCTCATTTATCCAACGCGTGAAAACAAAAACAAAAGAGGAGGTGCTCCTTTGTTACAGATATTGAGTATCTAACTATTCGAGATGGATTACATTATATTGAAGAGGCTCGAAACACTAGGGAATAGAGTGCGTGATGGTATGGAGGCTTGTCAAGATTTCCTACGAGATACAGACACCATGGAAAAGAAACACCATCTTATAAACCAAAAATTAAAATGGTCAGTGGACCGATTGAATGGGGAAATACAAAATGTTCTCGCCAAATACACAGAACCCTCCACAGAACTGGCCTCCGAGATGGAATTGCAGTTGGAGGCAGAAGAGCTTTTGGTGGAATCAGATACATTACATCTAAGCGATAAAACTCATGATGCGAATGATATTCCCACACCACAATATACATCCTTGAACAGCCGTCTTCCCAAACTCGAAATGTTGAAATTTGACGGGAATATACTGAGGTGGCACGAGTTTTGGGATAGGTTCTCTTCAACAATCGAAAACAGAACCCACATGAGGGATTTCGACAAATTGTCGTACCTTCTCAGTCTTATGGAAGGAGATACCAAGAGAGCAGTGGAAGGCTTAGACATTGTAAATCAAAACTACAAGGTGGCTGTGGATCGTTTAACTGAGCGATTTGGAAAAAAGAGCGTATTGATTGATGCTCATTATGCAGCAATCCAGCAAATACCAAAATCCACACAAGACGTAGCTGATTGTCGCCGAACCCTTGATGAAATAGAACGCCACCTCCAAACCCTACAATCACTCGGAGAAGACACAAATCACAGACAATTAAGAGCAACCATACTTGACAAATTTCCTGAAGCAACCATATTGGATTTATGAATGGCTATGACGTCAGATGATCATACTGTATCCGAAATACGATCAATCCTTAAAAGAGTAATCTCAGCTAGAGAAACAGCGATAAGAATGGCAGCCATCGATAACACAGATCATACAAATTCAAATAATAACCCAACATATACTATTGAAACTCTGTTTGATGGATCCAATCCTCAAAACAAACAAAGAAAACCTATCAACCCCTCAATTGCGTCACCCTCATAGAAGAGGAATGCTCTTCGAGGTCCTTCAAGATATCAATTCAAAAAAAATTGATAGAAATTCTAAATCAGGAAAATCATCCAATTTTCGGAATTACAAACACCCAGACTTAGAGTTTATACAATCCATCCCAACAGAATTAACAAAACCACAACGTACCATTTCTGTTTTAGGCTTTTAGTGGAATACATGGCAAGATACCTTGAAATTGCAAATCAAACCTGAAGTAATTTAAAGCAAGATTTCCACCAAAACACATATACTTCGAATAATTGCGTCTATTTTTGATCCTTGTGGTCTAGTTGCCACATTGACACTACCGACAAGTTTATTCCAAGATCTGTGGGAAGAAAGAATGAGATGGGATACCCCATTGTCTCTTGATCATCTGCAGCGTTAGAAATTACTTATGTAAGATGTTTTTACATAAATTACCACTATTTTCAACCCCACGGTCCAACGTTACTCCAGACATATCAACAAACCGTAAATACGAACTACATTGCTTCACTGATGCATCTAAAGAAGCTTATGTATCTGTTATACATTTGAGGATTTCTAATCAAGAGACCCACACTACAAGATTTATTATTTCCTGTTCCCTCTTAAAAGAAAGGAAAGCCTTACCATACCTAAACTCGAACTCCTTGTAGTAGTGATCGGAAGAAGACTCCTGCAATATGTACAGTCTGCATCCATTTTACCAATACATGCTCAAAACCTTTGGACTGTCAATCAGGTGGTATTGAGCTGGCTCCGATCGAGACGCTTTCTTCGACACATTATTAGTAAGCGAGTCATGGAAATCCAGAGTGATGGTGATGTGCAGTTCCGATTTGTCAGATCAGAGAACAATCCAGCTGATGTTGCGACACGTCAACTGAAGGATGACACCTTGCCAAATTTATGGATTAATGGCCCATCCTTTTGCATAAACCACATGATGAGTGGCCTCAACACGACTTGATGTGGAAGGAAACAACTACTACTGAACATCCCTCACGTCATGATACTACTCAGGAATACAGTGCAACTATTACTTCCAACACATCAAACGATCTAGACTTTAATCTTCCTGCAACTGGAATTCAGCTAGCGGTAACGAAGGTGCAGGTGAGGAGGAAGTAGGGATGGAGAAGGGGTATCTCCCCTGGATGGTGGGAGAGAAGGTTCGCTTGGCTTGAACAAGCAGTCACAAGAAGAATCTCGAGGTGGTGCGTACCCGAAACCATGATAACCTCATAATGTGACTGATATTTTGCATACACACAAAATATCCCAATCTCTCTATCCATATTATACATATTTGTTTATCTATATATTATACAAACTGGAAATGTACACAAACTCACATAATTATACAAACTTCATGTCTGGGTGTGTGGCGCACACCTATACATGGTTATATATTCACAGTGTGTGAAATACCCATACAATCACAAAGGTGATTCATACAAACTGGAAATCTACACAATCTTACCTTTATCCATACAAACTTGGTGTCTAGGTGTGTGGCAGACACCTAGACATAATTATACATACCGCCACTGTGGGTGGCTTATACATACCTATACTGTACTCACATACCAGTAGAGAGGCATGAAAACGCGTATAGGGGATGTTTGGAGCCCGTCAGGGGAAAACGATCCCCAAGGGAAGAGAGAGATTTGGATATTATGTACATGTACCCATACAAATGTATGTACACATACGAATTTATGTATACACAAAAATTGACGTAATTTACTTATAAAATGTATAATACGTTAGATTCGTATGGCCAGGGCGGCAATGACGACATGTTCAATGTGGTTATACTGTTTCTTTATCTCGAAGTTAAACTGAAGGCATACTTTTCGTTGTATAGTTAAAAATCATTAATCTTGCTCTATTTCCAACCTTCTGCGTGGGAGTGTCGCTACAGCGAGAGTATAATACACAATATAATATAATTAAAATACAGTAGTTTGTAAGGAAGGACGAACCCAGGAGAAGGAGGGGCTTCCTAGAGGTACGGTGGTGGGGGAAGACGCACTGAGGGACGCGGGATGGGCAGGCCGAGGTTGTTGTTCTCTCGGAGGCAACCAGGGAAGGTATCTGTGAGTAACTACACGTTATACTTATCCGATCGATCGATTATACCTATACCTTATGTGTCAACAAGCTCTCCCCTTGTCTTATACTTTATACCAAACACACAATACCTTATAAGACATGTTACAGCTTATACAGAATCATATAACACACTATAGCTTTATACTGTGGCAATATACTTACGCATATACTATACATATACCAGGTATACACATATACAATACAAACTGTATGTCTGGGTGTGTGGCAGACACCTAGACATAATTATACATACCGCCACTGCGTGTGGCTTCTACTACCCATAATATGACCATGGCGGTCGGCATACTATACAGCTGGTTATGGGCAGCTATACATCTAAACCACACTGCGGTGTGGTTTATACTATACCAAGTACACTGTTGTGCAAGAGACGTACAACCTACTACCCATAATATGACCATGGCGGTCGGCATACTATACAGCTGGTTATGGGCAGCTATACATCTAAACCACACTGCGGTGTGGTTTATACTATACCAAGTACACTGTTGTGCAAGAGGCGTACAACCTACTACCCATAATATGACCATGGCGGTCGGCATACTATACAGCTGGTTATGGGCAGCTATACATCTAAACCACACTGCGGTGTGGTTTATACTATACCAAGTACACTGTTGTGCAAGAGGCGTACAACCTACTACCCATAATATGACCATGGCGGTCGGCATACTATACAGCTGGTTATGGGCAGCTATACATCTAAACCACACTGCGGTGTGGTTTATACTATACCTAGTACACTGTTGTGCAAGAGGCGTACAACCTACTACCCATAATATGACCATGGCGGTCGGCATACTATACAGCTGGTTATGGGCAGCTATACATCTGAACCACACTGCGGTGTGGTTTATACAATACACATACTATACTGGGCGCCTTATATACCTATACATACTTATACAGAGGTCAGGGGACGGATAAGGGGTCGTTGGGGAGTCCATCATACACAAAAAGCCCAAAGGGGGAGAGCTTGGATCTATGTTGACATTTACAATACATGTGATACCTATTTATACCATTTACATACATGTGGCAAAACATACATCGATTACATGAAATATTATGTAGGTATTTATGATATTAATTATTCGATTACATGAAATATTATGTATTTATGATATTAATTCGTACGGCAGACGGCCGTGACGACAAGTAGTATGGGCAAAAGTTGTGTAGACCTAGTTTGGGTCAATGTCGAGTCAATGGGGGAGGTAGTTGATTTTTGTGTAGAGGATATTGGCTCACGGTCTGATCACTTGCTATGCTTAGTTCGTGTATTGTGGGATTCTGATAGGGCGCCCCCAACAGAGCAAGAGATCAGTTTAGAAGAAAAAATTATATGGTCTAATGAGCGAGGTAAAGAGTTTAAAAAATGTTTAGACTCTTCCAAACCTGTAGTTCCTCATGAGGCCGATTCAACAGTCCAATATGAGAGTATAGTTGGGACCATTTTCGGAGCAGCTAAACAATCAGGAATGTATAAACCGGCCAAAAAATGCAAGCCAACCCGTTCGAATGACAAACCTTGGTTTGATAGCGATTGTCGATCATTGAGGTATCAAAAGAGAAAGACATTCAGGAAAATAAAAAGATTAGCGTACAACCCTCGTCTATGGAACGAATATGCTGAAATAACAGCCGCATATAACAAAAAATTAATTGAATGTCAAAAAGTATACTACGATAGGGTCAACGAAAATATGGCTGATATTAGAAACTCTAAAGATTTTTGGCAGGCAGTTAACAGGTTTAGAGGTAGAAAATCGACTAAGAACTATCTTGATGTGAAAAAGGTCGAAAGCTACTTTGAGAAGTTGTATCCAACTGAGTGCTTGGTTGATGGATCATGGTTTAGTGGGACATTTGATGAAACACTTGACTCTGATATCTCTCTTCAGGAATTGTCCAAGGCATTGAGCTCCTTCAAAAGTGGTAAGGCTTCCGGTAGCGACGGCATTAGCTATGAATTTTACCAAAATCTCACAGAGGAATGGAAATTAGCTTTGGTTCATTTATTCAACAACGCGATGCTAAGTAGGGATGTTCCGAAAGAATGGGCTAAGATTCGCACTTTTCTCCTTTTTAAGAAAGGTATTCGGGAGGAAGTAGGTAACTATAGGGGAATTTCATTATTGAATTCCATAGTCAAGATTTTTCATCAGATTCTGTTGAATAGGCTGCTGAGATTTATTGGTGACAATAGTCTACTGCCAGAGAATCAATCCGGGTTTAGATCAGGACGTGGTTGTATGGATAATATATTTACCTTATCCAGCCTTGTCTCTATAAACACCAGGCTCCCTAGAAGAAAGGTATTTGCATCTTTTATTGATTTTTGTCGAGTATTCGACACTTTGCCTCATGAGATGCTGTGGAAAAAACTTGTTGGAATGGGAATCAGCGCCAGATTCGTTAACGTAGTGAAATCGATTTATGACAAGGCGGTTTTTTCGGTAGGTGTAGGTGGTAAATATACGAAAGATTTTCCATTGGGGCAAGGTATTTTGCAGGGTGATGTCCTCTCTCCCGTGATTTTTGCGCTCTACGTGGCTGATTTTGAGCAGTTTCTCAGGAGGGAGGGGGCAAGTGGTCTTCAAGTTGACAGTGAGACGGACGTTTTGTGCATTTTTTACGCAGATGATCTGGTTTTGTTTAGTGATAACTATGTTGCCATGAATAGACTACTCAAACATCTTGATGAATATTGTAAGCAGAATGGGTTGATAGTGAATTGTGGGAAGTCTAAGGTGGTGATTTTCAGGAGGGGTGGTTCAGCTAGCGGTTATCGATTCTTCTGTGGAAAGAATAACTTGGATGTTGTCAAGGAATATAATTATCTTGGTGTCACATTTTCCAGTTCAGGTTTATTCCGACAGCAGACAAAGGAGGCTCTGAAAAAAGGGTTAGCTGCTTCGTGTAACATTTTGAACATTGTTAGGAAGTCTCGAAACAGTAATGTCCAGTCATGGAAAAGGCTATTAGAAGCTCTCTGTTTGTCAACATCTCTGTATGGAGCTGAAGTGTGTGGTTTGTCTTACGTGAACCAGCTTGAAAGAGTTAAGATTAGATTTTTTAAATCACTCATGTTCCTACCAAGAAATACTCCTGATGTATATATAAGGAGGGAATTTGGTGTTTGGCACATTCAGGTTGACATAGCGAAGCGGGTTTTGTCATGGTGGGCGAAACTATTATCAATGGATGACTCGCGATACCCTAAAAAGTGCTTTTTACGTTTGAGAGTGCTCTCACCGACGTCAAATTTGAAATATAATTGGGTTCAGCAAGTTGAGAGGTTGTTCGGCACTGAAGGTATAGATGCCTTAAATGAGAGCGACTCCAAGGTGTTTCGTGGTTGTATTGAAGGATTGATATCTGGATTGATATCAAGAATGGCATCCGAAGACTTCATGAAAGTTCGGAAATCCAAGTTTAATAGATATTTTCGGGAACTGATTTCTGAGTCGCAGCCCACATCTGTTTATCTGGAGTCTAAAGAATTATCATTGTATGCCAAAAGACTTATAGCACAAATTAGAATGGCTGGGCATAAAAAAGTGTCTCTTTACCTGACAGGTATTAAAACTATGTTTGATGGGGATGCAATATGTTCATTATGTAATACCGAGGAGAATGACACGTTGAGCCACCTTTTATGTAGTTGTCCCATTTTTAGGGGTGAGAGAGCCAGATACCTGGGTGGCGCAGTGGTGGATGAGGGACGACTAGCCGAAATTTTGAATGTATCAAAGCTTCAGGACTTCAGGAAGTTAAATGCTTTCATTCAAACAGCTGTTAGGCAGCGGCAAATTATAATAAATGAAGATTATTAATTGTATATTTTTATGATTCAGTATATTTTTTAAAATCTAAATACTGAGTTCAAAACATTTTGAGATAGATATAGGAGGAATTTAAAATTGTTAGATAGAGATGAGCTGTTTATTTTGAGAATGTTTTCCATTCTTTATTACAGATGTGGTAGATAGATATTTATTGCGCAGTTACATATTATTATATACAATTGATTTATTGTTGTGAACGATGTTTACATAAAATGTCAAGTTCCTAACGACATGTTTTGCAAAAAGAAAGTTGTAGGTAGGTATCCATTATTTTGACGTGATTGAGCTCAGCAAACTGTAATATATGTATTTTCTTTTACTCAACTCTTTGTAATACCTTAGGGTTTATACAAATAAATTTCATTTCATTTCATTTCAATTTCTTGCTTAAAACAAAATACGTTGTTTATTCCAGAATTACGACTTCAGAACTTACGAGAAGTGTCGAAAAACTGCTGCCAGAACTGTTTTCAAAATCCGGAGATCCGACACCGAGGGTGCACAATACAGCTGTTCACACGATTCTGAGTTTGGCCCATTCACCAGAGCTAAGGTAACCGGATAAGTTACTGCTACGATTTCCCTGGATAGACGTTCAATATTAGACTTGATAACTAAAACAAAAGGTATGAGGTAGTTCGAGCTGACCACTTGTGCCCCGAATGAATGGCAGACACCAGAGGCCACCTCTCCAGTCTGAGGGAGTTCTATGAATAATCAGCTCGAGAAACCTCCTTATCCAGTCAATGCATTTCTTCCCACATTCTGACCACATCGCTCTCGCCTATCGCTTTCACCTTCACCTTACAACGGGGAATTCGCCTCACTTTTAGATTCTGCAATTTCAAGTCAAATCCTATAATAGGGCCCTAGAATAACGTTTAACACCAGGAATACCCAAAGGAAAAAAACTGTCGTAGAAGAAAATGCCTAAAAAGTGAATCCTCTGTCAAAAAAAAAAACACCGCAAAGATCGAGGGAAACTGATCACATCACACCCTGGGATTCCTCCAGGAGTTCCTGGGGTGTGCTCTGGATAAGAGTAAAAGAAGTGTCGGCAAATAGTGTCAGAGATTTTTTTATTTTAATAGAGTAGGAGGTTTTAAATGAGTTGATATACAAACTCCTTCCACTGCGACCAACAAGATCTATTGTGGAGTGCCTCCAGGCAATGTTAGCCCACTAAGAAGGGTTTACTAAACACCCCTTCTCCCCATTTTTTGGGAAAGCAGAGAAGATCGGTGTATGCCACCTTAGAGATGGTGTCAGGAGCTAAGACATCACTTCCGAGGATTGTGTATCTAGCTCGACCCAGTGCTTCACAGTGGCACATGATGTGTTCGGCATCTTCCATTTCCATGTCACAGAAGCGGCAGATGTCCGTTGTTAGTTTGCCTATCTTCTTTAGGTGATAGCGAAGTGGGCAGTGACCTGTTAGCAGACCCACGAGTATTCTGACGTCCTTCTTAGGCATAGCTATAAGTGCTTTAGCCCGTTTCTTAGAGAACGTCACAAATAGTTTTGCCTGTCTCAGGCCTGGGAGGTTCTGCCAGTATTCTACTCGCTCATTTCTTTCCCAGTTGTTAACCACATTCTGTAAGTAGCTTTTGGTGCTTCCCAGGAATGGTTCCGGCCCAATTGGCAGGGACTCTGAGCCTCTTTTTACAAGACGATCAGCAGTTTCATGACCCTCATGTACAGGAATCCAGAGTAGGGTGACCTGGTTGTCCTGGGCCACAGTTTTAAGGGTATTCAGGCATTCCCAGACCAGCTTCGAGGTTAAAGTGTATGAAGCAATGGCCTTCAGGGCAGCCTGACTGTCTGACAAGATGTACACTTTGGCTCTGTTGATATGCTTGTTCAGCATTTCTTCAGCGCACAGTTGAATTGCATGGACCTCTGCCTGAAAGATTGTGGCATTTATAAGGCTGGCCGAAGGGCCTTTAATGCCTATGCCAGACCTTCCACACATGACTGGCTCACATTGCTCTCGCCTATTGCTTTCACCTTCACCTTACAACGGGGAATTCTCCTCATTTTTAGATTCTGGAATTTCAAGTCAAATCCTATAATAGAGCCCTAGAATAACGTTTAACACCAGGAATACCCAAAGGAAAAAAACTGCCCTAGACGAAAATGCCTAACAAGTGAATCCTCTGTCAAAAAACACCGCAAAGATCGAGGGAAACTGATCACATCACACCCCGGGATTCCTCCAGGAGTTCCTGGGCTGTGCTCTGCATAAGAGTAAAAGAAGTTTCGGCAAATAGTGTCAGAGATTGTTAACAGGTAGAGTTGTAGGCGCCCTCGTGACCACATGAAACGAGCCACTCAAATAATGTGATTCAAATATTGAAACTAACTAATATAGAAAGAGAGGTAAAGACTAATAATGCTTGATAACTGATAGGTAGAATCGTATTGTAAAAAAGAGTTAGTAAAAGTGCTTCTTTTGGTAACTTTCACGTCTGTGTTCATTCTGCCAGTTTGCGTCGCACTCCTGTGTTTGAACACGTAAGGTAATAGTTTCATGTACGCTTCCAGAGGTAGCACAGCTGTCGTAAGGGGCAGCTCCATGGCTGCCTCCGTATAAAGATTGACACTACATTTCAAATTTCCATCTTCCTTAAATTCTCTATTCTTCCGAGTCTACCAAGGTAGCGGAAGCTTTGTTTTCACTTTTCAAGGATGAAAAAAAAGTTCTCCAAAATCAAATTTTTCACTCGCATTTTGCATTTTAGACCTTTTTGAACAATTTTGGTTCTATGTCTGTCTGTCTGTGTGTCTGTCTGTCATGAATTCCTTGTAACGGGCGTAACTATACGAAGTAATTGTCCGATTTCTATGAAATTTTCAGGGATTGTGCGGGTTGGTGTGTAGACGGTCCCCTATGAAAATCATCATCCCTGGACTGATAGAAGCAACTGCGCATGCGCAAACGTGAATTCCTTGTAACAGCCATAACTTCCACATTTTCCATCCGATTTCAATGAAATTTTCAGGGATGTTACAGATTAGTATTTAGATGGTTCCCTACGAAAATCATCATCCCTGGACTGATAGAAGCGACTGCGCATGCGCAAACGTGAATTCCTTGTAACAGCCATAACTTCTACATTTTCCATCCGATTTTAATGAAATTTTCAGGGATGTTACAGATTAGTATTTAGATGGTTCCCTATGAAAATCACCACCTTTGGACTGATAGTTGCCACTGCACATGCGCTAACGTGAATTCCTTGTAACAGCCATAACTTCCACATTTTCTACCCGATTTCAATGACATTTTCAGGGATTACGCGGATTAGGTTGTAGATGGTCCCCAATGAAAATCAAGGCCTTAAAATTCACAGTAGCCTCTGCGCATGCGCAAACGTAGAATCCTTGTAACAGCCATGCATTTGTCGCCCTCCCGTGTGACGTGAGAATCTCAAATCCTATACAAGTTATCACCAGGTCCCAATAGCTCAGACGTAGCGCTTTAGACTCCCACCCAGGAGTCCCGGGTTCGACTCCCAGGTTTGTCACGAAATTTTTTGATCCAATCACTACTCATTAACATTTTTCGTCCGAATTTGATTAAATTTTCTAGGATTGTCCAGATTAGCGTGTAGATGGTCCCCTATGAGGGTAGTGAAAGGTACTTAGAGAGTGATGTTTTGAGATTAACTACTATGCATCGGATCATCTATATAATCGGGTTATGGATACGAGGAAACTATGTGCCACACCCACTTGGCAGACGTTTTTTGAGTGCATTTTCGAGCTGCAAACTATGGTTTTCTTCCGTATCAGAGAAACCCTCTTTCGAAAAAATTGTGAGGCAAATTCCCCATTGCTATCAGTTCCACATGCTGGGTAATCTATCCTATCCATCTCACCCACATCTAATAACGGTTCTGCATGCCAGATTAATTACATCGAAGTAATAAAAAATGTCATCTATTTTTCCTTTTTTTCTTCCATTATTTCATTTCTTACGCCCCCCCCCACCCCTCCCCCCTGATAGGTCACTTAGTACATGCCCTTGGTAATCCACTCACGCATTTCTATCCCCGCATTACTCCTACCTTGCCTGCCTGCCATGTCTCTTCTTTCCTTGAAACTCCCGATGAAGCTGGAGTCAAAACGTGATGGTCACGATTTCAGGAAACTCAACATCATTCCCGTTTACCTCACGAGAGCTCTGACGGCGAGCTCCCACCCGAGACTGGCGCTCTCCAAGCTGGAAATGGTCGAACAGCTGATTCTAAGTATAGGGATTTCCGCATCCAAAGAAACGTAAGACGATTTGGTTTGTTCCATCAGTATTAAATTATCATTGAACATAAATTAATAATTTATTATGTGTAGTAGTATTGACAGGCTTATTCAATTGAGGGGTTTCCTACAAGAACAAGATAAGTCCGAAATCGAAAATTCTAAACCTGCTGAATTTTGTGAAAGGCCTTTTCCTGAATTTTCCCCCTCCTGTTGCAAAACGTGACTTGTTTGGTTCTTGCTGAATTTTCATTGAAGCCCAAGTACCTACTGCATGTTTATGACATGAACACGTTTTGCATGTTTATGACGATAATCAAATTTTCTGTTTTTATAATAATAAGTAATGAAGCTATTTCCGAACTGTGTTTAAAAACTGACAACTAGAACATTTAAAATGTTTTTTTAGATGCCTATGTTGCTGGTTCAATTTCCATGTTTTCTTTGTTTCACCATCAGTAACATGAAGGAGAAAATAATAGTTCCTACTATCTTAAGGATTTGAAAAATGAATGAATAGATAAGTAGACAAGCAGTGTTTTTCATCAAAAACCTTTATTAGGGAAAAAACAGAAATAAGAATGGGAAACAAACAGCTGGGAATGCGATGCCCTGACCTTCTGGCGCAGTGTTGCCACGCGCGTGCGGACTTATTTCGTTCTGGCGGAAATAGAGAGGACTAGAATTCTCCTGCAAAATGCGCACATTTTGAAGCCTCCCGTAGACTTGGACCTGTTCGGTTCTTGCCGAAATGAACTTGTTACTAGATATCGCACACATTCAGGAACAAAATGGCGCCTTAACCGGGTTTTTTCAAATTTTGAACTTATCTTGTTCTTGTAGGAAACCCCTCAATTGTTTTTGAATATTCCAGGTTCTGAAGCCTTTCAAATTTTTATCACTACGCGAATAATCTTTCAATCCAATTATTATTACTCCATTTCCGAAAATACATGGGTTTTGGGTATAAATTCCGGCTAGGCCGATTCAACCCCTTGAAGTGATCATACTAGATCGACCCAACTTTTCGGTTGATTCTACTGATTGGTTTATTATATTCAATAATGAACCTTTGGGATCGAGCAAGAAAAAAAAATAACACCCCCTTAAAAATTGTTGGTTTACGTTTCAAGGTAGGTACGTAGAATCCAAAAATCGAATAAAAATTTGGCCGTCCGTCCGCCGTACGCGGCACTTTTGCCACTTAGCATTGACCGATTTTGATGAAATTTGGTATGTAGGCTCCATTTGGGGTCTAGTTGTGCCCCGAAGATTTTGGTTGATGTAGGTCACTTCTAAGGGTTGAAAAATGAGGTTTAAAATTTTGAAAACGCCCAAAAAAACTCGTTTAAACTTTTTAACTCTTTAAACTTTTTTTTTAACTCAAAGAATGTTGTTATAAAGTGTGACGATCCTACTTTTACAGAAGGGGCATACCGAATTGGTTTGTTCCCGATTTGTTGGAGCTACGCCTAGGGGGATATTTGATTCATAGAGATATGAATCGATATCCTCTTCGGGCCGGCTGATTAATCTAATCACTGGTTTGAAGGGGTAGGGTCGACACCCTCCTCTGACTAACTTATAAACAATTAGGTGAATTTCAATCTGAAATTCAACCTATATTGTTACAAAAGGTATTGTTTACCATCAATTTAAGATAGTATAGAATTTTTAGAGACCACGCGGAGCCCTGTAGGACAAACCGTTCGGTCCCTACGAGAATTTAAGGGTTGGACTTACGATAAATCAGAAACACGAGTGTGAATCGCATAAGAGGCCTAATCCTCGTTCAAGTGTTAGCTGACCGAAATACGATCGATGTTTTTCTTCAAGTTAGTTGGTGGTAACAACGGCAAAGCCGTGTTCTTTGCAGATGATCGGAGGGCTCTTGATAAATTCACGTTTTTCCGCGTTCAAAAACAAATTTCTGTGAAAAGTTACAATTTAAAATAAAAATGAATAGACCGCTGGAAAGCTGAAATTTTGGCGCAGTTTTTACCGACCTTGTATCTTGAAAAAATGTTGGTTCTCGTAGTTTAATTTCCGATTGAAAAAACTCGAGGTTTCCCAAATCAGGTAAAATTTCCTTTCCAGAGGGCTTTTTCATGCCTCGAATCTTCACTCAGAGAGGCAGCTAACTGATAGGAAATTTAATGATCTTTCCAACGGTATCCTCAATTTGAAGTTACACAGCAAATTAAGAGAGTTGCGACCAATTTGATAACTTAAGGTCAAAATCACGAAAAAATCTTAAAATCGAAAAAAACGAGGGGTTACAAAAACTGCTATAGGGACATTCTTTGTTGCAAATTAGTTATATAATCGACTCCTGCAGTATGGCGGACCCTTTTAGCAACTCTGCATAGAATCGGGTTATGGATACGAGGAAGCTATGTGCCACACCCACTTGGCAGTCTTTTTGTGATCATTCTTGAATCCCCACGATGTCAAAGTCTCCTGCCTTATTCATAAATGTTTTCTTCGAAACGTTTTCGGTTCAATACTGATAGGTAAATTTTGTTTATAATCAAATTTGCCGATTGTGCATAATTCATGATAGGTAGGCACCTACTCTGCCCTAAAACACTTGAAATACTCCTTTTAATTTATCGTTCTGGTCACTTGAGGAGGTTTTTTTTAACGTGGAGATACCGTAGTAGTAGTATTTGTAGTACCGTAGACTGGGGTGATAGTGATCAATTTCTACAGTTTTTCCTTGAAAACCACCAGTGTAATAATTCAAAAAAATCTGAAAAAAATAGTTTATATTCTCCCACATCTTACGAACAGTATCCCATATCAAACTTTGAAATTTTGTTGAATTAAGCTCATTTAAAAAAAATAATTAAATTGATCAGTATCACCCCCCACATAGGGGGTGATAGTGATCACTAATTTAAAATCGAACTTAAACATATTAAAAACAATTAAAAATCGAACTTAAACAATTAAAAATTGTTTTTTAGTACCCTGAGGTAATAAAAACCCTCTAACAACGAATTTCAGAACAATTTTTATTGATAAACTAATGAAAACCAACTCTTAACTTATAAGAATCAGAATAATGCCAAAATTCAAGACTCGTAATATCCTCTTCAGTATTTATTATTATAATGAGACTATTCGTGGCAGTTGTTTGGTAACTGACAAGAAAAAACTTATTTTAAAGCACTTGTTTCCAAAAATAATGATGGACCAATCACTTTTTGATAGTTTTGGGGCATTTCGGCCGTGATCACTATCACCCCCTGGAAATGAGTTGTTTTTGTTTTTAACAGATAACCAACTACAGTAACACGGAAAAAACAAACTAATTGCATATATTTCATGCTCACTTCTAGTAGAAACAAAATCTTTTCGCTAGAACTTCATCACACAACACCCGACACCGGCACAACAGAAGTTACAATCACAATCTCAGCTGGGCCCGATTTTGAGATTTGTTTATTTCCTTATCAGCTACCATGGTAACCTAGACTATCGGGCGGGAACAATATCCCCCCAGAGAAAACATTACTACGAACACATAACACGACCTAACTTTCCATTTAGGACTGTGTGGAGCGCTGCAATCGCATGCAAATAATAAAAGGCTTGTTGATCAGTATCACCCCAGCATATCAGTATCACCCCAGTTCACGGTAGTAGTAGTACCTTGTATTTGTAGTAGTATTTTTACCGTAGTACCTTGGTAGTATTTTTCCGAAAATACTTACTCAATTGATAACTCGATTTCTGAAGCAAGATTTGAAACATCCCGCCGGAATTACTAGGTACATATTTTTCTTGTAATATCTGTATACCATACATAACATACCCCTCCGGTAAAGGGCTAGTTTAGAAACTAAGATTCCTCATGAGATTTCTCGACTTTTCACAGAGGGATGACGTGCAGAACATTGGCCGAGTTTGGTGCCAGCGGACTCCATCACCCAGCTGAAGCTGTGAGAAAGGTTGGTTTTTGGTTTATTATTTTCAATAAAGAACCTTTGGACTCGACCAAGAAAATTTTTTTTTTAACACCCCCTCAAAATTTGTTGGTTAACGTTTCAAGGAACGTAGAATACGAAAATCGAATAAAAAATGTTCCGTCCGTCCGCCGTACGCGGCACTTTTGCCACTTAGCATTGACCGATTTTGATGAAATTTGGTATGTAGGCTCCATTTGGGGTCTAGTTTTGCCCCGAAGATTTTGGTTGATGTAGGTCACTTCTAAGGGTTCAAAAATGAATTTTGAAATTTTCAAAACGCCCCAACTCGAAAAATTTTGATATAAAGGTATTGTTTTTCCTTCAATTTAAGATTCTATAGAATTTTTAGAGACCACGCGGAGCCCTTTAGGACAAACTGTTCGCTCCCTACGAGAATTTAAGGGTTTTACGTACGATAAATCAGAAACACGAGTGTGAATCGCAAAAGAGGCCTAATCTCCGTTGAAATTTTAGCTGACCGAAATGCGAGGTTGGTGGCTTTGCAGATGAGTGATCTGTAAGCCTTTGGGCGAGGTATCGACTCAATCGGGGTGTGAAATGGATTGAATTGTTACTAATGAATTGAAAACTGTAACGGGTTTGCTGAAAAGAGAAATGTAGAACTGCGATACCGATACACTTAGGCTAGTAAGAGAATTTATACTTAGCTTCGATGTACTTGGGGGTAGCTCGGCACGATGCAGTTTGGGAGATGAGGCTGCGATACACCTGGAGATACCTTTTGAATACCTTTGATGTTACCTGTTTTGTTATTAGAACCAGTGTATTGATTTTTAAATAAAGAATGAATGAAGTTACGATTTTGTTGTTGCAAGTGAAGTTAATTACCTATATCGATACCCCTTACTTGTGAAACAGAACCAGAACCAGGGTAGACGCTAAAGAAAGGTGAGTATGATTCAATGTAGTTTTATTCAAGAATGACTCGATTTTAAGGGGTTCCATGACCCGATACGGTCTGAAGGGCTGACTATGAAAGGCAAATGTGAAAGCTAACTTGACTTGACTAGGCATTACAGCTTCACTTATTGGTACGTTACAGGTACAGTATGAATATAATTTAGACTCAATTTCCAATGTTCCAGTTCGAGCTATGACTCTACTTAATGTTACTGAGTTACTTTCCACTTTTCTACCTACTATTGGCCAATATGTAGATAGGACACTGTTACACTCATGTGACGGGGTACCGTGGCGAGTCCGTTCACGACGAGAGGCGAAGAGAAGATCTTGAAGGGGGAGAGCCGGGTCAGGACTGGGACGTGCACGCGATATGGCTGGCGATACGGTTCCAGGGGAGGCAGGACTAGATCAGTTCACTTGAGGAGGGTCGATACAGGATCAATACAGTTTTTAGGGGAGAGAGCGTCAGAGACAAGGGGTTTAGCTTCGAGACTTGCTGGCAAGGCGTAGCGACAGGGACTGAAGGCTCCAGGTCATTGGATGGACCTTTTGCTCCTCTCCTCTCCAGGTTGTCCAACTGGTCAACACCAAAGTTGTTGGCATGACTGATTTCTTGAGTGGGGATTTCCTCTCCATTTTGCTTGACAATCAGATGGTTTTGTTGTGCCCAAGGTGGTGGGAGGGCACTTGAGTGGGCCACGCCCCATTTGATTGTGGCTGTGGGGCTTCTCCTTCAACTGCTGCTATCTTCAGGACTTATCGGCCTCTGCGGCCTGGGTCTGCTTCTAAGGTTCTTCAGGGCTTATTGGCCTCTTCGGCCTGGGATCCTCTACGGGGTGTGTCAGGACTTATCGGCCTCTGTGGCCTGAAAGGGGAAATAGGGAATCGCTGAGCGGCAGCTCACAGATCTATAGAAAAATAATAAACCATTGTGTAATAATTTGCAGCGTTTTTTTAAATGCAAACTTCTCATCTCAACACTTGTTATGATACTCCTTAGTTCTAGGCTGTCCAAACTATGATTTTTACCAAATGGTTGATGAGTTATTTCGTTTTTTCGATCTTGCGGCACTAAAATGTCCCATGTAAATTCAAATCTGATTTCACCGTTGGAAAGAGCCTTACATTTATAGATATCTTGACCAATTCAGAAAAACTGTTCACTAAAATAACCTTTCTGCCACAAAAAAAAAAAAAAAATGAAAATTTGTTTTCTACTTTGAAAAATTGTTTTCCCTCAACAATTTTGGTGATTTTTTCAGAGACCCTCAAAAGCTTAAAACATGCTCCATTTCATCAGCTTTCCAACGGTAACCCACTCAGTAGGTTTGCTGTAAAATTTGAGGGAGAAATGATGCTCGAATGCGAAAAAAACGTGCTATTTTCGCAAAAATTGAGGGGGGGGGGGGAGTTGTAGGACGGAAAATATGTAGGTACCAAATTAGTAGTAGAATCGATTCCTGAAGTATTGCTGATTTATTATTGACATCCTTTTATACCTACTATTTCGTGATTCTCAGTACCATTTTGTGTTGCACAGGGCGAGAAAGTGAGAAAATTGAAAGAGAATGGCGTTTCTACTTGTTATTACGTTCTAACTGTATTACCTCTAAAAATAGTGTAATAGTGGCACTCCATCATAATCGCCAATAGAATGTACAAAGCGGGTCATCGTAAAACCATTTCTTTTTGTATATTGAAAACCGTTGATTTTCTAATTCGTTAAATCCTCACAGGTTGCTGAAAGAATTCTGATCCTCGTCTACCGAGTAAATCCGAGGTTGGTGAGGAAGCAGCTGCCTCCGGACGACGACATCACGAGAAGAAATCTCCTGTACCGCCAATTGATGAAGGAGTTCGATAAAATTGATTTGGAGGTAATGATGTTTGTAGTGATGACTAGTCAAGGACTTGGCTCCCAATATTTTACCATGTTGCCAGTTGGCAATTTATGGTTTTCAGTCCGCCATCCCTCGTTAATTATACCTTAAATTGTTCCTGTAGACCAATCACCACGGAGTTCATTTGTGTTCTTCATGTCATTCAGGATCTCTTAGGGAGGCGAAATTAACTTGAAAACCCGGGTAATTTTTGGCAACTCGCTCCATTCTAAGGTATAATAATACTGCAATTGAAGACGTTAGAACAGTGGTGACGTGAAAAACTTCCGGAACTGCCTAGTAACTTCCGTGGACTGGGATCGATCTCCAGACTTCCTTCTTTACTATATTTACAATCCTGAGTCTGGCTCGCTACCACTTTAGCTGAGGAAGGGAATGGACAGAGGTGTGGAGAGAAAGCTGATCACAAGGTAGGCAAGCAGACAGGTAGTTCTGGAACTGATTCCCTCACCCCTTCTAACCCATTCGGTCACATGTGAAACGGGGAATTTGTCTCTTTTTTTTCTTGGGTATTCCTGGTGTAAACGTATTCTAGGGCCCTATTATAGAATTCGACTTGAAATTCCGGAATCTAAAATTGAGGCAAATTTCCCATTGCAGCTTGTAGGTCACAGCAGTGTAAAAATTACTTATACATTGATTTTGAGCTGTTTTTGTAGGAAAAGAAAATTTCATGGTACTACTAAAGGTGACGGCAAAACATAGTAAAACTAAAATCCTTCTTTGAAAAAATCTTCTTTTCTTCTTTGATGTTTTTTTCCCCTAAAAACTATAGGTTTGTTCCAGCAGGGCCAACCGCGGTCGACCGCGGTTAGCCCAAAAACCACAGCCTTATAGATCGCGGTTGCGTGACAATCACCGTGGTTCAACCACTGCTGGAACACTCAACAGCCAGTTGGTCGAAAATCGCGTTACTTCTGAGTATGTGTGACTTCAGGTTTCCATACCTGCTTATCGTCGCATAGGATGCATAATGAATAAAATACCTTTTCTCATTGCTGTAATCATTTAAAATTCCTAAAAACTGTTTCTTTCAGGAGGATGGCAAAAAATATTGTACAGATCCAAAGCAAGCAAAGTAGAAGAGCCACCTTTCTACTCAGTAAAAACATCAAATTTCTAGCTGATTGATGTTTTTATTGAATAGAAAGGTTTTACTTCATCCTCACTACCATATCTACGAATAATGCGTTGGTATTTTATGTACGAAAAACGAAGGTTTTCTTCGAAAAATCCACTTTGTAGCACTCAGAATTATTCGGAAGTATCACCATTGGATTCAGCATGAAAAACGCTGCAAATTATTACACAATGGTTTATTATTTTTCTATATAGATCACTCGTCTACAAAATCACCAACCATCCAATATGAAGGAAAAAAAAAAATCAAAAAAAAATTCAAAAAAATCAAAATCACCAACTATCGATTACATTTCGATCAGCTCTAATTTGAACGGAAATTAGGCCTCTTTTGCGATTCACACTCGTGTTTTGATTTGTATATATATATATATATATATATATATATTTCAAAATAAACACTTAAATTTTCGTAGGAAGCGAACGGTTTGTCCTACAGAGCTCCGCGTGGTCTCAAAAATTCTAAGAATTCTATAGAATCTTAAATTGAAGAAAAACAATACCTTCATATCGAAATTTTTTGAGTTAGGGCGTTTTCAAAATTTCAAAATTGATTTTGGAACCCTTAGAAGTGACCTACCTCAACCAAAAGCTTCGGGGCACAACTAGACCCCAAATGGAGCCTACATACCAAATTTCATCAAAATCGGTCAATGCTAAGTGGCAAAAGTGCCGCGTACGGCGGACGGACGGCCAAATTTTTATTCGATTTTTGGATTCTACGTACCTTGAAACGTAAACCATCAAATTTTGAGGGGGTGTTAAAATTTTTTTTTTCTTGGTCGATTCCAAAGGTTCATTATTGAAAATAATAAACCAAAATTACATAGGAAATGATACTAAACTCGTCAAGTCATCTTGAGATCGAGAGTGACCATACACCGCGATTTTTTGTAAAACACGTTTTATTGCATTCAAACTTGATTTACTCTTCCAATTTGAATTTAAAAAAGAAAACTTGATATACCGTTGGACAGCTGACAATTTAAGCATATTTTTTCTGAAGAGCGCCCATCGAAATGGACATGCGTTCAAAGTGAAAACTTCAATTTAAAAAGAGTCATATTTCGAAAAAAAAAATTGAAGTTTGCTTTTTGACTTGATTTTTTAGAGATGGTTTATTGCTAAAAGATTTCGGTTTTTCACTAGGTAGCTTGGAAATTTAACGCTCTTGCCAACGATATCCTTAAATTTGAATTTATCTGGTGAATAACAGGAATTATGGCAATTTCAATGACGTAAAGTCGAAAACGCGAAAAAAAACTTCGAAGTGAAAAAAAGGCATTTTGAGTGAGTTAAGAAAAAATTGCCGGGAGACATTTTTTTGTAGCAAATTACTTGTACAATCGATCCTTGAACTTTGGTCCATCCAAATGGTAGACACCCTGTATAGGTATGATGTTATAGAAAAGTCACAATTTTAATGCAAATTTATCTTCACGAGGGCGTAAAGAGATTTCAAGGTTTCCTTGAGAGCGAGAAATTTGAGGACATTGGGTTGAAGCTTCACACGTTTCTGAAAAAAGTTCTTCCAACAGGAGGGTGAAAAAATCCACATCTACTGTCTACTGTACCTATCTCTGATGACTATAAACTCTCAACCAAAACACCTAGGGAGGTCCTTCCACTGCGGAGCTCGTTTTGAAATGAGAAGGTTAAGGTAGAGGTTTCTTTAGTGTGAGGTTTCCAATCTTGACCACTCGCGACCGCACTCCTCAAAGCGGTCGGGTTTGGGTCGACCGTGGTCGACCGCGGTCGAGTTGCTGGAACAGTGGTTCAACCGCAAAGTTGGGCAGATTGTCGTGCTGGAACAGTGGTTAGTCGTAATGCGCATGCGCCGGTCGACTGCGGTCGACCACGGTCGCCTTGCTGGAACAAACCTTATGACACTAAGCTGCTACCTGTAAAAAGTAAATGGCTGTTAGTCAGAACCTGTTGTCACTGTTACAGCTGGGTAACAGTGACTACCACAGTGCTCTTTGGATCATAGATACGTAAATCAAACCTACCTTGAACAACCTCTTGCATCTCAGGTGGGTAACTTTTACTCTGGAGGTTTACAAAATTGGCTTCCCTTAGCTCTTGCTATCCTGACTTCCCTCAATAAGGTAACTTTTACCCACCTGTGATGGTAAGGGCTGAATATCAGACTTCATAGACCAATTCCGCAACTAATTTTAACGAAAATAGCGTTTTAGCACGAGATAATAGGTTTTTCGGAGAAACAGTCAAGAATGGTTTGGAGAAGCTCGGAGGAGTCCAAGCGCCCCCATCCCCTCCGCTTTCCAGTTTTGGTTTGGTTCTGAACTGATTCTGGACTGCTTCTCCGAACAGACCTCTCTGGGCTTAGACTATGTTGTAGGAGGGGGGGGGGAGGGTTGTAATATAAATATGTTATAATAAATCTTGTAATAATACATTAACTCAGAAAGAAAAAATGGATGAAATCTGTAAAAACAACTTTTTTCTTTGCTAAAATGAAAAAAAATTTGTTTGTGATTATCGACTTTTTTACAGGTTTTTACGTAGTAAAATTCTCATAGCTGTACCTAGCTGTACACAACATTTATACTTAAAGAACTATTATACAATATAAATATCTTTCATAACTTACCTGTGTTAATTAAGTTGTTTGTAATAACATTTTGGAGAATCTATTCCTCGCACGCCTCAAATCTTCCAAGTGGAGCATAAGAACACCACATCAACCAACATGCGATGTTGAAATGAATATCATTGTTCTGACCAGCTGTATTTTGATCAGGTTAAGAGGGAAATGAACGGCCAGCAGAGAAGTTCTCTGAAGTCTTCTGTTTCCACCTACGCAGCCTCCACTGTGGTGGACACTCAACCGGACAGCATCGAACTCGGTCCTGATACTCCCAACTCTCTTCCGGGAAGTAACAAGTGAGTGTCTACTCTTCCAACACCAAAGTAGGTGTAATAAGACAAAGGGTCACTCAAATCAGAGTCGTTAGGTAGGTAATGTCATGGAGTGGCCGAGCAGGGGGGCAGAATGCTCTGTCAACTCGCCCCTTCAGTCTTTCCCCGGACTCCACCGAACTGACTCCTGAGACGGCTGGTCTCCCATATTAGAGAGTTTTTGCCACGTCAGGCGCGACGACTTGAGATCGTGACGACTAGAGACAGATGGGGCCAGCAGACGCAGATGCTAACTTTTTTTGGTGGATTTCGAGTCGTCACAAAATAAGGCGCGGACTCTGGAAGTGACGCTAAAGAGCTACCGACCTGTGAAGTCACTAGAAAATGGCCAATAGCGAACAGCTGATTCAGACTCCGGGGGGTCTCGAAATGAGTTTTTCAGATCAAAAATTATAATATTTGCCATATTGAAAAAGCATTAAATTTATTACTTCTTGGATACCTATTTACATCCCTTTCTGACCCTACATTGCGATATAAAAACCTACTGATGATTTTGATCGTTTTTCACCTTTAGAAAGTAGTGAACACCACTAGCTTTTGCGGAGCTCTATAATACCTAACTACCGATTTTGCAGTAGCTACCTTTCTACTGGTTCCTTGTTTGTCTAACAACACGTCCGTAACATATCGCTAGATAATTTAGGGTAGGTAGGTTCTTCGTTTCTACCTACCAGGAAGTACAGACTATCACAAAAACGGAAGTACAGATCTATTTATTTATTTATTGGCATATGAAAAAAATATATAAGAAAAGAAATACAAATACTTGTTGTAAATAAACATATGCCTGCCAGTTAAAAAGTTCAAAGGAACTTGTGTAAACTGGCAGAGCCTAAAATCATCCAGCCGGTAGAGCACTGTACAATGTCATCAAATCAAAAAAGAAGAAAATTAAAATTTACAGAATAAGCTATTGAAAGAAAAAAATACATTTTGATGATAAAAACTTCTTAAAATGTTTCACACTGGTAAAATCCATAGGGTTAATATTATTATAGTAAAATAATTTAATGGCCTGCACAAAAGAGCTCCGATTATAAAATTCAGTTCTATTCAAAGGTAACCTTACGTTGCTGTTGCTAGCAGTTCTAGAATGTGGTAAATTTGAAATAAGTGAGCTACATAAACCAGATTCAAATACTCTCAAACAAGAGGATGGTAGAAAGCACTGCTTAATCTTCAATACATTAAAGTTTTTATAGAGTAGCACAGTAGGATAGCGCATAGGTTTACATAATATCACTTTAATTAAAGCATTCTGGACAGTTTGTAGAGGTTTCAAGTGAGTTGTACAAAGATCTATCATACTAGGATAGATGTACGAACTCATAGACGTAACACCTAAATGCAGACATCCATGATTAACCAAATACCTACTATTGTGTGAAAAGAAGGTATTTTTTCAAAGGTAATGAACTTGATAAATGTTGTAAGAGCATTTTTTCCAATTTGACATGCAACTTACAAGTACGATGATTACAGCAAGCGGAACTATCAATTGAAATCTTGAATGGTACCTACTTATGTGAACTGACTGTTTATTGTACATCTGTAGTTAGGTATGTTGGTAGATGAATAAATAACATACAACATTAAATGAAAAACAAGGGTGCATTTATTCAGAAATTTCATTGACATTCAAACAATGTAAAATTCGTACTGAGTCAACAATAGTACCTATACGTTGGATTCACTTGATCTTGATGCGAAGATAACAGAATTCTGGTGAGGAGTAATTTGTTTTGAGAGATGAAAAACTTGATAATTCCCGGGAAAAAGAAAACTGTTCGACAAATGAAAAAAAGCTAAAATCCAACCAAAACACGGGAGTCGAACGTCGACCACAACACAAAATCCTGCTAAATCCGATCTAAATTTAAAATGGTTATAAAAGTGTGAGGTTATGAAGGGTGCAGTCATCAAGAAAGCCGTCGTCCTCGACTCCGCCAAAACTGGGTGAAAACTCTCTATTAATTTAACTTCATCGTGCAAACAGAGTTTTTGCACGCCACCACCAGGGCCCGTGGAACCTCTTCACAAAACTCGGAGTTCGCGGGGGTCTGTGAATTTGCCTCCCGCCAACAGCGGGCGACGATAAAAGGGTTCCCCAGACAGTCACCTGTTTTTAAGAGGCCTGCTGGCACAAGCGCCTCCCCCCCCCCTCACCTCTCTGTCAATAGCTAACGGGCCTCCTCCTTCAACTGGGTAGCGTCCTTGGTTACTCACACTAGTCTCGTTCTAACGGGGCCCTTCAAATTTTGGCAGCTAAAAGTCTCTATTCATTTCTCTGTATTTGAACTAACGCAACCTCTTGGCGCGAATTTGCGAGTTTCCCGCTAACAGCCTTTCGCACGAATTAGCGTTCAGTAGACTGCCTGCCTCACAGTCTGTCGAATCGTGGGCGCTTAATTGAACTGGAGACAGAGTCCATGCTAACCGGTTTCTTTCACTATTTCCAGAAAACAGAGCTTTTGGAATTGCGTCCTTTGTATTCTGGCAGTGCTATGTGATCAATGGAGAATTTACTTTATCAAGTAGGTCTCACCTCTGTAACTACCTACTGAAAAGAGTTCACATCGTTTTCAGACAATGCATATTCTGCTTCCAAATCTGCGATAACTTCACGGAAGAAGGGTTGAACATCCACTACTGGAAGTACTGTCCGATGCTGACGAGGTGCGTCCACTGCCAGGAAGTGTTGGAGGCGACGGGGATCCACAAACACCTGAGTAAAGATTGCGACTACAAGGACCTGTACAGGACGTGCGAGCGGTGCGGGGAGGCCGTCGTCCAGGAAAACTACGCTCAGCACGTCGATAGTTGCAACGGTGAGCACCCATGATTGGTCCATGATTGGTAGTTCAGTTGGACAAATGAGTTTTGTGGCTCCTCAGCAAAGTCGAATTTATTGAAATTGGGGTTTAATGGGGTCTCAGTCGGTCGCTGTTCGTTCCTCGTTCTGAGTTAGTAATTCCCAAAATTTCAGGGACAAAAATTTAGCTAAATTTGAAATTGTTATAGTTTTTAGAAGTGCCTAGGGAATTGAAAAAGTGAAAGATTGCCGCTGGAATCATCAAAATTTACCGATAATTGCCAGACAAAAATGGGAAAAACATAACTGAATAAACGGGTTTTCCCATTTTTCTCTGGCAATTATCGTTCAATTTTGATGATTCCAGCGGCAATTTTTCACTTTTTCAATTCCCTAGGCCAATGTACTAATGAATTTCTAAAATCCTTGAAAATTTCAAATATAGCTGCATTTTAAATAATTTTGCCCCTGCAATTTAGGGAAATACTGACCCGGAGCGAGGAACGAATGGCGACTGACTGAGACCACAGAAACTCCTAGTCTTTCTACAAATTTCCGAAAAATGTATTTTCATCTTCAGGGCTCAGAGGATGATTTGAAGTTTGAACATCAAACCATAGTCGAAGGATGTGAAAACCATGAACACTATGAGAGTTTAGGTTATTCCTGTTCCTCTTCTCCTCATGCATAGAGTTTTTGGCTTACAATTATTCCTAGTGGATGAATGATAACAATGATAACACCTATCAACATTATTGATGGCTACAGCCCGTATCAACCAGTTTTACAGGCAGTTTGGCTACAGTCGTTGCGTTGGGGCGGTGGACTTTGGACCGCACTCTGCGGGGATCGTGGGTTCAAGGCTCATCGTTGGCAGCGTGTTTTTCAGTGGCTGGGGCTCTCATCGCCCCCCTCGTCCCAACCCAGGGCAATGGGAAGCCATGAGCGAAATCATGAGAACAAATTATTTTTCTCGGGTCCTTTTTGTAATAGAAAAAGGGGTCTTTTTGACGTTATATCATAGACAGAAGACCCCTGCACTAATTAATTTCTAAAATCCTTGAAAATTTTAAGTTTAGCTACATTTTATGGGAAAAACATAACTGAATTAACGGTTTTTCCCATTTTTCTCTGGCAATTATTGTTCAATTTTGATGATTCCAGCGGCAATAATTCAGTTTTTCAATTACCTAGAGCCGTGCACTAATGAATTTCTATAATCCTTTAAAATTTCAAATTTAGGTACAACTTTTCAAGTTTTTACGCCTTTGATTTCGTGAAATACTAACCCGGAACGAGGAACAAACGGCGACCGACTGAGGCCCCCTTAACGTCACTACTGGGGTTCACTTCTTCACAATTTCTGTGAAAAAAATCCGTGGAAAGGATCTGCGAGAGCTCGGTCTAGCTGCTCTTTCCCACGTTTCTCGTTTTGGCAACATGGGAAGTACAAAATACTCTACTATAATGAATGTTAATTACGGCTAGAAGAAGAAGTTGTAGCCTTTGTTTATGAATGAATGTTTTATTTGTTGTGAAACACATAGTGCATTAAAAATAGTCAAAATAGATATTAACCCATTCAACACAGCGCTCTCGGAGAGGTCGACCCCGCCAGCCGAGCAACACTAGTTTGGCTTACCTCGAGTGCTCTGTTATCAGCTCTGTAGACAAAGTTGAAAATGGCCGAACCCCAAACAAACAACATCTTGCGGTACCTTGAAGGTCATTGAACGAGGAATTCACCAGACAAAGGACCTCCAGCCCTTCTACAGCCCGGACAACGTGTTTGAATCAAGTGAGGTAGGGAGAATGCCATGGCTTCTTAAGAGGTCTGCCGGCCGGGCGAGACTCCGCCTTGGCCTCTTAAGAGGTCATCCGTATTGAATGGGTTAAACAATGGCTAACACATTAATATAACAAGTGCTAATACTAGGACAGGTAACGTAGGTAAAAAGAAACAGAAAAGGGGGGAAGAAGAAAAGTAGGTAACAAGAACACTCCAAGCCACAAAAGCAGCGGAGCCCGGCAGGGGGTACCCAGCCAAGCCCAGACCCACTCACCATTGCTAGTGACGGTTCGATACTTTCGATATTTATTGATATCGATATTTTGTTTCGATATTTCCGATATTTGTATCGATATTTTTCTTGCGATATTATCGAATATCGAAAGGAAAATATTGATATCGAAAGAAATGAAATATCGGTTGGGATGGTTATATTTCTTCCCACCGTAATTTATCAATTTCCCTTAAAATATTAAAATAATAAAAACCCAAAAATAAATAGACGAACGCAACACATAAACAACAATGTTGAAATAACATGACAATCCACTATGTCCGACATACAGTCCTCATCAGGGGCGGCTGCTGATAGGAGCATAGGCGCATGTGCACCCCCAGCCAATTAAAAAAGAAAAAAAATCAAAGTTAGTTCCTCTGGGTTTGAAGAGTAAGTTGGATGGTGACAGAAGACACGATCGTAGGTACTGTGCTAGTTGAATCTACGCGCGAAAACAGTGGCGGGCAGCTCCCTCTTTCCTGACCAATCAGCGGCGGTTCGCGCAAATCCAGTTTTATGCTCCATTTCGAGGAGGGTGACGTCATTCGAGGGAGGCAGGCACGTGAGATTGACCAACCAGAGAGCACGAAATGTGACCTTGAGGAGCAGCACGGAGGCTGTGCGCCTGGGGTGTGTGAGTGAGTGAATTTCCAATTTTATTATTTTGTCTTCCTGGCTCACTGGTTTCCCGGTTTCCTTATCGTAAACAAACAGAACTGATAAGGGCATTTCGCGTTTTTCGTTTTCAGTCCACCGTTTTGTTCAAAGTGATTATTTAGGAGTGTTGTAGGTACTATGAATAATTCGGTGCATTACATTAACGTAAACTATTCGTGTTTGTCGGTCGTGAAAAAGTGCGACATTCCAGAAACTGGCCGCCCCTTGCCGTCTGTACCTGGACTCCAGCAGACGTTAAAATTTAAAAATCGTGCAGATTCGTACCGTAAGTTTAATGTCAAATAATATTCGACTTCTTATAATATTATTACAAGAAGGTAGATTGGCTTTGCAGATGTGAAGTGACGAACAAATTATTTTGAGGCTTGGGTTAAAGACGGCATAAGTGATCTCCCATTTAGCCAAAAAAACGCATTGGCTGTCTCCCATAAAAACGCTCTGGTAGATTTGCGTATATTGGGTCGTCAAAATATACCTAATGCAACAACTCAACAGTGCATATCATCTTGCATATCTCAATTGATATGCATATCAGTTGCATATCAACTCAACAGTGCATATCTCAACAGTGCATATAATCTGATGCAAAAAACCAAAACGGTTAACAAAAATAGGTACATTCTGTCTCGAATTATCGTTAATTTTTCTTCCGAGTTGGACGATGTTTTGAATCATCACGGGCAAATACACATTTCAGCTTTGCAATAAGTTGGATGCATTTCTTGGGTTTAGACCTTTGATGATGAAGTATTTCAGAATTTCTGTTAACCACTAGAGAACATTATTTTTCGTGTCTATTGCACCTACGTAGTACCGTTTGCAATTTTAAGATGAAAAAGTTACCAAGATTTATCCCATTTACATATCGTTACATAATTTCTATTTGGCAGAGAAAAGCACCTGTTCTGTCCCTTCTCCGTAGCTTCTCCTGATCTCCGTGCACCCCCTGAGTTCAGGGCAGGAACCGCCACTGGTCCTCATACTCCATAATTGATAAGGGAAGAGGGACACGTTTCGATTTCGCGTTCGCCATTTCTGTTTTGTATTAATTTATTATAATATATTATGTATTATTACAACTTTTTACGAGTAAAATTCGAACTAGCATTATGTTTAGATATCGATTTTTTTTAAACTATGCAAAAATATATTCGATATTTATATTTTTCTTTCGATATCACTGATATTGATCAAAAAGTATGCTAAAACTTATTCGATACCAGTGAAATCAGTATTCTTTTCAATATTCTATCAATATCACTGAAATTGATTAAAAACATATCCGATATCGGTAAAATCAGTATTTTTCTTTCGATATCGATATCACTGATATTGATTAAAAAAATTTGCAAAAACATATTCGATATCAGTAAAATCAGAATGTTTCTTTCGATATTCTATCGATATCAGCGATATCGATATTTTTCTTCCGATATTTTATCGATATCGATACTGCTTTTCGATATTATTTCGATGTTAAATATAGCATCGAAAGGTACATCGAATCGTCACTAACCATTGCGGCTCCCAGACCGTATGACCAAATGGGCAATGGCCAAGTTTGAAACGCAGACACTGCAAACGAGGGAAATCCACCAAGGAGGGCCGCCTCGGGCCGGCCAGACACCGAGACATTGCAAAATGACAACCATTGAGTATCAATTTGTATGGAAACTAATTATGTGAGTAGTGCAATTCAAATGGAGTTGTTGTATTTAAAATGCACTATTTTATTCAACAGGTGAGATGAGGTGTCCGTTCTGCCAGGTGGTGGTGGACAACACCGATGCGTCTTGGAGGAATCACCTTCTAGACGGGAAAACTTGTCCGAAACACCCACGGAGTAAATACATCAACCGATCAGGTAAAAATAAGTTCGAGATTTCTTTAATGACTACCACAAGTCTTGATAATTTTCCGGGTTGGGCCGTTGGTGAACCTTGCTCCACTTGAGCAGCAATAAGTAGCCATGAGGGAAATCATCAGAACCAATTCTGATCTTCCCTTTGGAAGACAGCTGATGACGTCTGCAGCGCCAAGAATGGCAGTTGGACGAAAATTCAACCTGAAATCGCTGTTTACTTTTACTTCTTTTACTAAGAAATATGAATTTGCCTTCTCAAATGCATCCAATTTCGTGGGGCAGACCACCTCAAGGAAACTTGACGGACACTTTTCAATTCTCCCCAGAATTCGTCAGACTCAGTAAACCTAGAAGCGTGAGTTTGGGTCGACGGAGCGCACTCACGCCTTGAAAACCCGGATTAACAGTCGAATAACCTGAATTATAAACGGAGAATTGAGCGGACGCGTAAGTTGGCAAACCTGTGAACACATTCTGCACATCTTACTGATCAACACAACAACACTGCTTCTAGCATAACACAATTTCAACCGAAATATAGATTTTCCAAGTCATATTCAGACTTTTCAGGGTTTTCCGATTGTGGAGTGAGATACGCCCTTAATTAACCCTTTCTCTGTTAAGCATGAGACTACCTGAAAAGCCTACTAAAAGCAGGCAAAAACGATTCCTCTGACTCGCCCCGCATCCCACTCGCTCTGACTCCTTCCACCCCCACTCCTCTAACTCCTCCCGCCTCCGCTTCCTCTGACTAGCCTTGCTTCCCAATCCCTCTGGCTCTTTTAACTCCCCTCGCCTCTGAATCCTTCCACCCCCCACTCCTCTAACTCCTCCCCTCTATGATTCCTCCAACTCTCCCCACTCCCACGACCCCTCTAACTCCTCCCACCATCAATTCCTCTGACTCCTCTAACCTCGTGATCAGCGACGTGCACACGTACATACAGTTGGGGTTTTATGTAATTAGATGACTAGGGCCAGAAAATTGTGACTGACATACTACACCCAGCATACACTCACGCTCGTCAAATCAATTAACTCGATAAGGAAACCCGGATTGCAGAGCTCTCTGACGGGGGCGCAATGAATCAATTCTGCTCAACACAGGATGATTTCTTGAACTCTGGTTGGTCAATCTCACATGCCTGCTCCCTCGAAAAACGTCACCCCCCCCCCCCCCCCCACGCACAGAGCAGACAACCACCACTGGAGGGAGCTCCCGCATCTGTTTTCACACGTTTCATCTATTTAAAAAACTTTGGTTCTCCATCAGGGAGGTAGGAAATTTAACGCTCTTTCCAACGGTATAATTAGTTTTAATTTTTTACTGTATCCAAAGGGAGTGACGGACGTTTTAGTGACATAAGGTCAAAAAACACAAAAAATCTTAAAATTAAAAAACAAGGGGTTAAACGAAAATTGATAAGAGGCATTTTCGATCGGAAATTAGTTGTAGAATCGAAATTCTTCGGGTTGACGTTCTTATAATGTTACACCCTGTATTGAGGAGGCCAGTACGCCTTACAGAGTAAGGCAACAGCTACACACAATATTAAGAAAAAGGTGTTTTAGGGGTTTCAAAATTGAAAAGAGATTTAGGTGTTGAAATCAACAGGTAGAAGTTCAGTCCTAGAATGGGTGGTGTGCCCTAGGGCCAGCCCCATATTCAACTGGCCCTGGGGTCCCCCTTCCTGGCTTACTGAGGAAAGCCCATGGGCCCTAAGGGAATGAACCGTGGTCTTGGGGAAAACCCTGGAGAATGACCTACTTTTTGTTAGTTTTATTAGTAAACCATTATTTACAATCAATTAAAAAATATATATATATATATAGTTTTTCCTAAATCCTTAAGAACATATTATAAATTATGGTTATGTGATTTCTCATTAATTACGAAGGAGCTCTCTGGTGAGGGTTACAAGAAACTTTAAGGGGGTCTCAGTTGGTCGCCGTTACGGGTTAATATTTCACTCAATTACTGGCGCTCAAACGTTTAAAGTTGTACAACTTTTAAGGTTTAAGCGTCGGTGAATGAGAGAAATACTAACCCGTATTGAGGAACGAACAGCGACTAACTGGGACCCCCCCTCCCCCGAGATGGAGTTTAAACTCGTAAATCGCTCTGGTGAAAGACGTTGATTGCTAAACGTTGGTTACCACTCATCTCTTTTGGTTTAAACTCGTTTCGAATTTTTGGTAAAAGTGGGCCTGAGGCCAGGAAATAAATAGTTGAATTCGAGTCTATCAGCTGGTGCCTGGAAGTCTCTTCATGCTTCGCACAGGATGTCTCAACAACCTTCCGTTTTCCCTTACAGGTTCGTCTTCGCCGAGGGACTTCATGGCAACATCCGTCTACAATTAGGCTGTGATTTGTTTGAGTAGGTGAATATTTTTCTAAAAACGCTCGCTACTGCGTTTGAAGAAAACGTAAAAGAGAAAAACGCTAACGAAATTAAAAAAAAAACGATGTAAACTAAACCGCCTCCGGTAGTCGTAAATCGTTTGTACCTCAAAATAAATAAAATTATCGCTATTTTTCGACGACGCCTTTGAAAAGCTTCAGAACTTCATAGACTTCTCGATACAAATCATATTCCATTAGGGGTGAAATTTTAACGACTTATCGCTATAAATGATTTTGAATCGAATTCCTCGGCTCGAACGGCCTTTAAAATGTTTCCATCATCTCGCCACTAGTCGTAAGTTAGGGAGAAATGACGTGTACTTTCATAGAACGTAACGTAACACTAATTTATTAAAACTCTTGTGTAAATAAAAACTATTCGAACGGCCTCCGATTCTTGATTTCGTTCTCCTTACCTCCTGTCATACTCCTCTTCCTCGCAGACTCCACGAATTCATTTGTGTGCTCCTCGTAGCGTTCGTGTGTTTAGGAAAACAAAATATCTTTGAATTTACTCGTCACGTATTTCTCTAATTCAACTTTTTACTGGGGCAGTAGCTACAAGAGGCTCAGTTAATTTTAAGACGTGGAATCGTTGTAGCCAGCTCCTCGTCCTAGACTGTAATGATACGTAAGTTCGCCACTAGGGTCTCTAGTGTAAATAGATCTCTCTTTCTATTTGCCAAAATAACCACTGTTCCTGTTAGGGATGTCCCCAAAGTATCGATACTTTCAAGTAGCGATACTTTTTTCCCTAATATACAGGGTGTCCAAGTAACTACGCTCCCCCCACTTATTCTCTCTAATAGTGTAAGAAAAAAAATCGGATTAAAGCTATTCTTCATAATTTTTTGCGTAGAATTAAAAAATGACAAATTTGCACAGTGCGCAACCATGCGCAATTATGATCAACTTTGTTTTTTCAAACGAGAACCCCCATTTTTTATTGCAGATTCGGATTTTACTTCAAATTTTATGAACATTTTACTTCGACAACTTTTTCTTTTGGACGCGCGCAGCTCGCTCAGCGAGCGCTCAAAGATGCGCAACCAAAGATTGCGCCAAAGTTGAGATGAAGGTAAACCTCAAGTGCGGCACATCACTTAGCACTGTTTTTCTACGCTGAATCGCGTGGTGATATCCCTTTCTTGATTTGATTTCATTTTACCGTATCTACAGCCGAAAAAGTCACTTTTCGAGGAGGAAATCATCGATTTTCCGTGGAATCTTTTCGGAGTATTGTTTTCTTCTCGAATTATTACTCCTTTGTGCAGGTAGACAATACAGTTTACATTAAGAGTTCTTAATTTATCAAGAGTTATTATTAAGAGTTTATCGCTAAATTGTTTCAATCATTGTTCATCCAATCATGTTTTTAGAAGACTGAAATTTATTTTGCAACTTTTTGTGATAATTATGAAGAAGTTTCCCGTTATTTTACAATTTTAAAAATTTAATTTTTTTACATTTCATTAGGATGATTCAATACCATACCTAAGAAAGATACCTTTTGTAAGAAAATCGATGATTTCCTCCTCAAAAAGTGACTTTTTCGGCTATAGATATGGTAAAATGAAATCTAATCAAGAAAGGGATATCACCACGCGATTGAGCGTAGAAAAACAGTGCTAAGTGATGTGCCGCACTTGAGGTTTACCTTCATCTCAACTTTGGCGCAATCCCCAGGTTGCGCATCTTTGAGCGCTCGCTGAGCGGGCTGCGCGCTTCCAAAAAAAAAAAAAGATGTTGAAGTAAAATATTCATAAAATTTGTCGTAGAATCCGAATCTGCAATAAAAAATGGGGGTTCTCATTTGAAAAAACAAAGTTGACCATGATTGCGCATGGTTGCGCACTGCGCTATTTTGTCATTTTTTAATTCTTCGTAAAAAATTATGAAGAATAGCGTTAATCCGATTTTTTTTCTTACAATATTAGAGAAAATAAGTGGGGGGAGCGTAGTGACTTGGACACCCTGTATATCGTAGTATCGATACTTTTTTTCCAGTATCGGAGACGATACTTTTTTACCTCTCATATTAGATAAAATGCTAGGTATCTATTTTTTATCTCTTACATTAGATGAAAGTATCGAATTTTAGTAGGTACCTCTTTCTCTACGCAGATTGTTGGGAGACCAACCACTTCAACAAACTAAACAAAGATGATGTACCACCACCTCCAGCTCTCTATGATAACCTGCTGTCCTCCATCATCTAGGAAGGACCACCAAAATGTTAACCCAAACAATTGCAATACGAAAACAAGCGCCTCAACAAAAAAATTAGTGATTTATTGTTTTTTTCATTCTACAGGGTGTCTACACTTTGGATGGGCATAACTTCAGGGTTCGATTCTACAAGATATTTCCAACAAAAAATGTCTCCTAGCAATTTTCTTTTAACCCACTCAAAATTCCTTTTTTTTCACTTTAAAGTTTTTCTTCGCGTTTTCGACCTCACGGCACTGATATGGTCATAACTTCCTTATTTCTCTTGAAAATTCGATTCTGACTACTCCGTTAGAAAAAGCGTTAAATTCCTAAGCTACCTAAATCAAAATCTTTCAGCAACAAAATAGTTTCAAAAAATCAAGTCAAAAAGCACTTTTAAAAAAATTTCGAAACGACTTTCTTCGACCAAAGTTGTCACTCTAAATCCTTGCCCATTTCGATGGGCGCTCTTCGGAGAAAACATGCTCAAATTGTCAGCTTTTCAACGGTCTATCAATTTTTCTTTTTAGCATTAAAATTGGAGGAGTAAATAAAGTTTGAATGTCAAAAACGTTTGTTTTACAAGATATTAAGTGTTTTAAGCGGTTTATGGTCCCCTCGATCTCAAGATGGCTAGACGATTTTGGTATCATTTTCTGTGTAATTTTTTACGCTGAATCCAATGGTGATACTTCCGAATGGTTCCGACAGCTAGAAAGTGGATATTTCGAAGAAAACAGTCGTTTTTCGTACATAAAATACGCATTATTCGTAGATGTGGTAGTGAGCATAAAGTAACACCTCTCCACTCAACAAAAACTTCAATCAGCTAGAAATTGGGTGTTTTATTGAGTAGAAAGGTGTTACTCACTACTATATCTACGAATAATGCGTATTTTATGTACGAAAAACGACGGTTTTCTTCACTTTCTAGATGTCAGAATCATTCGGAAGTATCACCATTGGATTCAGTGTAAAAATTACATAGGAAATGATACCAAAATCGTCAAGCCATCTTGAGATCGAGGGGGACCATAAACCGCTTAAAACACTGGATTTGCTTGTAAATCACACGTTTTCTGGCATTCAAACTTGATTTACTCTTTCAATTTGAATGTTAAAAAGAAGTCGAGTTTCGAAATTTTTTTTAAAGTTTGCTTTTTGACTTGATTTTTTGAAACTATTTTGTTGCCGAAAGATTTTGATTTTGAACTAGGTAGCTTAGGAATTTAACGTTCTTTCTAAAGGAGTAGTCAGAATCGAATTTTCAGGAGAAATAAGGGAATTATGACCATATCAGTGCCGTAAGGTCGAAAAAGCGAAGAAAACTTTAAAATGAAAAAAAAAGGAATTTTGAGTGGGTTAAAAGAAAATTGCTAAGAGACATTTTTTGTTGGAAATACCTTGTAGAGTCGAACCCTGAAGTTATGCCCATCCAAAGTGTAGACACCCTGTATAGTAGCCCTACTGGGCCTCATTCCGAAATAAATTATGTACCTGAAACAGTCTTCTTCTTCAGCTACCTCAGGAATGTGCAGAGAAAACATTTACCTACCATCTGAGTTTGAATACGCTGCAACTCATTGCCCAAAGGTTTATTATTTTCTTTATAGATCACCCTTCTGTGTCCCGGATGGGTGTCCCAGAAGTTATGGTCCACCCTCCGGCATTTCCGTATTTAATTGCGTAAAAAAATGGGTCCAACGCCATTTTTCATATTTTTTTGTAAAGAATTCAGGAAAAATACTTTCGCGCAAAAAAATTGCGCGCAATTGACACTAACTTTGTTTTTTCATATGGGAACCCCCATTTTTTATTGCAGATTCAGATTCTACGTCAAATTTCATGAGAAATTCATACCCGAACCGACTTTTTCCATTGCGAGCAACTGGTACTTTTTGCGCGCAAAGTGACCAGGGTGCGCAAAAGTGCATTTTTTTAAACCCCAAGTGTGGCACATGTTTTGTCATTATTTTTTGACGTTGAATCACGTGGTGGGGTCCTTTCTTCGATTTCATCGTTATTTTTCCAAATTTAGAAGGAAAAATTATGTTTTGGGGCTTTATTTTCCCTCCCCCTTCCGCAACACGGGCTGGGGACCGGCTATGGCGGGATTAAAAATAAATTCCTCACTTCTAAATTTTAAAAAATGTTCAAAAAGTAGGAAAATGTTGGAAAATTTTGGTTAAGTAGGTACTTACCTACTTTAATGTGAACAAAAATAAAAAAGCTTCTCATCTAAAAACCTTTAAAAAAATTAAAAGTTACAAAAGCTCAAAAAGTAATAATAAAAATGAATGTCTTATCATTCTTCACCTTGGGTTGGGGGTCGGCACCCGACTGGTCAAAGACCGTTAGATGAGAAGCTTTTTTATTTTTGTTCACATTAAAGTAGGTAAGTACCTACTTAACAAACATTTTCCAACATTTCAACATTTTCCTACTTTTCAAACATTTTTTTAAAATTTAGAAGTGAGGAATTTATTTTTAATCCCTCCATAGCCGGTCCCCAGCCCGTGTTGCGGAAGGGGGAGGGAAAATAAAGTCCCAAAACATAATTTTTCCTTCTAAATTTGGAAAAATAACGATGAAATCGAAGAAAGGACCTCACCACGTGATTCAACGTCAAAAAATAATGACAAAACATGTGCCACACTTGGGGTTTAAAAAAATGCACTTTTGCGCACCCTGGTCACTTTGCGCGCAAAAAGTACCACTTGCGCGCAATGAAAAAGTCGGTTCGGGTATGAATTTCTCATGAAATTTGACGTAGAATCTGAATCTGCAATAAAAATGGGAATTCCCATTTGAAAAAACAAAGTTAATGTCAATTTTTTTGTGCGAAAGTATTTTCCCTGAATCCTTTACAAAAAAATATGAAAAATGGCGTTCAACCCATTTTTTACGTAATTAAATACGGAAATGCCGGAGGGTGGACCATAACTTCTGGGACACCCTGTAGATCACTGGTTCTCCATCAATAGCACCTACCACCATCTGTATTCTCCCTTGACCTTCCCTCTCAAATTTCAGCTTCCTGCGTTCAATAGGAGTGAAAATGGCTTCGAAGCTCACTCAGCTGATCAGTGATCTGAAGAGTGAAGAAGATCTCCTCGAATGCTGGAGACGCCTGGAAGAGCCCATACTGCCTTCACACCTTCACAATCAAGTTTATTAGGAAGAACTAAACGCTTCACACTCGATTCGAAAAATAGAAAGCTTCATATGGAAATTTGATTACTGGTTACGCAGAAGGCAAAACTGTATACAAATCGAAGAAATGAACAGCGATCTCATTTAGTCCGATAAAATTTGAATGGAGATTAGACCTCTTTTGCGATTCACACTCATGATTCTGTTTTATCGAAGGAAAACCTTCAAATACTCGTAGGGACCGAATGGTTTGACCAGCAGAGCTCCGGGTGGTCTCAAAAAAAATTTTAAATTCAATACTATTTAAAATTGGTGAAAAAACGATACCTTTATTTCGAGAGTTTTCGAGCTAGGGCACTCTTGAAAATTTCAACCCTTAATTTTCACCCCTTAGAAGTGACCTACATCAACCAAAAGCTTCGCGGCACAACTAGACCCCAAATGGAGCCCATATACCAAATTTGAACCAAATCGGTCCAGTGTTGCTAAGAAAAGTGCCGCGTACGGCAGACGGACGGAAATTTTTTATTCGATTTTGAATTCTACGTACCTTGAAACGTAAAACATCAAATTTTGAAGGGGGGTTAAAATTTTTTTTTCTTGCTCGATTCCAAAGGCTTATTATTGAAAATAATAAACCAAAACTGTTATAACGACTATTATTATAACTATTATAACCAAAACTGTTGTAACGACTGTTACAAGGAAATTCAAGTTTGCACATGCGCAGCGGCTACTAACGGTCCGAGGGTGATGATTTTCATAGGGGACCATCTAGACTCCAATCCTCATAATCCCTTGGGGTTTAGCTATTAGTTGTCAGTCTCAGCTGTAGCTATCAGCTTAAGCTGCTCCTGACAGCTAAATCACCGCAGCTGAAGGTGTTAGTTTCAAATAGTAGCTAATTCAGCTGGAAATGATAGCTGTTCCTCAACCGCTTATAGCTAAAATCTTCTATATATTAAAAAAGCTATGAGCTAATTCATCTATAAATTGAAAACGTCTGCCAAGTGGGTGTGGCACATAGCTTCCTCGTATCCATAACCCGATTATATAGATGACCCGATGCATAGTAGTTAATCTCAAAGCACCAATCTCTAAGTACCTTTCTCTACACGCTAATCTGGACAATCCTAGAAAATTTCATCAAATTAGGATGAAAAATTAAGTGAGTAGGTGTATGTGATTGGATCAAAAATTACATAGCCTCGGCTGGGTTTCGAACCCGCGACCTTATGAACTCAGATCAAGACTTTATCCTCTGAGCTACCGAAGCTTTGCTATTAATGGGATTTGAGATTCTCGCAGGAGACCATCCCTCTATGAATGAATCCCTATAAGAAAAACAATTCTCTGTGATTTTCATAGGGGACCATTTAAACACTAATCTGTAACATCCCTGAAAATTTCATTGAAATCGGATTGAAAATGTGAAGTTATGGCCGTTACAAGGAATTCACGTTAGCGCATGCGCAGTCGCTTTTATCAGTCCGGGGACGATGATTTTCATAGGGGACCATCTACAACCTAATCCACATAATCCCTGAAAATTTCATCGAAATCGAGTGGAAAATGTGGAAGTTATGGCTGTTACAAGGAATTCATGACAGACAGACAGACACGGAACCAAAATTGTTCAGAAAGGTCTAAAACGCAAAACGCGGGTGGAAATTTTGATTTTGGAGAACTTTTTTTTTCGTCCTTGAAAAGTGAAAACAAAGCTTCCGCTACCTTGGTAGACTGAAGCAAAATTAACTAGCTAATGCCCAGCTCTGCCTACAGATCTCTACCTCAGATTAGTTAGTGCTCCAAATGGGGCTTCGCCTTTCAGCACTTGTGAAGGACAGGAGGAAAAATTGAAATTCCAGTATCACCAATAACAATTTTATTTATAAAAGTTTATACAAAAATATAACATTTGTTTGTAGTACAGTTTTGAGCTGAGAACCCATAGTGTTGAAGGTATTACGTTACATGTAATGGTAATCTGTTGGTAATTGACAGTTGCTAAAGAAGGGTTTGACATGATCTACTTACATGGTATTGTCAACAGAGAGTCGATTACAAACATGGTTAAGTTAAATACTAAGGTTTGGGTTTGGGGATTGTTCGGGTAGAGTATCGTGAGATAACAGGCTATTCCCTGATGGTGTTGGTGCTCTTCTCTTAAACCTACTGACGAAAACTTCCCCCCACCATGTCGTTGGACATAGTGACGTGGAATTGAGAAGAATCAAAGGGTAGAAGATGAGTTGGAGATGTTTAGGAGCTTCCTGCCTCAACCACTCCACAGGCATAAGAAGGAGTCTAAAGGGATGCCCTGACGGTTGCACAGTTGCGGGCGGTGATTACCCTAATCATTGAGACACCCTAAAGCTGGCCATACACGTACCGGCAAGCCTGACAGTACGCCTAAACAGTCTGCAGGCGACAGGCAGGCCTGTGGACTGAAAATAATGTCTATGATCGAAAAACAGAGTAACTCAACCTGTTGGATGGTAAACATTGAAAGACGGCTTCTAGCGGCAATTACACCATTTAGAATCATGTGAGGTGTCACCCCTGGTCTCCAGTAGATGGCAGGTCATACTGATTGGTAAAAACCTACGAAACCCCATTTTAGCGTATTGAGCTCAAAAAAAATCAAAGTCAGAAGCAAGGTTTTTTGAGACGCTCGGGCCCAAATGCTGGACCAGACGCATGTTCAGTTGAATCTCACCCAGCAGACATTCAACGTGGATGCAGACCTCCTACCTACTAGTGGATTTGAGTACTTTAATCAAAGGCCGATATTCTGGCGCCTCACTCCACTCACGTACCGGCTTGCCTGAACTCTCTCCAGGTCAACCTGTCAAGATTATTGAAATTTCGTTCGATGACAGGCCGCCTGCATAGTTATGTCTGCGGACTGTTCAGGCGTAACTGACAGGCTTGCCAGTACGTTCATGGCCAGCTTAATATAGTTAAGGGGGTCTCAGTCGGTCGCCGTTCCTTCCTCGTTCTTGTTAATCTAATCCCTTACGAACCGGCGCTCAGCCCCCCCCCCCCCCCCGTCTGAAGGAGTAACATTGCCACCACCACCCCCAGCCTTCTCATAGCTGCTCAGTTTCCATCAACACTTTTTCTCAGGAAATAATCATCCAATTTTCATGTTTCTCCATGCCATGCCATTCTACTTATTTTTTTAATCTCAACACTCATGCACTTGTTTAATTCCAAAATTAAAAATCCATAAGGAAACAACTGTACTTAAATTTGGAATTTTCAAGGAATTTTTGAAATTCATTAGTTTAGTTCATTTATTCAGATTTCTGCTGGAATCATCAAGATCGACCAATAATTGTCAGATAAAAGAGGGAAAAGCCGTTTAATCACTGACTGAGACCCCCTTGACTCCTGGATTTACTTGGGAGCATTACTTCACAAGGACCACAGATTTTCTAAATCACGAATCCACATTGTTGTTGATTTACAGACCTAACGAAATCGGGGAAGTAACTCGTTGGTTAGAGGCGAGATTTTCCAAAAGTCTAGCTTTTGGAATAATGGGGAAAACTTTCAGCTCAGTAGAAGAGCAGTAGGCTGTAGAAGAGCAAGAGATCCTGCCAAAGTTATCCCTGCTCGAACTCAAATCTACCCTCATGTCTCAAGGTTCGCCATCCTAGACTATCAAAATACTTAAACATATAATCAATCAATCCAATAAAGTAATTTCGGTACCTAATCACCCCGACAGGGCGGACGCAGACTTCAAACTCCTCCTTGCTTGGCTTTGTCGAGGATAGCGCGGGAGATGATGAGCCTCTGGATCTGTGAAGTCCCTTCGTAGATTTGGTAGATTTTTGCGTCTCTCATCAACTTCTCTACGGGGTACTCGGAGTTGAATCCGTTGCCTCCATGAACCTAAGCACGTAATTGTTGAGAAAATAGTAAAATTAACAAAATCTGCTCTCCAAATCAAGGTAAAAAAGGTACCAAGCAAAACACGCCTGCCAAGAGGGTTGTATGGAAGATGCGATGCTTTAATCTTAGATGCCCAGACCCATCTAGTGACCATCCTACTCCTAGACCATCTACACAGGCTGTAAATCTGTGCTACTCTGTGGCTATGCAGGTGACATCGCCATTCCCGCGAGGAGCATGATTGCCTTGGAAGAATAGTTTTCACTGTTGGAAGTGGAGTGGAAAGCTTGGATTTTCAGTCAGCACTGATAAGACCCCTTACTTTTGTGGCGTTCAATGAAAGGCCCAGACTTTCCTCATCACTCATCGCAAGGGTGATTTGGTGTTTTCCAACTCCCCTCAAAGGCTACAATAAAAATAAATGAATAAATAACATTTCAACAGGGAGGAAGCCCAGGACTTACCAGACGCCGGCGCAAGGGATAAGGAAAGAGAGGAAGGTGGGGGTCGGAGAGAGGGAAGAAAGGAAAAGCTCCTGTAATGCGACCACCGCGAGCTGAGCAAGATGCGGGTGGTGATACCACAAAGTACACCTGTCAAGATGTCCAACTCGAGTAACTCCATGACAACAGTCGCATCATCTCTGTCATACTTCCTTATCTTAGCTCCCCAGGTCCGCTGCCATTGACAATTTGGACATCCAAGATAATGCAAGACTTGTCGGACTTGAAGACTTTGGGGCTTCTTGCCCAGATCACTCTGCGTGTGATACAATCTCTCTCAACATCCCAGCTGCTAGATGGCAAGGCACCTGCTATCTACTTGTTTACAGCAGGCAATGTTGCCACGTGGATGGCGTGGATTTCTGGTGATTGCAGGCCCCAATGTCCTCCATAGCCCATTCCACCATTAGTATGAAATATGGCTTTCAAAAGCCCTGTCTGAGTTCTTTACCATGTAAGGACTCATGCAATGCAGCAGTTCACTGCTGAGTTCACTCAGCCGATGAGTTGTTTAAAAATTATGATGCTTGCTCGCACCTTGCAAACTACTGCCTTCCAAATCAAGATCAGCAGCAGCATGGGCGACCTCGCAACTCCATCCCAGGAAGGTCAGAAGGCGCTGGCAGCTGTAAGGCCCGTAAGGGACACCAGTCGGAATTTCAGCCAAGAGCGTACACTACAGAGTACTCAACTTCCCAAAATCTTTCCTAGACCTTCCAATGGTGAACCACATAGGATAGGAGAGAAGTCAGTTCTACTGTTCACCCAGATGATCGAAACCCCACCGAAGACGCTTCTCCTGGGTAAACCTGACCTTTGTATCAGTTTCATGAGAATCCCATCTGTCGTTATCATTACATTGATGACTGAAGTTGATTGCATACCTGTACAGCGTCAGTAGCGCATTTGTTGGCGACATCAGCAGCGTAGGCCTTGGCGATGGAGGCTTCGTAGGAGTTCCTCTTCCCTTGGTCTACAGCCCAGGCGGATTTCTGCCACGCTAACCTGGCAGTTTCCACGCCGATCGCCATCTCAGCGATCAAGAAAGCAACAGCCTGTAAAACCGAAAGAGATTTCTAATTGTAACAGTAAAGATTTTTCTCACCTAAAATTAAAGTTTAGTTTTACAATTTGAGTAAAACTGTTACCTAATGAACAAAAATTTCAACGTCTAAAATTCTATAAATTGAAGTTTTTTATATTAAATAATTGGCCACAAACAGGCAAGAATAATTGAAAAGACGCCGCAACATTAAATTCGAGTGAAAATTTGAATTTGAAGGATTCACATCTTTTCAATTTGCACTAAAGTTGAAATTCCACAAAAAACTGAATAATTTCAATTTTTTTTCAAATCGAATGATTTGCAAAAATTAGATGAATGATTCTGTAGTAGGTATCAGGTATTCTGTAGGAAGGGGAAGGAAAAAAGAACGACCCTGCAATGCGGGTCTCCCGGCAATGAGCACCCTCACCAGGCGGATGACGAATACAAAAAATGGCTAAAAACTTGAAATTTGGCAAAAATTCCTTTGTAATGTCATAACATGCATGCTTTTGAGCCTATTTAACCCATTTCAAGCCAAGGGTAGAAATAACTGAATAATGAGGAGAGGAGGATGAACTGTTTTACAGAATGCCAGCCGAAATAAAGCATCATTTGCTCCCCAATCGGACGAAAATCCAACCTGAAATGGTTGTTCACTTTACTTTTACTTACTCGATATTTTATGAATTTTACTTTTTAATGAGATTTGAGAGGCTTCAGTTTTCCAAATCGATATGATTTATCCAGTTCATGGTTTTGGTAGAATGTAAAAGTCTATTTATGGACCGGAATATGTTTCAACTCATGGCCCAGAAAGCTCACTCGTCCAGAATCGAATTTGAGCCACCATACTCATGCCTTCGCACAATAGGCCTCCCTTTCAAAAAATTTCCAAAATTGCATTGAGCTCCCGAACATAAAAAAAAAACTTTTTTCTGAAAAGTTTAGGAACAGCAAAAGAAAATCTAGAGAAAATTCTCCTGCAATGATTTACCACTATTTTCAATATTTAAAAAAATCATAAATATGAATGCAAAAACGCATCAGTGGCCGGAAATGGGTTAACGAAAAAGTGTTCAGGCTGGTGGGACCACCTCCTCTTGGTGATCCGCACTGAACGTGTTAAAGCGCAAGGCGGCTATGTCCAAAACGGAGTTTTGAGAAAAACGAAAAAGAAGTTTTCACCGGCGAACAATTCCTAAAATATTGGCTTTTTATACTAAACTATTTAATTTCTTCAAGAAATTTCCAAGCTATGGTCTTGAAGGAGGTCAATAATACTCGTAGTTTTGTTGAATTTGGGTTTTTCTGAAATTAAAAGAAATAAAAAATGTGGGAGATGGGTGAACATGGCGCCTTTGCGCTTCAAGGTATACTGCTCTTCTTCACACTATTTACGATCACCATTGGAGGACTTACCTGGTGGTGAACGATTGGCACACCAAACGCTTTGCGCTCCATCGAGTACTTCAAAGCTTCGTCCAGCGCCCTCTGAGCCAAACCAACAGCTCCAGCTGCTACCTACAACAATCCATCAACAGCAAATTAGGAAAACGAATCTTCAGTGAGCTTCTCTTAAAGATTCCAGGTGATTTGAAACATGGATGGAGGATAGAAAGTTTGCCTTAAGTAGTGAAGTAAATTAAGCAATCTCAGGTTACATTTTCGCCCAATTGCCCTTCCTGGCGTCACAGACGTCATCAGCTGTCTTCCAAAGGGAAGATCAGAATTGGTTCTGATGATTTCGTTCATGACTACTTATGGCCCCGCTCAAGTGGAGCAAGGTCCACCAATGGACCAACCCAAAAAAACGCTGCAAATTATTACACAATGGTTTATTATTTCTATAGAGATCACTCGTCTGCAAAGCCACCAACCATCCAACATGAAGAAAAACATCGATCGTATTTCGGTCAGCTAAAATTTGAACGGAGATTAGGCCTCTTTTGCGATTCACACTCGTGTTTCTGATTTATCGTACGTCCAAACTTTAAATTCTCATAGTGAGCGAACGGTTCGTCCTACAGAGCTCCGGGTGGTCTCAAAAAATTCTATAGAATCTTAAATTGAAGGAAAAACAATACCTTTGTCAAAATTTTTTGAGTTAGGGCGTTTTCAAAATTTCAAAATTGATTTTGGAACCCTTAGAAGTGACCTACATCAACCAAAATTTTCAGGGCACAACTAGACCCCAAATGGAGCCTACATACCAAATTTCATCGAAATCGGTCAATGCTAAGTGGCAGAAGTGCCGCGTACGGCGGACGGACGGCCAAATTTTTATTCGATTTTTGGATTCTACGTACCTTGAAACGTAAATCATCAAATTTTGAGGGGGTGTTAAAAAATTTTTTTCTTGGTCGATTCCAAAGGTTCATTATTGAAAATAATAAACCAAAATTATCAAGACCTGCGATCATCTCTCAGGCTGACCTGCCCGTGGATAAAAAGTGTTGCAGAAAGCTTGATCGGACTTCAAACAGTGGCGCCTCCTCCAGGCGAACATAGCAAACACTGTTTGCCTTACACGAAAATATGCAAAATGAATAAATTAATTGTTGAGATTCTCCTAAAATTCCACTTTTTGCAAGTAATATAATAGCCGATTTTGGTCAACTTTTACACAATTTAGGGATTATTTTATTATTACGAAAACGGGAGTTGGACGATATAGAAGAATGGAATACATATTTTGACCGGGAATACCAGCCTGCAACACACCAGAGTTAGAGGTCAGTAACTACGACCGATTGCGGATGATACGCGAACTTTCCCAGCGATGCAAGGCAAAAACAGTTGAAAAAAAAGTCAGCCAAGTGGGTGTGGCACATAGCTTCCTCGTATACAAAACCCGATTGTATAGATGATCCGATGCATAGTAGTTAATCTCAAAACATCAATCTCTAAGTACCTTCCACTACCCTCATAGAATCTGAACAATCCTGAGAAATTTCGTCGAAATCGGATAGAAATTGAAGAAGTTGTGGCTGTTACAAGGAATTCACGTTTGCGCATGCGCACTCAACTACTATTAGTCTGGGGGAGATGATTTTCATAGGGGACCATCTACACGCCAATCTGAACAATACTGGAAAATGGCATGAAATTCGGATGAAAAATGTAAATGTTATCGCTGCTACCTAAGGAGTTTACGTTTGCGCATGCGCAGAGCCCTTGATTTTCATTGGAGACCATCTACAAACTAATCCGCAAAATCCCTGAAAATGTCATCGAAATCAGCCAATAACTTCGTATACAAGGATTTCATGACAGACAGACACGGAACCAAAATTTTTGAGAAAGGTGTGAAATGTAAAACGCGGGTGGAAATTTCGATTTTGGAGAACTTTTTTTTTTCAACCTTGAAAAGTGATAACAAAGCTTCACCTTCCACTACCTTGGTAGACTCGGAAGCGAAATGAATTTCGAGGGACTGTCAAGTATTGCTATCCCTCCACTACCAAACAATCGAGTAGCTTTTTCGTGATCTTGAAAGTAGAGAAACTTGGAAGATGAGGCATGGATACTAATTAACTCCCCGCATGGCAAGGCATGACATATCCATCCACTCACATCTGAAGGGTCACGGGGGAAAAGGATCAAACTCCTCTTTTCCTAATTCTGAGAAAATCGAAGAACAAAGTTTGAAGTTGTCCCAGGCAGACGCTGTGCATAAAAAAAAGTGAACTGTATGGGCCTACTGACCGGGAACTTAATTATGTTTGAGTGACAAGAAAGAAAATTAAGTAGATTGAAGATAATATCCTGCAATAATTTAAAAACGTCAAACCTTTTTTCCCCACTTTTTATTCGCGGACTTGGTCACCAAATTATATCACCAAGTTACCTTTTGTTTATTCAAATCTCTTAATTCACTTTAGTGAATTTACTAGGGTTTGTCGGTACCTTACTGTTACCTCCAGAAAAATGATCAGCAAAAAGTGGCTTTATTTTCCAAATTAGGTAGGTAGTTTTGTACAAAACATTGTTGGAACAGCGCAAACACGAAACATATTCAATAAAAAAATCATTCATCTAAAGCGTCGTCGCAATATAAAATGGCGTTATCTCCTTCATACCCAACCCGCTGGACAGGACAGTGAATCAGAAAAGTTTAGCATCAGGGTTGACGAGAAACTGGCACAGGTGTTTTAAATCCTTTGATTTTGCTGGTTTGATGGATATGGGACAATTGTAAAGGTTCCCCAATGTTACAGCTACTTTTGGTACTGGAGTCTTCTACGAGGTAGAAGTGGTTGCGAAAGCTGCCTGGTATCCTCAGAAGTAGGAGCTTTTGTGCTTGATGAATCTTTGGTGAGATGCCGTACAACTCATGCAAAGGGGAGGGAACTAACTAACTAACTAACTAAATGGCGCTACAGCCCAGGGTGGGCCTTGGCCTCCTCTAGGACATCTTTCCAGCTTGAACGATCTTGTGCCGTTGTCATCCAGTCGTAGCACCCGAGCCGTGCTGTGTCTTCTTCTAAATTGTCACTCCATCTTAATCGTGGCCTTCCTCTCTTCCTTGTACCATTCGGGCGAGTTAACAGGAGCTGCTTAGCCGGATCGTTATCATCCATTCGGAGAACATGGCCGGCCCATCTTAATCTCCCCAACTTCACGAATTTGACAACGTCGAAATCATCGTACAGCTGGTAGAGCTCTTCATTGTGGCGCCGTCTCCATTGTTGGTCGAACACTGGGCCCAGTATTCTCCGAAGAATTTTTCTCTCAAAAATTCTAAGGGCATTCTCAGATTGCTTTGTCAAGACCCACGTTTCTGAAGCATATGTCAGGACGGGGCGAAGCAGCGCCTTGTACAAGGTGAGTTTAACCCTCCTGGAGAGTACTCGGGATTTCAGGAGCGGCAATAGTCCAAAATAGCATCGATTAGCAGCTAGTGTTCTTGATTTTATTTCGATCGTACAATCATTATTTTCGTGGACAGAGGAACCAAGATATTTAAAAACATCAACCCTTTCGAAGCAGTACGGGCCCAGGAGAATGTCTGGCGTTCTTATTTCATTATAGTTTTTACTGGAGACCATGTACTTTGTTTTGCCTTGATTAATGGTTAGCCCCATATATGCCGCTGCCAACATTAGCGATGAGAGAGCACGCTCCAGATCCCTCACAGTTCTAGCCATGAGATTGATGTCATCTGCATAAGCCAGAAGCTGTACGGGACCATGGAATATATTATCATTACTTTGCAAATGTGCGTCTCTCACTACTTTTTCGAGAGCTATGTTGAAGAGCAGGCAAGCAAGGGCATCACCTTGTCTCAGTCCAACCTTTGTTTCAAACAGCTCAGACAGTTTCCCCCGGATTCGCACTCGGCAATGGGTGCTTCTCATGGTAAGCTCCACCATCCTACAGAGTTTATCGGGCACTCCGAACTCCCTCATGGCAGTGTAGAGCTTTTCCCTGATGATAGTATCGTAGGCAGATTTAAAATCTATGAAGAGATGGTGAATTGTAACCTGGAATTCGACGCTCTTCTCCAGTACTTGCCTCAGGGAGGAAACCTGGTTTATTGTCGAACTTCCAGGCATGAAACCCCGTTGATAGCTTCCAACTATGTTGATAGCATGTGGCTGGAGGCGAGCAAACAATACGTTGGACAATATCTTGTAAGCGAGGTTAAGCAAAGTTATTCCTCTGTGATTGCTACACTCCAAGGGGTCTCCTTTTTTGTGGATCACACAGATAACACCCTCGTTCCATTCCTGGGGAATTTCTTCTTTACTCCAGATTTGTGTGATCAGAGAGTGCAACCGAGATGTAAGCTCCGCGCCACCTGCTTTTACCATTTCTGCGGAAATCGCATCACTACCAGAGGCCTTGTTGTTTTTGAGGCAGGTTATAGCACGGCTTACCTCTTCTATTGAGGGTGGGTCTGAAACTTCATTCCGATGAACTGCGCGTTGAATTACCTCAGACCTGGCAGGTTCAATTGGGATTGTACTACCCAGCAGTTCCTGGAAGTATTCATTCCACCTGCCTAATATTTCACTATTGCCTGTGATAAGCTGGCCGTTCTTGTCCTTGCATATACTGGTTATCGATCGGAATCCTTTACGTTTTCGGTTGACACCTTTGTAAAACTTCCTTACCCGATTCGATTGATAATCCTCTTGCAGTTCATCGATCTCCTTTTTATCCAGTTCCCTCTTCTTTCGCCTATGGATCTTTTTCTCATGCCTACGCCTATCTTCATATTCTCGCTGGATGCCTCTTGTACGCCTTCCTTGAATCATCCTCTGATATGCCTTGTTTTTTGATGTCGTTGCTCGAGCACACTCATCGTCAAACCATTCATTTCGCTGATTGGGACTTCTTTCGCCAAGAATTTCTTTGGCTGCTGTGACGACACAGTCCTTGATCTTATTCCATTCAGCCTCAATTGCTCTATTCTCGACTTTTGGTTGTAATTCGAGCAACTCTTGGACTCGATCCGTATAGTCCTTCATAGTTCTTTCACATTTTAGCTTTGCAGTGTTGAAAGGCTTGAATACATTTTGGCCTGTGGACTTTCGAGCGTTGGAAATTCGAGCTCTGATTTTTGCAATGACTAGAAAATGGTCTGAATCTGCGTTGGCACCTCTATATGATCTCACGTCTAGGACATTTGAAGCGTGACGTGCATCTATTAAGGCCAATCATCCCCGATTTTAATAAGATTTTTTTTCACCAGATGGCAGCACTGGAGATTGTAGAAAAAGGGGCAATCGTAGTTCTAGTTTATCTCTCCACCAGTTCAAGCGATTTTCATTTTGAAAACGGGGATGTACTCATTATTAGTTTCCAAATGGCGCTCTGCTAAAATTTCCAAAATAAAATTGCAATTTCAATTTTATTCAGAATTTTAAAGTTCAAATTTTGAAAATCATTTCACATTTTTCAAAATCTGCGGTTATAGCGCCAAACCTCTAACTCACCTGAGTACGAAAATATTTTTTTATTTGAAATTTATTGAATATATTGGTCGTAAAGCGTCGACGGCGAAGAACAAAGGAATTTCTAAGAAGGGGGAGGTGATTAGCAGCTGAGCCCCGTCCACACTAGGCTCACCCCGCTCCGATCATTCCTTTGATGCAGGATGAAAAACCGCCAACGGAGTTTTTCCAAATTATTCCGATCCTTTTTCCTTTGAAGTTTCGCCGCCCCGATTCTGCCAGAGGATCGGAGCGAGGTTCGGAGCGGCCGAATGTTGCAAGTGTGGACGCGGCTTTACACGCCTCTGGACTCTAGACTTGTTGTCACCTTCCCCTCCGCAACCCTCACAACACGGACCCCGATTCTTGTTAGTTCTTTCTGATTACGATTTTGTGACTTCAAGTCTGCTCGTTTCTTCGCTCTGAATTTCCTCTCACATTGATTGAATTTTGGAACTTCCTGAATAACTTCGGTGTAGGTATGGCAGTTCGTCAGACGGTAATCAGAAGCCTACCTACCTTTTCATGTTATAACTATTTATCTGCGTACTTATTACCTTCCTACTTGCGAAACTACGAGAATAAATAAAATTGAGATAATAATAATGAAAATATTTTTAAAATAATAATAATAAATAATAATAGAAATAATAAAATAAACTACGAGAATAATAAAAATTGTTTATATTACCAAAAAAAAAGAACATATTTTGATTGGAGATTGATGTTAGGTAAGTAAGATACTTCCTTTAGGTAGGTACCTAAAGCCTCGAGACAATCTTCTTTGAATTCCATCTAGGTAGGAACGGGTGCGCTGTGTACTATTTGCACGATTTTACTCAAATTTAGCTGGTAGTTTGTGAATAGGCCACGGAAGATCACGCTTTTTACAATCTAATCGGCGTGTTTCCAAAATTTGGAACATTTAATGTTTGCCAAGTGGAAGTGGTACATAGCTTCTTCGTATTCATTTCATGTATGGCTAGGTAGTAAGAAACTTTTGTTTAGATGTATCCGAGATTTGAATGCTGGATTTATGTGATTATTTTGACGGAGAAGAAATTTATAGCGGAACTTCCACGGTCCAACCTACACCCATCCCTACTTATCCTACGGAATCCTTAGATATCTGTGGAAGTTATGGGTTCCTACGGCAAGGAATTTACGTTAGCATGCACATAAGGTGCAATCAATTTGGGGGCAATTTGCTAATAATTTGTTACATGAATTTGTTTGCGAACGACAGTGGTTACTAATGATTCGAACTTGATGAAAATCACAGGGTAGGCAACACCTAAACTCACATCATTCTTGAAAAATCATGAAAATAACACGTACAAACTCAAGGTAATCCAGCACTACTTAGCGTTTGTACGTAGGTACTCTATACTCGCATGCGCGTGGTTTTCTTGGATCCCAATGTTTAGAAAACGTGTGAACCAAATAACCTCTGCAAAGTTGGGTGGTCAGTGGTGTCGCGGAATCGCGTTTTCATTTCATTTTTCTTGCGAGTCTACCAAGGTAGCGGAAGCTTTGTTTTTACTTTTTACCTACGTTTTAGACCTTCCTGAACAATTTATTTTAGTTTCGTACCTGTGTGTCTTTCATGAAATCCTTGTAACGGGCATAACTATACGAAATTATTATCCGATTTCGATGAAATTTTCAGAGATTGTGCGGGTTGGCGTGGAGACGGTTCTCTATGAAAACCATCTCTCCTGGACTAATGATAGCCACTGCGCATGCGCAAACGTGAATTTCCTTGACTCACCCGAATTTGATGAATTTCTCAGGTATTGTTCAGATTGACGTGTAGATGACCCCCTTTGAAAATCTTGGCACCCAAATTGATAGTGAGTACCCTCTGCGGATGCGCTACCATCCTTGTAACAGCCATAACGTCTACATTTCTCATTCGATTTCGATGAAATTTTCGGGGGTTTTGTGAGTTAGCGTGCATATGGCCCCCAATGAAAATCATCACCCACGGATTGATAATAGACGCTGCGCAAGCGCAAACGTGATTTCATTGTAACAGCCATAACTTCCACATTTGCCATCGGATTTCGATGAAATTTTCAGGGATTATGCGGATTAGGTTGTAGATGGTCTCCTATGAAAATCATCTCCCCCGGACTGATAGCCGGTGCGCCTGCGCGAATGTGAATTTCTCGTAACGGCCATAACTTCCACATTCTCTATCCGATTTCGATGAAATTTTCGGGGAATATGCGGATTAGGTTGTACATGGTCCCCAATGAAAATCAAGGCCTTAAAATTGACAGTAGTCTCTGCGCATGCGCAATCCTTGTAACAGGATTGTTCAGATTGGTGTGTAGATGGTCCCCGTTGAGGGTATTGCAAGGTACTTTGAGATTGATGTTTTCAGAACTATGCGTCGAATCATCTATAAAATCGGGTAATGGATACGAGGAAGCCCCATGTGCGACACCCACTAGGCAGACGGTTTTTCCTTGAATTCGGTGAAATCTTCAGAGAATGTGCGGTTCGACGTGTAGACGGTCCCATATTAGGGTAGTTCAATGTAGGTACTTAGAGATTGATGTTTTGAGATTAGCTACATAAATTATTATCATCGGATCAATACAATCGGGAAGCATACGAGAAAGCTATGCGCCACACCCACTTGGCAGACGATTGTTATTTGAATTTGTTAGGTACGACAACGAAATGTTCATCATTTGGCAACAAGTGATAATTTTTGACCTGTTGCGAATTAAAATAAAATTTACTTTCTTGCTCGAAACTGTAAAAAGTGTAAAGAATTTTCTAAAAGATAGAGAGAATTCTAGAAAGAGAAAATAGAACACCGACGCTGCAATCCCGATTTTCAAATCATAAAATTCTGTAGATTTTTTAAATACTTCGATTGAGCTCTATGAGCTCACTTTTCCAAATTAACACTTGTATCATCACGAAAAAAAATGTAGTTGAAAATTCTTTTGATTTGAACGAAGAGGTCTAGATACATTTCCCATTATTATGGATCATAAACTTCGACGCTTATAGCTAATACAAGAAAACATAATAAATTACAGGAAAGAAAGTAGTCAAAAATAGCACTATCAACTGTAAGAACTATCACTGGGTTATTCAGAGATGCCTTGAGCGAAAAAAGTAGATTATGAAAAAAAGGCAATTCATCAAGAAACATTTCGAGACTGGTGATTCTTCCAAGTACCACCCGCCCGACCACCCCATGTTGTTGTCAACGCACCGGATTAACTTCTGACCCCGAACTCTTCCGTGTTTGGAGGAAAGCCCTCGCATTCCTCGCCCGCCTTCGATTTTTTTGAAGTCCTAGCTTTCGCCGCCTCGACGCTTTACGATCGTGCTACACACACTATCTTCAAAATTGCAATTTTTATAGACTCTCACTTAATTGCCGTTCTGCGCTATTATCCCACTTTTTCGAAAAAATTATCCTAAAAGCCCAAAATAAATATTTCAAAATTATAAAATTTCAAAAAATGTACAATTTAAAGAAATTAACAAAAGTTAAGGGTTGAGCGCCATTCACATGTGTGTGCTGAGTGCAATAAAACTTTCAGATTGAAAATTGGATGAACAGGCGAGGAGAAAAATGAGAACTACGTTTGAGTTCATTTTGAAGCGCAACGTGGTGGCTGTTTCTGGAACTATTCCCGGGATGATTGGCCTTAAAACATGATCAATCTGGTTGTGAACAGTTCTGTCAGGTGAGGTCCATGTAACATGGTGGATACTCTTGTGGCAAAACATAGTGCTGCTCACAACCATGTTCCTTGCTGCTCCAAATGCCATGAGACGGTCGCCATTATCGTTGGTTACATCATGGATACCATACTTCCCATTTATGGGGCGGTAAATAGATTCTTTCCCAACTTGTGCATTCATGTCCCCAAGTACTATTTTTATGTCATGCGCTGGGCAAGCATCATATACTCTCTCTAACTCTTCGTAGAATATATCCTTGTCATCGCCGTCTGATACTTCAGTAGGCGCATGTACACATATTAGAGAATAGTTGATGAATCTCCCCTTCACACGCAAGGTCGCAATCCTCGATGACACAGCCTTGAAATCCACTATCAGATGCTTGACTCGTCTTCTCACTGCAAAGCCTGTTCCATACAAGTGAGTCTCCTCTTGACAACTATAAAACACTGTCCAGTTCTTTTTTTCTAGAATCCCAGAATTTACCCAACGAATTTCCTGTAGAGCTACTATGTCAGCCTTGTACTTATCAAGTTGATCGAGCAGAATTTTTAAGGCACCAGCTCTATAAAGGGTTCTGACATTCCATGTTCCTATATGCAGTTCCTTATTACGTAATCCGTTCGTGCTGCCTTTTGACGCGCCTGGTCCAAACCTATAAATCAATCCGGCCGATATTTGTCCTTGAGTTTTCGTAACAATTGGAGTTTTACAGGGTAGGGTCGTTAGCCCTACGCCTAACCCCCAACCTGGAGGACCAGGTCATTTTTGATCAGGGTTTTCCTCCCCTAGGTCGGTTGCTAAATAGCTATAGAGTCCGACCCACCCTCGCAGTGTCTAAGCCGCTACTGGTTGATTTACCAGGCGCCTTCGACTGATCGAAATGAGCCAACAAGGTAAGTATATTACCTCAGCCTCAAACCAATGATGGTGGGTGCTGCTGCCCTCCACCATCCCTTTTAGTCGCCTCTTACGACACGCAGGGATACGGCAGGGGTATTCTTAAAATCCCCCACTGCAGGATACCAAAGGGGAGGGAAGGGGTCTTTAAATCGGACACTGATCTTACTTCCCTGCGAGAGCACGGAATCTGATCCTTCTTCCATGGAGCCTCGTATTTATTTTAGCTTCAAAACGAATGAATGCGATATCTCTTCCACAAAGTGAAACAACCCTTCGGTTCTACTCCTCCCAAGCTACACGATGGCGTGCTTATCTCAATTTGGCCCAAAAATCTCTCCTCACAGCGATTCAGAAGTTTAAATTGGCTACATATTTGCTTCCGAGTTTTAATCATTATTTTACTCCAAAGAAGTACTCAAGTATTGATTGAAATATATCACGGCTAATTGCTGTGAGTGTTTATGAATGCTTTATCTGGGTATGCCGATTCGAGGGATTTGAATTTCCAAGGCATCTTCGTCAATCCGTTTTTTCTCCACTGCAAATACCGACTGTCGCGTACAGTTGCGTTACCGATTTTACTGTATTTCACAGTACCTTATCGTTTTCCCTTTTAATACTTAGAATTTATAGTTTAAGGTAGAATGGAGGTTTCACATTAGGTCTAAACATAGTCTTCTGCACGCTTGCCCATGATCGATATAATTTGCCCTTTTTGTTTTATCATTTTCAAGAAAAATTTTAACCCCCACCACCTCAAAATTTGACGGTTTACGTTTCAAGTACTGTAGAATCGAGTTATCAAATTTCCTAACGAAGGCACTTTTTTATTTCGTCGAATTGAGTGAGAAGCGTTTATTTTTTTTTAAATAAACTCGATTATGAAGCTAAAATAAGGTAGGTAGGTAGAGACAATGGCAAAGTTGTGTTCTTTGTGACCTATACAGAAAAATTTTAAACCATTGTGTAATAATTTACAGCGTTTTTCATTATTGTTTTTCCTGTGACTGGCCAAGCTGTTTGCCTGACGAATATTCTCAGCTGACGCCCTTGACTTCAAACCGATACTTCGGGACATCAAGGGTTGAAAAGGTTCGGAAGTAAAAGATGATTAAAAATTTATTTAATAATTTCGTAAGAGATATTCAGTACACATCACCGACTTTCACTACTATTGACGGTTGTTACACCTCTCGCCCTCTTTATTGCTCCCACACTTTTTATTGCACTATTTTATTGGTTTTTATTTATTTTCTATTCCGAGTTCTTGCGTTTATTATGATTGAACGGCCGTCGAGATAAACGGTTCTGTGGTTTATGAAGAATGTCGACCGTTATCATTCACAACTGTTCCTTATGCAGTGGGTGGACGCCTTGTAGTGCGAACATGTTCGTCTTGGAAGGATCGACAAGGTAAGAAACAAACAAGAAAATACTTAGTATCATATAGCAAACATATTGTTAAGTAATGCATGCATTCCAGGGGAAGTCCCATTGGATAAGCGGTAGATCAGTTTAAACCAGTAGGTAAGCTATAAAACTGTTTCTTATCATTTATTTAGTATTTTAGGCAATAAACAGTGGTCTCCCCTCTCCTCACCATTTTCCGCCATAACGTTTCTGGCGGCATGGGAGCATTGAATTTGAAGAGCTTTTGAAAATCCATGATCAACGATACCCAACATGCGAATTCGAGTTCACCCCCCCCTCCCCACCCCCCGCATGGTGCCAGTCTGGCACCAAAGCGGGAATACGTCGTAACGTTGAACTTAGTTACTTACTTATTAGTTTTGGTAGGAAGTCCGTCGAGGTTCACATCCGTAATTCAAGGAGAAAAAAAAAAAAAAATGCATGGTGGCACCACTATTAGTTCCATGGTGGTAGAGAGAATAATTGATGAAAATCCGGAGGTATAATGAGAACTTTTCCTCAATTTCAAAGCTTGGGTACAATTAGTAATCTATAAAGGAACCGAAATATTAAAAAATCGGATTTTTGTGAATATTATCCCTCCACTCGCCCCCTCCCCATGCTAATTTTGATACTCTGGTGAAATAGTGCGCAATTTGGAGATTTTTGAGTCGAACAAAAAAAGACACACGCAAAACGGTTGGAAATTGAGGCCTGGGCAGAGTACACAAAATTATGCCCGCAAACGCACGTTTTTCAATCATTAACCCCCCCCCCCCCCTTCCACCCTTAAAAAGCAAAATTCGATATTCCGGCGACGTAGTGCACAACTAGATAGATTTCCGCATCGAATAAAAAAAGAACCATGAAAATTGGTTGAAAACTAGGGCCCAGGTAGATTTTGTCACACACACACAGACATACACCTATGGGTTTTTTTTCACGTATTTGGATTCAGAGTGGTCTAAAACGGATTACTGTGTAGTTATTTTTCTTTTCTGTTGAGTGTTGTCCTCCTTCACCCCAGATCAATCGCACAAGGACGCCCAAGTCTTACTGTGGGACGTCCTAGAAAGGTGGACAAGGACTCCAGCAGTTGTTTGAATTGCGTTGTTTTGAATTGCCGAAAATTCAAATGTTCCAAAGGTTTCTTTTTACGTTTAGAAACTATTCAAGAACTAAATTAGTACTTTAGAAAGTATTTCAGGGTTTTTTTGTTCAAGTAATTTTTTAAATTTTATTTCAACTTGTCAGTTCTCTGAATGGCTGAAGCGACTTTTCTCAATTGAGGTTTATCATTTCCAATAATTTACTACATTCGTGTTGTGTCAATATAACTTGACTTCCCTCGACTGGGGATCGATCTCTGACACAAACCTGAATCAGGCCCGCTACCACTCAGCCAAGGATTGAATGGGACAGAAATGTAAAAAGACAACACACAACACCTGAATAGCGACCACTTGAGTCGGATGTCCTATTTGAAGCCTCTTTACTTGAATCTATGAATTGTGAAGATGACTTGAATCCAAACATTAAAGCCAACTATATTCCACAGGAATTTTCCTGTTGTTTTTGTGAACTTACTGGTGGTCGGGTCTTGTCGAAGGTCTGCATAGCGACCTTGAAACCTTCGCCTTCGCTGAGCAAAACATTTTCTTTCGGTACTCGAACGTCTTCAAATGTGATTCCTCTCGTGTCTGACGCTCTCTGCCCCATGTTCAGTTCCTGAAAAACGAAGAAAATCAGGAATCTAGTTTTGAAAACAAAACATTTTCTACTTCATCACAACTTTATGAAACAATGAAAATACCAAATCGATGGCAACAGATCAAGATTGATGATATGAAAAAATGGGGTTTTGAGGTAGCGATCTTGCTTGATCCACAATTTAAAGCGGAATGGCGAGGTGAGCTCGATTATTTTGTTGGTAGCACTGGAATTAAGTACTTTACAAGAGAAGAGTCTCGCGCGAGCACACCACAAGGCACAACTAGCGCTCAGTACTCCGTGGGTGTCATACCAGCGCTAGTTCTCCTTGGCCCCACAGGGAGCGCAGGATTATTGGGATGACCGATGTTACCGATAATAATTGGAGCGCAAATGCCAAACAACCGCCAATTTATCGCTTATTACCTATGTTATTGCATAAGTAAATCTATATTCAACTAAAATAATGAAAAACCAAGATGACTAAGCTCCAGCCCTTCGTATAATTTTACACACATTGCACAATGGTACCTAATGATATAAATATCAGATATTTATATAACGAAGATTCTTCGTTTTATTATAAAACTCTATTATAAAAATATTTTCCCTATACACTCCATTATTCATTCTTACTTTTCATCACTTCTTCATTGATTGGCCACACATTGGGGATGGAATATTTCTCTTAATTCGGTAGTTCTTTTTGATTTTCTTATTAGATAATAAAGAGTGAAAAATATAAACAATTGCGAATATCATATATAATTATATCCCATTTTAAATAAATAAATGATGATAAATGTAATGATATTTCATTTTATAACCAATATTATACTATTATAATAGATTTTATTTTTAAAAAACATGAATACTGGAGAATATTAAAAATAAATCCAAACTAACCACAAATATTCATGTGTCGTTTGTTTGGTAATTGCATAACTTTTTCATGGTGTGTCGTAGGGAATTGTGAAATTCAAAATGCCTTTTTAGTGATTGTCGCTTAGTAAGTATCTATATCAGGAAATAGTTCAATTTTCTAACAAAAGGAGGGCTCAAGTACCTAAAGAAATCGATTCTACTCGGCGAGATGAATCCAACGATAGGTACCAAAAGCTCGATTTTGGAAATATCGTCACTTGAGAGGTATTTTTGCATAACGCGGCCCAATGGATGTTAAAGCGTGATTAACAAGACTTTGATAGTTAAATGAGTTTGAGATCAAGATAAGGAAAAATGTCTATAATTTGCCTCTGCTGCACTCTCGGGGCTGTCTTATCAAATTATTGATAACATCGGTCATCCTCACATGATGCGCGATCAGCTGACTAGTACTCAAAGCTGCCATGAGCGCTAGTTGTGCCTTTCGGTGTGCTCCCGCGAGACTCTTCTCTTTACAAGTTGAACAACATGCGTTATGAATTCCCAGTGGGCGATGGGTGTAATCAAAGGATTTTTTCTCGCCCCTAAAAACCGGCAAAATTCTTATACATGTAGTCTTGTAGCCGATTAGGTCTCTGTATCTGATTGATGTAAAAATGTATTGTATGAGTTCGGAAGATACAAAACTTAGTAACTTAAGGGGGTCTCAGTCGGTCACTGTTACTTCCTCATTCTGGGTTAGTCTAACCTCTTACGAACGGGCGCTCAAAGTTCCAAAATTATACCTTAATTTGACATTTTCAATGATTTTTGAAATTCATTAGTGCCTCTACCTAGGGAGTTGGAAAACTAAAAGATTGCAGCTGGAATAATCAAACCCAAAAATTAATTGCCAGATAAAAAGGGGAAAAACCGTTTATTCACTGACTTCAGTCAGCGTTTTTCCCCTTTTTCTCTGTGTGAAATAAACTGTTCTCAACTACGGACCTTTGAGAAATTATTCTCCCAGGTACTTCAATTTCCTTACCTTCCTTCCAGGTGTGATTCCCGGAGTTTCTCTTTCCACAATGAAACCGGTGAATGCTTTCGAAGCGGGACATTTTGGGTCGGGGTTGGTTCTCGCAAGAAGGAAGTACCTGGCGATGAAAAAAAAAGAAAAAAAAAACACATTAAAACGCGTACTTCAATGCAGTAATACATCCATCATGGTTACATATATTAGAGGTGTGTCGGTACTGCTGTACTGACCCACCACCGATTGAGGTAGGAATCGCGGGGGTTGTGGTTAACAAAACCCAGACTGCAGTGCAGGGTCTGCAGAGCAGGGTAGGGATCCAAGGGTTATGGCCAACTTTTTGATGGCCACTTGGATCCCATCATGTGAGTTTTGTAAATGGGGAATTTGCCCCACAATTTTTTAATTTTTTTTTGCGAAAGAGGGTTCATTGATGTGCAAGAAAACCATAGTGTGCTGCTCGAAAACGCATCCAAAAAATTTAGAGAATTTAAGGAAGATGGAAATTTCAAATGTATCAGGAGTTTGTGACCTGACGAGTTTCCCCTTACGACAGCAGCGCTACCTCTGATAGCGCACATTAAACAACTAGCTTACGTGATCAAACACACGGGAGCGCCCCAATCTGGCTGAGAGAACCCAGACACGAAAAGGACGAAAATATGCAATTTTAAGCTTGATTCACTTAGGTGTGCAATGTCCGTAATGCAGTGGGGTGAAGTGGGGGTGTTCCGTAATGCAGAAAAGAGCGTTCACATGGCTGAATGATTAGGCGATTACGCAGAAGCACGCAGTACATTCTGCGCAGAATTGTTTTCAAACCAAAACAATGATTCTGGTTATTTTGTCAATAAACGAGACAGAGTCAATAAACTTTTTGTGAACAAATGACGAGAGTTTGTTACGAAGTTTAACGAAGTTTGTCAAAGTTCATCCGTAATACGTAAAATATCCTATTAAATAGGATATTTGATGAAAATTTTTTTCAAAACAATACAATCAGCTCCCAAAGTCGACATCCAAGAAGATCAGTCCTGCACCTTCAATTGGCTCCAGCCAATAGCATCCAATGGGGAATTTGCCTCACATTTTTTTTTTTTTTTTTCGAATGAGGGTTTATTTTTATGGAATAAAACCATAGTGAGCTGCTCGAAAACGCATCCAAAAAATTTAGAGAATTTAAGGAAGATGGAAATTTTAAATGTGGTGGCAATGTGTAAGAGGCAGCCATGTTTGAAACGTAACGGATATTCTACCAATCTGACTTCAAAGGAGGTTCTGTGGCGCTTACCACAAAAGCGGAACATACACGAACTTTTAGCTTCCGAGTAGTGCGCACAAGAGTGCGCCGCGAACTGGCAGGAAGAACCCAGACACAAAAGTGACCAAAAGAAACAACATTACTCACTTTTTTACAATACGATTCTACCTACTAGTTTATCAAGCATTATTAGTCTTCATTTTCTCTTATTTAGTTTCAAGATTTGAATCACATTATTCGAGTAGCCATTTCACTGGATCGTTTTGTGTGGCGGTGCTAGAACTCTGTCTGTTGTCGGAGTTGTTTTCGCGTCGTTTTTTTTTTCGTATGACGTCAACAATATTCCTCGATTTTTGCGGTGTTTTGTAACAGAGCTTCACTTGTTTAGCCATTTTCTCCTACGGTAATTTTTCCCCCTTGGTTATTCCTAGTGTTGAACGTTATTCTAGGGCCCTATTATAGGATTTGACTTGAAATTCCAGAATCTAAAATTGAGGCAAATTCCCCATTACGCACTAAGGATTACGGACATTTTTGCACCTATGTGAACCAAGCTTTACTCACTCTTGCTTACAATACGATTCTACCTATCAGTTATCAAGCATTATTAGTCTTCATCTTCTCTTATTTAGTCTCTATATGAGTTAGTTTTGATATTTGGATCACATTATTTGGGTGGATCGTTTCATGTGGTCACGAAGGCGCCTACAACTCTACCTGTTGACATTCTCTGAAACTATTTGCTGAAACCCCTTTTACGCTTCACGGTGTTTTTTGACACCGCTTCACTTGTTTACGCATTTTCTTCTACGGTAGTTTTTTTCCCTCGGGTATTCCTGGTGTTAAACGTTATTCTAGGGCCCTATTGTAGGATTTGACTTGAAATTCTAGAATCTAAAATTGAGGCAAATTCCTCATTGTCAAAAACTAGGGCGCCGACCTCCATAGTTGGAAGTCCAAGCTAGTTAAAACAGGTACCGTCAACCGGGGTGATATGGATCATTTTTTGCAGTTTTTATTGAAAAATTAGACCCCACTGTTTTTAGAGCAAGATGGCTTTCCGAATATAGATTCTCTGAGATGTCAAGAAGACGGTACCATGTCAATTTTTGTGATTTGCATCTTTTTCTACTTTTATTTTTTTTAATGAAAAATGATCCATATCACCCCATTAGTCGGGGTGATATGGATCAAAGCCAAAAACCGATGTAAAATTCACTCCAATCCAGTAACGAGGTGAAATGAATCCCTAAAATTATTTTTAAAAATAGAAGATCGAATAAATGAAAGGTAAAAAAAGAAAAGGGCTTCGAAATTAGGATATTGATGGTGCATTCAGGCTTCACTCCATCGAAGCCTGAATGCACCGTCAATTTCCTCATTTCAAAGCCCTTTTCTTTTTTTTTACCCTTTCATTTTCTTTTTTGACTGTTCTTCAGTTCAGTAAAATAATCATTGACAGTGTCCCAAGTAATAAGTGCTCGTGCTCTTTTGAGATGCCCTGGTAATGGTAATGTCGAGGCATTTTCTCCCGATTCACTCCACCCCTCAAAAACTCCGAAATTCACAAAATCAATCACTGACAAGGGGGGTTTTAAGTTGAAACAAAACAAAAAATCGATCTCTTTTCATGAGAAGTTGTTGATATGATAAAACGCTGCAAATCATTGCTCAAAGGTTTATTATTTTCTGTATAGATCAGCCTTCTGTATTAGACCAACAAAAACCGTATAAATTGTTGAAACACATGGGTAGTAACGTGGCTGTTGCCTATTGGTTTATTCAATTAAACTGATGATTTTATTAATAATAAATCGTCGATGAAGTGAGTTTCAGGAGGCACTCATTTCAATGTCGGTAGGTACTATTTTTCGAATTGTATGTACCTTGAAACGCGAAACATAATATTTTTGGTTTGCTTTGAGCAATGGATTCGGAGCTCACTCAGCTGATCAGTGATCTGAAGAGTGAAGAAGATCTCCTCGATTGCTGGAGACGCCTGGAAGAGCACCTCCATTCAATAGGATTGAAAATGGCTTTGGAGCTCACTCAGCTGATCAGTGATCTGAAGAGTGAAGAAGATTTCATCGAATGCTGGAGACGCCTGGAAGAGCACTTCCATTCAATAGGATTGAAAATGGCTTTGGAGCTCACTCAGCTGATCATTGATCTGAAGAGTGAAGAAGATCTCATCGAATGCTGGAGACGCCTGGAAGAGCACTTCCATTCAATAGGAGTAAAAATGGCTTTGGAGCTCACTCAGCTGATCAGTGATGTGAAGAGTGAAGAAGATCTCCTCAAATGCTGGAGACGCCTGGAAGAGCACTTCCATTCAATAGGATTGAAAATGGCTTTGGAGCTCACTCAGCTGATCAGTGATCTGAAGAGTGAAGAAGCTTTTGAGCAATGATTTGCAGAGTTTTTTACCCACCAACATTTTTTTTACCAACCAACTTTTTTTGACCTACCAGCTAGGTACTACCTACCACACCTTACTGGCTTCACACCTTCACAATCAAGTTTATTAGAAAGAACTAAACGCTTAACACTCGATTCGAAAAATAGAAAGCTTCATATGGAAATTTGATTACTGGTTACGCAGAAGGCAAAACTGTATACAAATCGAAGAAAAGAACCGCGATCGCATTTTAATCCGATAAAATTTGAATGGAGATTAGACCTCTTTTGCGATTCACACTCATGATTCTGTTTTATCGAAGGAAAACCTTCAAGTACTCGTAGGGACCGAACGGTTTGTCCTACAGAGCTCCGGGTGGTCTCAAAAATTTTTAAAAATTCAATACTATTTAAAATTGGTGAAAAAACGATACCTTTATTTCGAGAGTTTTCGAGCTAGGGCACTCTTGAAAATTTCAACCCTTAATTTTCACCCCTTAGAAGTGACCTACATCAACCAAAAGCTTCGCGGCACAACTAGACCCCAAATGGAGCCCATATACCAAATTTGAACCAAATCGGTCCAGTGTTGCTAAGAAAAGTGCCGCGTACGGCGGACGGACGGAAATTTTTTTATTCGATTTTCGTATTCTACGTACCTTGAAACGTAAAACATCAAATTTTGAGGGGGGGTTAAAATTGTTTTTTTCTTGCTCGATTCCAAAGGCTTATTATTGAAAATAATAAACCAAAAATACGCAGATCAAGTTTTCTGGTCATAGGTTGGTTACACAGATGAACGTAAACAAACAAAACAAAAGTGCGGCGTTTCTATGGATCTGATAATCTTCATGGATGACCTTCTAACATCCTTGAATCGACTGAATCATGGATGAAGGTGGTGAAGCAAAATGCCTAGTTCAATATTCTGCTACCAGATCACATCAAAACGTCACCAGGTAGCGCTGCAATCGCTAAAAGCGTTGCTGCCTCCAAAGTATCCATATCACCCCGGCTGATTCATAACACCCCGTTATACTACTTGCTAAAGCAAGGACGCTGATTGTGCCAACAATCCCTCTCTGGAGGAGTGCATCCTCCACCGCTTGCAGACCACAATTCATTGCCTCAGGACTCCTTAACTGACTTCCATTTGGAAGTACCAGGACCCCCCTTCAAAGGCAAAATTCGAAACTCCGGCGATGTAATGCACAACTAGATAGATTTCCACATTGAACAAAAATGAACCACGCAAAACAGCTGAAAACTAGGATCGGGACAGAGTACACAAGATTTTGTCACACACACACATTCATACACTTATGGTTTTTTCGCAGATTTGAAATTAGAATGGTCTAAAACGGATTAGTACGAGGTTATTTTTGTTCGTTGAGTGTTGTCCTCCTTCATCCCAGATTAATCGCATAAGGACGCCCAAGTCTTACTGTGCGACGTCTCAAACGCATCCCACGTGACGGTTACAGAGAGCCAACCGGGAAATTGGGGGAGATTTTCCTTCAAAACAGACCCCCTAATTCAAGGAATCTTTGGAATTTACCAGTTAGCAACTCCTCCGTTCGTGATCCACATTTTCTGGCCGTTGATGATGTATTCGTCTCCTTTCTTTTCAGCTCTAGTCTTGACCCCATTTACATCGGAACCTGCGCCAGGTTCTGTTACGCAATAAGCCTGTAAATATAAAAACGAAAAATAATCTCTGAAATTAGCAAAACTTTACTTAAATTTATAGAAACGGAAAATTCAATAAAATCCTTGAAATTGATTTTATTCAACACGAAAAAATGACGTAAAATAGATGAAACTTACAGCTACTAGAGGCTCCTCAACTAGTCGGCCGAGATACTTTTTCTTCTGTTCTTTATTACCAGCAATCAGTACAGGAGTTTGCTGAAAGACACATTTGAAATTAATGAATATTACATTTGATAATGTATAATTTGGCGACAATTTTCTTATTTTTTCTGATGAGTCACCTAGGGTAGCTTGTATATTTGCCGTTTGCACGTTTATTTTTGACTGAGTTCTCAGTATTTGAAGTATAACTCGTCCACGAATTTGACCATATTACATGTTATGGTGGATTCGTCCTCCCGAAGCTGACCTTCCTCTTCGTCGGAAGACATGGTATTTGCAAAGGAAAAACACTTCCGAATTGTAAACAAATTTTATTACCTAAAGAAACTTTACTATTTCAGAAATGGAACTCGAGTTAGCGATACTCCCCATCGGACAGCATTTACTACAAATTTGATATCAAAATGATCACATGACACCTCAAAGGTTCACACTCAAGCGAGCTACAACAATAACTGTTCAAACAGAACTAGAGGAGGGCTTAACGGGTGCCCCCTCTCTTCTCTCAGTAGTTTCAAAACCTGTCACGAGGGGATTTGTGAGCAGCTAGTGACGACACTACTGTGTTTCTCGAGTTTAAAATAACAATGTCAGTAAATCTGATGATATCGTCGGCTTACAAGTGAAATTCACTAAGGCCCGGTTCAAAAAAAATCTGTAACCTTGATAGTTACGTAACCCCATGGTTACCCTTGATAGTTACGTAACCCCAGGGTTGAAGCAAAGAGCGTTCAAAAAAACTTTTGGGGGTAAGGTTACCTTGATAGAATCGATTATTCGTTTAACCATGGTGAACTTCAAGGTTGCCATGGATACCCGACGCTCTGAAGTTCGGCGTTCCTCACCATGGAAGTAAGATAGCCCGATCCTTCTTCCATGGTTACATCACCATGGATTTCTGACATGCAAATCACGATTTTGGCAACACTGTCACCTACATAACCTGCAGTTGTATCTACTTTTTCGCGGTTCACCCGAGTTTTGTGTTGCGTGCGTCCTGTTGAAAAGTTGATTTCAGCTTTTATTTGTAGAACAGTTTTCTTTTTCCCGGGAATTATCAAGTTTTTCATCTCTCGAAACAAACTACTCGTCACCAGAATTCTGTTATCTTCGCATCAAGATCAAGTGAATCCAACGTATACTATTGTTGACTCTGTGCGAATTTTACATTGTTTGAATGCCAATGAAATTTCTGAATAAATGCTCCCTTGTTTTTCATTGAATGTTGCATATTATTTATTCATCTACCAACATACCTAACTACAGATCTACAATAAACAGGCGACGAGAGTCAGTTCACGTAAGTAGGTACCATGTAAGATTTCAATTGATACTTAGTTCCGTTTGTTGTGATCATCTTTCTTGAAGTTGCATGTCAAATTGGTAAAAATGCTCTTACGACAGTTATCAAGTTCAATACCTTTGAAAAAATACCTTCTTTTCACACAATCGTAGGTAGTTGGTTAATTATGGATGTCTGCATTTAGGTGTTACGTCCACAAGTTCGTACATCTATCCTAGTATGATAGATCTATACTTCCGTTTTTGTATTAGTCTGCACTTCCTGGTAGGTAGAAACGAAGTACCTACCTACTCTAAATTATCTGTAGATATGTTACGGACGTGTTGTTAGACAAACAAGGAACCAGTAGAAAGGTAGCTACTGCAAAATCGGTAAGGTATTATAGACCCAAAAAAATGCAGTGAGATCTGGAAAAGCTAGTGTTGTTCACTACTTTCTAAAGGTGAAAACGATCAAAATCATCAGTAGGTAGGTTTTTATATCGCAATGTAGGGTCAGAAAGGGATGTAAATTTATTGCTTTTTCAATACGGCAAATATTCTAATTTTTGTAATAGATGGAAATGAACTAGAAACTGTGCACTTCTTCCATCAAATCGAAACACGAGCCGCCATTTTGTCGAGTTTACCATGGTAAACTTCATTTAACCCCAGGCATTAGTGGGGTTACGTAACCCAGGTTACATTTAGGGTTATGTTAAAAAAAAAAGATTATTCAACTTTTTTGAACGCACTTTTTCTTACCTGGGTTACGTAACCCCAAGGTAAACTTCAACCATGGGGTTAAATGTTTTTTTGAACCGGGCCTAAGTCATTTTTTTCGATTTTCGGTTTATTGGCTATTCTTATGTATTTTTTAACGCCCGATCGATTGGTGACGTTAGTTTTGGGATCCGAGCAACCGTTCCCTAGGAAAAATGCAAAATGGCTTTTCACAAAGTCAGAATTAAAAAAAAATATTCAGTAGAAAATCATTAAGTCCTTGCTGTGATGATTTTATCAAGACTTAGTGAATTTCTCCAGAGTAATGTTTCATAATGGCAATATTATTGCCGTTGAAATGAAATTCACTAAGTCACTTGAATGGATTCATTTCTGATCCTAAAATAATTGTAAAGGCAGTTGAAAATTAGATTTTAAATAAATTATTTTTAACCACACTCCTTATTAAAATCTTTCTCCTCCCAAATTAATGCGATCAAAATTCAGGGAGAAATTAATAGAAGAATCCTTAAGTCATCACATCTCAAGAGTGAAAATCATCAAGTCACTACAGTCAGGTGAAATTCACTAAGTCAAGTCCCTTCGTACGAAAAGAACCTTCTAAAGTTAGATGTGAATGCGCTAACCACAAGGGGTTCACATGGAAGTAAGTAGACATCATGAAGTAGCTACACACCAAAGTTCAACCCTCTAATCCAATTTCTCCCTAGCAAAACGGCTCTCACCACAAACTGAATTTTTCAAATTTGATTTTCTCAAAACTATAACATTTGACTTAGTGAGTTTCTCTTGTAAGCCGACGATATTGCAAGTAAAATGGTAAACGTTCAATCGGGTTCAATCCGGGTTTGAGTCTTCGTTTTCATCAATCCATCACATACATATCAAGTGAAATAAGTACCAAGTCAGGTACGCCAGGACTAGTCTAAATAATTCCTACGTAGTAAAACATACCCCAAGACCGCTGGCTTCCAGTGCCGTCATTATTCCCGTGCAACCATAAGCAAGCTCTTCAGCCACTAAGCATCCATCGAATACACCCATTCCCAAGCCACCTGACAAACAAGGAATACATTGAATAAAATAATTAGACCCAGTTATAAACAAATACGTTAAGTGCAGTTTTTTGGATCGGTCTGTACTTCCATCCATGTTTAGGGATGGCAACGACACATCGATATATGAAATGTATCGATATATTTATATCGATATAGAGGACCAACATTATCGGTCGGACTTGTTTTCAATACGTAATTTTTTTTTTAAGTACCTAAAAATTAAATATTGAAATGAATGGATGAAAAGGGACACCTGTACCTGTAAAAACATCAAGTAATTTTATTCCAAATTGTAGGTATCACGTACCTAGGCGTGATGGGTTGATTTCAGACTGTTGACTACAGCTCAGACATGATTGTGTACATGAATACTTTCTAGAGATGGACGGTATCTAACGTAACAGTTAAAAATAACCTATTACCGGGTTTCGTTAATTCCGCTTGGAACCAGTGGCGTCTCCTCCAGGCAAACATAGCAAACACTGTTTGCCTTACTAAAAATATGCAAAATAAATAAATAAATTTTTGTTGAGATTCTCCTATGTTTCCATTTTTTGTAAGTAATATTTAGCTGATTTTGGAAAACTTTTATAATATTTAGGGACTATTTCATGATTATCATGGAATTTAGATTAAATAAGAGAAATTCTCTTAGAGAATGGAATAAGAAAGTACGTATTTTGCCTTGGATACTAGCCCGCAACACACCAGAGACTTGGATAGGTCGGTAATGTAGATGATTGCGGATGATAAGCGAACTAGCGCAGGGGCTGGTCCTCATTGCATCGCTGGATGCAAGGCAAGCAGTTCAAAAAAATGAATTTTTCGGGACTGTTTAGAGTGAGAGGCGACGATCGGTGGGGTGGCGGGGGGTCAGCGCGGGGTCCAGTATTACCATACCCCCACTACCATGCTATCAGCTGTTGCAAACAGTCGGAAAACTGTTTCGTGACCTTGAATACTTGGAAGATGAGCCATGGATACTAATTAGCCCATGCATAAAGACATAACATATCCATCCACCCACATTATCTCAAAGAAGGAAAGCAGTTCGTTTTTTCGCCGCCGCAAATATCAGCTGTATGACGTTGACTGGTGTCCCGTTCCCGATTTTACTGTGTTTCACTGTACCTAATCGTTTTTCTTGTTGATAGACACTAGGAAATAATTGCAAAACATTGTAGTATGAAGGTTTCACATCTTATTAGGTCTAAATTCAGAGTCTCCCTTTCTGGTTAATTATTTTCAAGAAAAAAGTTTGACCACCCTCAAATTTGATGGTTAACGTTTGTGGTAGGTACGTGTAGATTTTGAAATCGAATATAAAAAAAAAAAAAAAAAAAATCCGTCCGTCCGCGGATCTTTCCTTAATTATCATGGACCGATTATGATGAAATTTGGTATGTGGGCTCCATTTGGGGTCTAATAACTAGACACAACTGTTGTGCCGCATAGCTTTTGGTTGATGTAAGTCACTTCTAAGCGGTGAAACGGAATGGCTGAAACTTCCAAAGGCACCCTCTCTCGAAAACTCTCGATATAAAGGTATTGTTTTATCAGAAATTTAAGATTGTACCATTGAATTTTCGGAATCGAATGAGACTACCCATAGCTTTGTAGGACAAACTGTTCGCCCCCTACGAGAAGTTAGAAAAACGAGTATGAATCGCCTCTTTTGCGATGATTGCCCTTCAAATTTTAGTTAACTAAAATGCTTTCGCCGATCGTTTCTTTGGGATGTACTCGGTTTTGCTTCCTTAGCAACCAGTGATCAAATTTCTAAACGAAGGAATTCTTTATTTCTTCCAGTGGAGTGTGGAGCGTTTAATTCTTCCAAATAAACTTGATTGTGAAGGTAAAACATGGTTGGTAGGTGGTGACAATGACAAAGCTGAGTTCTTTGCTGGCACGTGATCAATACAGACAAAATGAACCTTTGTGTAATAATTTGCAGCCTAGCTGTTTGCCTGACGAATATTATCACGTGACGCCCCTGCTTGGAACCTGTAACCAAAACAATCCTGTTACTAAATTACGTTCCAGGGAAGTTTCTCCAAAATGTGTGGAGCCAGAAAAATAGCTTGGGTTTTTTGATCGAAAAAGAGTGAAAATACACTAACACGTAAATATGTCGGGAATAACTTGATAGAAACCCCAACTTAGTAGGAAACGAAAACTGGAGGTCAACGGAATGATACTTCGGAAAGGAATATCATGATAAACAAACGAAAGTAGGTCAGGAACGAAAAGTAGAAATCATAGAAACGATAACTTGGAATGGTATGTCGGAATGAGCTTCTGAGAAGGTCCCTGAAATAACCTATTGATAAATAACAGGTTATTGGAACCTATTACTCACCCAGAGCGGTAACGGTGGAACCTAATACGCAAATGTAACCGTTTCGCCAATCTCTAATGGTTTCTACCTACAGTGGCTCTCAAGGCTCAATATTATCTGACTCGAGCCAAAAGTAATGGAGACATGTCTAGATTAAAACTACCTACTATACGAAGAGAAGCATGACATTGTTGTGAATACATTGTATTCACAACAATTATTTTCAATTTTGAAGGATCATGATGTCTACCTATACCCCTGTCAATTTATAAATTAATTTAACATTGCAATGACAAAAAAAAACCAAAAAAACCAACCAAACAGCAGTCCAAAGGAACCTTAACAAAGTCCAAAGACAAGCATGCTTGGGAATCACCGGCGCTATGCCCACCTGCCCTACTGCAGCAATGGAGGTACTTCTGGACCTCTCGCCGTTACATATTCATGTACAAAGAGTGGCCTTCCTGGGGGCTGCAAGGCTGCTGCGGCTGGGATACATAAGACCGGAATCCAGGGTCAGCCACCATAGAATCCTTGAGAAGGATGAATGTGGAATGGCCCTGACAATCACTGATCTTATGACAGAAAAACAAAATTTCGAAATCCCTTTTAAGGTGGTCATCAATGACAGAGACCACTGGAAAAAGGGGATGCCCAACTTTGCACCGGGCTCTCTTGTGTGGTACACAGATGGATCAGTCATGTGTGGAAGATCTTTCATAGGCATTAAAGGCCCTTCGGCCAGCCTCGTAAAGTCTCTTGGGAAGAATGCCACAATCTTTCAGGCAGAGGTCCATGCAATTCAATTATGTGCTGAAGAAATGCTGAACAAGCATCTCAACAGAGCCAAAGTATACATTTTGTCAGACAGTCAGGCTGCCTTGAAGGCCATTGCTTCATACACCATAAATTCGAAGCTGGTCTGGGAATGCCTGAATACCCTCAAAACTGTGGCCCAGAACAACCAGGTTACCCTTTTATGGATTCCCGGTCATGAAGGTCATGAGGGTAATGAAATTGCTGATAACCTTGCTAAAAGAGGCTCAGAGTCCCTGCCAATAAGACCAGAACCGATCTTGGGAACCACCAAAAGTTGTTTACAAAACGTGGTTAAAAACTGGGAAAAAAACGAGCGAGTAAAATACTGGCAAAACCTCCCAGGTCTGAGACAGGCAAAACTATTCTTGACGTTCTCGAAGAAGCGGGCTAACGAGCTCATAGCTATGCCTAAAAAGGACGTCAGAATACTTGCGGGTCTGTTAACAGGCCACTGCCCACTTCGATATCACCTAAAGAAGATAGGCAAACAAACAACGGACATCTGCCGCTTCTGTGATATGGAAACGGAAGATGCCGAACATATTATGTGCTACTGTGAAGCACTGAGTCGAGCTAGATTCACAACCCTTGGAAGTGATGTCTTAGTGCCTGACGACGTTTCTAAGTTGACTTACACTGATCTTCTTTGCTTTGCTAAAAAGTGGGAAGAAGGGGTTTTCAGTAAACCCTTTTTAGTAGGCTAATATAGCCTGGAGGCACTCCACAATAGACCTCGTTAGGTCGCAGTGGAAGGAGTCTGAAAATCAGCTCGCAGTAAGACCTCCAATTATCTAAAAAAAAAAAAAAAAAAAACCTGCTACCCACCCAGAGCGGTAACAATGGAACCTAATACGCAAATATAACCGTTTCGCCAATCTCTAATGGTTTCTACCTACAGTGGCTCTCAAGGCTCAATATTATCTGACTCGAGCCAAAAGTAATGGAGACATGTCTAGATTAAAACTACCTACTATACGAAGAGAAGCATGACATTGTTGTGAATACATTGTATTCACAACAATTATTTTCAATTTTGAAGGATCATGATGTCTACCTATACCCCTGTCAATTTATAAATTAATTTAACATTGCAATGACATTTTCGCTCTTTTTTCAGTTTCAAACAATGAATTTCGATCATTCATACCCATTAACTTTTGAAAGTAGGTTGATACTTATTGACATTTTCATGTCTTTCATATGGCACATAATTGCATACGAGTCTGCAACACATTGAAACATTTTCATGCCCCCCCCCCCCTCCCTTCCCGAGACATCTGGGAGCTCGATTTTCGACTCAGCTGATCTGGGAGCTCGATTTTCGACTCAGCTGATCTGGGAGCTCGAATTTCGACTCAGCTGATCTGGGAGCTCGATTTTTCAACTCAGCTGATCTGGGAGCTCGATTTTCGACTCAGCTGATCTGGGAGCTCGATTTTCGACTCAGCTAGCTCGAGTTTCGACTCAGCTTATCTGGGAACTCAATTTTCGACTCAGCTGATCTGGGAGCTCGATTTTCGACTCAGCTGATCTGGTAATATCAAACTGTAAAGTACCTACCTAACTGTAAAGTACCTACCTGTAAAGTACCTAACAACTTCACTTCTGATGGTCATAATCATCATTGTGGCGACTTGGGACAAATTTCGTCGCATCAAATTTCGTTGCAACAAATTTCGTTGCATCAAATTTCGTGACGATTTTTTTGACATTTTCATGTCTTTCATATGGCACATAAAAAAAAATCGTCACGAAATTTGATGCAACGATATTTGTTGCAACGATATTTGTTGCAACGATATTTGTTGCAACGATATTTGTCCCAAGTCGCCACAATGATGATTATGACCATCAGAAGTGAAGTTGTTAGGTAGGTAGGTAGGTAGGTAGACATTTTCATGTCTTTCATATGGCACATAAAAAAAAAATCGTCACGAAATTTGATGCAACGATATTAAATATCGTTGCATCAAATTTCGTGACGATTTTTTTTTATGTGCCATATGATATTTTGTTGCAATTTGTTGACAAATTTTGTTGCAACGATATTTGTCCCAAGTCGCCACAATGATGATTATGACCATCAGAAGTGAAGTTGTTAGGTAGGTAGGTACTTTACAGTTTGATATTACCAGATCAGCTGAGTCGAAAATTGAGCTCCCAGATCAGCTGAGTCGAAAATTGAGCTCCCAGATCAGCTGATTAATTTTGAGCTCCCAGATCAGCTGAGTCGAAAATCGAGCTCCCAGATCAGCTGAGTCGAAAATCGAGCTCCCAGATCAGCTGAGTCGAAAATCGAGCTCCCAGATCAGCTGAGTCGAAAATCGAGCTCCCAGATCAGCTGAGTCGAAAATCGAGCTCACAGATCAGCTGAGTCGAAAATCGAGCTTCCTGATTAGCTGAGGCGATGTAGTTCATGTGTCGGGAGGGGAGGGGGGGGGGGGGGCATGAAAATGTTTCAATGTGTTGCAGACTCGTATGCAAGCGTTTTTTTCAAACAATCGCAGCTGAAAACAAGCCTTTGAAGTGGTCGTTTCTCCCGAGAAAACCAACAAGTTTCGATGATTTACCTCGTTGATACCACTAAATTCGAACTTGACTGCAGTCAGGTAAATCACCTTCAAGGTCCCTTGTTTCGCCCTATCTGAGCGTTTTACGTGCAATCGTTACCACGGCACGACTCAGTTACCCACGGCCGTTTCGCCCGTTAATGAAACTCACGTCATTATATCATGTTATGTGCCATATGAAAGACATGAAAATGTCAAAAAAAAAATCGTCACGAAATTTGTTGCGACGAAATTTGCTAACGAAATTTGCTAACGAAATTTGTCCCAAGTCGCCACAATGATGATTATGACCATCAGAAGTGAAGTTGTTAGGTACTTTACAGTTAGGTAGGTACTTCACAGTTTGATATTACCAGATCATCTGAGTCGAAAATCGAGCTCCCAGATCAGCTGAGTCGAAAATCGAGCTCCTAGATCAGCTGAGTCGAAAATCGAGCTCCCAGATCAGCTGAGTCGAAAATCGAGCTCCCAGCTCAGCTGAGTCGAAAATCGAGCTCCCAGATCAGCTGAGTCGAAAATCGAGCTCCCAGATCAGCGGAGGCGAAAATCGAGCTCCCAGATCAGCTGAGGCGAAAATCGAGCACCCAGCTTTCATACTTTTCTCATCACCGCCCATTACTCAGTGTTACCGCGACAGATGAATGTTTTTATTTAGAGTGTTACCGAATTAGTAGTTTATGGGAGGTATGTAGTTCATGTGTCGGGAGGGGAGGGGGGGCATGAAAATGTTTCAATGTGTTGCAGACTCGTATGCAAGCGTTTTTTGCGTTTTTTTATTAGATTTTCGGATTCTACGTACCTTGAAACGTAAACCAACAATTTCACTCCTTAGAAGTGACCTACATCAATCAAAATCTTCGGGGCACAACTAGACCCCAAATGGAGCCCGTATACCAAATTTCATCAAAATCGGTCAATGCTAAGTGGGGAAAGTGCCGCGTACGGCGGACCGACGGCCAAATTTTTATTCGATTTTGGTTTATTATTTTCAATAATAAACCTTTGGAATCGAGCAAGAAAAAAAAAATTTTAACCCCCCCTCAAAATTTGATGTTTTACGTTTCAAGGTACGTAGAATACGAAAATCGAATAAAAAAATTTCCGTCCGTCCGCCGTACGCGGCACTTTTCTTAGCAACACTGGACCGATTTGGTTCAAATTTGGTATATGGGCTCCATTTGGGGTCTAGTTGTGCCGCGAAGCTTTTTTCCTTGTTGATTCCGAAAGTGCGTAATTGAAAATAATATACCAAAAATTAAACGTAGGTACCTATAGATTTAAAAAAATAAATGATACCGGCAATAAGCTACCGACAAACTGTTAACCAACGAATTACTGTATTCTGCACTCAATATAAATTTTGAGATTTTCGGCATCGTTGTTTCATCATTTTCGGCCATGTTTTGCGATTTCTAAGCACATTTCTCGATATTTTGAACTGATTTTGCGCACTTTAATTATAATGATTCAATTTATGGATTAGACACTTTTTTACTCAGAATTTTGCTTTCATAACAAAATTTAAGATCTTTCATATTTTTAGTGATTTCTCAGCACATTTTTGATATTTAACCAATTTTCCGTTTGAAAATGGTAAAATCAAGAAATAATTTTAAATGCCCCAAAACGGATTTCTACCGGGTGCCCATGTTGGACCGGAAAACTTCGGGAGTCAATTCTACAACTAATTTAAGGGAAAAATGTCTCCTAGCAATTTTGTTACAACCCCTTGTTTTTCCCACTTTGAGTTTCACCCGGTTTTTCCAAATAAGTCTTCCGATATGTCGAGTATATCGATAATATTTCTTCCAAAATGATATTAGTAACGTTTCAATTCACCTACCTACTTACTTCTTCAAGTTCTTCCAAGTATAATTATCTTCTGATATGTCGACAAATGTCTTCCTAAATGATTTTTGTATCGTTTTAAAACGTTTTAATTCACCTATCTACTTCAAAACCTTTTTCCAAGTAGATCGAAATTTCGATATATCGAAATATCGATATATTTTCTCCGATATATCGGAGGTATCGATATCTCATTGACGATATATCATTTGATATGTATGTCGATATATTTCATTCGATATGCCACCCCTATCCATGTTTTGCTGGAAAAATAAACAAGCTGCGTGACTCTTGTCTCTTGTCACGATAGCAACAATAACAACAAGCAAGCCTCTGTAAGCATGGGAACAGGTGAGCAGGCTTTGGTGGATGGGAGCCCTCACCAAACTGGGTCGTCATTCTCCCAGAAATACAGCGGTGCTGGCAATTGGGAAACAATAACGAAGAATCAGTCACGAAGTAAAATCGTGAAGAAATCAACTTCATACCCACATTGGGATAACAAATACAAGAGTAAAGTTACTTCTATTACACTAGATCACAAAATTTAGGGGTGGTCTGGCTGCCTCGTTCTTTCACCACTTTTTTTATGGTATTTGGTGCGCTGAATCCGAATCTGACGTCAGTTTTTTTTTGTTCATGTCGGATTTTCAAGATATAGCTAGTTTTAAGATTTTTCTAGTTCTCACTTTTCTTCATTTTTTAGTGAAAACTCATCTTGCTCAAATCTCCTCAAAAAGTACTCAGACTTATAGGAAATTTCATGTAGAATCCGAATATGTACTTAGTTTTTAAGTTAAACTGTGTTAAAACCCCTATTTTCCACAAAACGTATCAAAAAACACCGGTTCTCAACGTTTTTTCTTCGGGTTTTCCCTTACATTTTGCCACTTGAAAAAAAAATTAAGGCTGAAAAAAATTTCTCGGGCTTTTACATTGTAGGGGGGACACCCCAGAGGAGAATGAGACCAATCGCAGCCTCCTAAACCCATTAATATCGAAGGAATGAGCTTTTTCATGGCACTGAGATGAAAATTCACAAAAACCGTTAGTTAATTTTTCGAGATAAGTATGTGCGTTCTAAATCTGTTTTCCTCAAATGGATTTTCCTTTCTTCTACATTTTTTATGCTTGTCACCTATTAAGAGTAAGATCGAAAATAGGTACTCAAAGGGGGAGTAAATCATAATTGGGAAACTCTTATTTTGTTAAGTGATTTTAATTCAGTTTTACAAACGAAACACAATAAACTGCAGAAAAGTTAACGGTGTAAATCTGTTTCATGAAGGCTCAGATGAATCAAAAGTTGGTAAAATGTTTGTTTATTCCTCCACCTGAGAGGTTTCATCGCCGGCATCTATGTAGAGAAAACTTTGCCGCCTGAGGTAAATCCAACAATAGTCCGCCATCATGTGAACTTCCCAATACCCTTTGTACCGTTCTTCCATGGTTTTCATATCTTGGAGGAACCTCTGAGGTGGAGGAATAACCAAACTTTGTACCAACTTTTGATTCATCTGAGCCTTCATGAAACAGATTTACACCGTTAACTTTTCTGCAGTTTATTGTGTTTCGTTTGTAAAACTGAATTAAAATCACTTAACAAAACAAGAGTTTCCCAATTATGATTTACTCCCCCTTTGAGTACCTATTTTCGATCCTACTCTTAATAGGTGACAAGCATAAAAAATGTAGAAGAAAGGAAAATCCATTTGAGGAAAACAGATTTAGAACGCACATACTTATCTCGAAAAACTGATTAACGGTTTTTGTGAATTTTCATCTCAGTGCCATGAAAAAGCTCATTCCTTCGATATTAATGGGTTTAGAAGGCTGCAATTGGTCTCATTCTCCTCTGGGGTGTCCCCCCTACAAAGTAAAAGCCCGAGAAATTTTTTTTTAGCCTTAGTTTTTTTTTCAAGTGGCAAGATGTAAGGGAAAACCCGAAGAAAAAACGTTGAGAACCGGTGTTTTTTGTTACGTTTTGTGGAAAATAGGGGGTTTAACACAGTTTAACTTAAAAACTAAGTACATATTCGGATTCTACATGAAATTTCCTATAAGTCTGGGTACTTTTTGAGGAGATTTGAGCAAGTTGAGTTTTCACTAAAAAATGAAGAAAAGTGAGAACTAGAAAACTCTTAAAACTAGCTATATCTTGAAAATCCGACATAAACAATAAAAACTGACGTCAGATTCGGATTCAGCGCACCAAATACCATAAGAAAAGTGATGAAACAACGAGGCAGCCAGACCACCCCTAAATTTTGTAATCTAGTGTTATTATTATTTTCCAATTTTTAACAGTTTTCCAATTTCCGAATCGAATGAGAGTGCCTACAGCATCTACTCAGGAAAAATGCAAACAGAATTCGGTGAAATTCCTCATTAAAATAATAAGGAAGATCATGGGGCAGGTGACTCAACACCATCAATTCCTCGAGGGTTAAATCATCCTATTGAGTTAAGGTAATGCAAGTTGAAGGAATGTAACAGCAAACCACTTATTCAATTCGCGTTACCTCTACCTGCGTCAGTAAATTGAGTTTTTCCCCGAGGCCTTGAACAATCGATTTGAAGTCTTTTAGACCGAAATTTGAATACTTTCAAAATAAATTTTGAAATGTATTCTCAAGATTAGGGACGGCACGTTACCACCGATATATCGGAGTATCGATACCGATGTTTGTATCGATACTTTTGATAAAAAAACTCATACCTATTTATTGGTGTCGACACTTTTGCCTGAAATATCGGAGGTATCGATACTTTCTTGACAATATTATCGATATTTTTGCCAAAGTAGAACAGTTAAAAAAAAACCAAATATCAAGTACTTAGATACCATACTATATCTGCCACTGAGTAATACTCAGAATAGTATCGATCGACACGATATATCGCTTCTAATATCCTTCATCGATGTTCAAAAACTTTCCACAGTAACCCTGTAACCTCGCATTTTTTGCAGTTTTCACATGGACCTAGGATACTAGATCCATGGGTTTTCATTTCTCTGGGTTTCTTGGACAGTTCGAGTGCCTTGTGACCATTGTTTTACTTTCCAGTTCACAACAATTTTTTGACATTTTCATGTCTTTGCCCTGGCACATAGCACAAAAAACTGTCACGAAATTGCGTAACGAAATTGTATTACAGTGCCTTTATAATGATTTCCGCTTACAACGATCCCGTTGTTAGGTTTGTTCCTTTTCTACACTTTTTAACCCACAAAAATCGTTCACCACTCGTTGGAAAGCTCTCGATTTAACGAACATTTTCATGTTCTCCATAACATATTGACTATACGAATAGCGGAGCTATGGGCATAACTGTTCTCATATTTTGTTTACAAACTAATGATCGGGAGTGTAGAAGATAATTAATCCGGAATCGTCTATTTTATTGAAATTAGGTACCTACCTCTTAATATTAATAATTGTGTCAATTTGTAACATAATATGTAACAACAGCAACGCATTGTGAGGTTTGAAATATACAACAAATAGCTATAAATAGTTATTATGTTAATGATTCGTTTCACATTCTGACAACAACGGAGGGTGGGTTATAAAATCCTATAGTGAGGTAAAAAGCAATAGGTAAAGACATGAAAATGTCCCAATGCGTTGCAGACTCGTATGCAAGCGTTTTTTATCATTGAATCTTGCGAAGCCGTCCGTCCGACGTATTTTGGTCGGTTTTTTATTCAAAATTGGATAAAAAGACGCTGATTACGGGAAAAATAATGAAAAGCTTTCTTGACTTCAATGAAAGTAGGCAAACGGTGTATCATGACATTGTTGTTCATGTTTTATCTTAAACTAGCTGAAAAGCCTACTAAAAGTAGGCAAAAATGATTCCTCCAACTCTCTCCTCCACCCACTCCCTCCGTCACCTCCCGCCCCCAACTCCGACTCCTCCCGTTCCCAGCTCCGACTCCTCCCGTCCCCAGCTCCTCCCGCCCCCAACTCCGACTCCTCCCGTCCCCAGCTCCTCCAGCCTCCGACTCTCCCCACGACCCCTCCAACCCCTCCTTGCATACGTACGTACGTACGTACGGTTGGCGTTTTATATAATTAGATTCTTGACATTATAATTAGGTAGGTCCTACTGATTAATTACTTTGAGATTAATGACATTATTACAGTGTTAGACGAATATAACTCTGAAAAATTGAATTTGAAAATATTATAGTCATGTTCTTTTGTTGCATTTCTTCAATGTTCCGTCACGAAATTTTGAGGCAAACCTCAGCGTCCCCCTACGAAACATGAGGAATCGAAGAAATCAGAAACCCCCTCAAGATTCCTGCGAGGGTCCGTTTTTATTTACTTTTTTTAAAATTCAAGTCAAAATTCACTTCACGCCAAATTTTTGTTTTTATGATTTGATAATGAATATTATTAATTTGTAATGTAACTGATTTATTACTTGATCCTTTCCATTTGTAGTGGAAGAATAAATCGTTTCATTGAACAGAGAATTCTTGGGAATAAGAATTGGAAAAAATATAAAATGAAATGATCATTCATTTTTTTTAAATTTTAAATTATTGACTTTCATAACATTTTAAATTACCACTAACTTTAACTACTTTTTAAATTATTGCCTTTTATTAATATACACTCCTGCTCAAAATTAAAGCACCACCACTCATTTTTTCGTTCGTCTCTTTCCTTCTTCCCTTGTAAAATGTTGTATCCTGGACTGGCCTCCAAGGAGCCCATACATGAATTCGATAGGCCATGTTTGGGACATACTGAAAAGAAGAATTCGAGCCAGAGATCCACCATCGGACAATCTTCAGCAGCTGGAAACAGCAGCGAAAGAGGAGTGGGACAATATCACCAAGGAGGATATTCAAAATTTGATTAGAGGCATCGGTTGAAGGCTCCAAGCCCTCATCCGAACTAGAGGAGGTAATACCAAGTATTGAAAAGCTAAACTGGCATAATTAAAATATTTTTTCTCACATTTTCAATTTTTATAATTTTACCACAAGAAGTGCATTTTTATTTAATCTATTAAAAACATCTATTTTTCTCGAATTTTTGCCTCTTCTGGTTACCTTTTTCCTTCTGTGTTTGCAAATAATGTGTGCAAATGAATAAAACTTGATGAGCGAAAAAAAGAAGAGGACAAACGAAGAAATAGATGGTGGTGCTCTAATTTTGAGCAGGAGTATATTTATAATGTTAACCCTTTTCCCCCCGACGGGCGGCCTCCTGCCGCAAGGTCACCTTCCCGGCGCTTGAGCCAACTGCCTGTCAACCCCGTACTGAAGGAATTTTCCAGGCCGCCCCCGATGACTCCCGTTGTCTTCCTCTTTTATTTTCGCCCACTTTCACTCAACATTATTTCTCAACTGAATGATTTTTGTGTTTGATACATGTTACCCTATTGTTCATGCATTGTTACGAAGATTTTTTCATGACTGAGTAAGATTTATATACTTTATTATATAGAAATATATTGCATTCCACTATACCAGAATAATTTTGATACCAGATTTTTGTAATAAATAGGCTGTAATCCCTAAAGATAAAAATGATCATAAAACTCCAACTGGACCGAACACATTCCAGAAACGTGTACCTACGTGATAAAAATAAATCCTCCTTGAATGGTTAGTAAAAGGCTCTTACCGAGAGGTCAACTTTGTCTCACTTTCTCTCGCCCAACACAATATCGCTACTGCCCTGAAATCTGTTGAGGACGGTGAAAATGAAAGGTACAATGTTACCATAATGGAATGGAAGTGATTAGTTCAGAAATATGCCCGCAGATCGCATCAGAAGCACGAAAAAGTACGAAACGGCGAAAGGCGTCCGTAGGGACGGGGGAAACATTGGGAGGCAGACGCCAAAAGCCGTCCATAGGGACCTCAAAACGTTTCTCCCCAGACGCCTTTAGGCGTCCGTCGGGGGGAAAGGGTTAATATTTATAATTCTTGATTAATGGAGTTTTTATTTGGTTTGCGAAATCATTTGTGGGTTAATTTGAAGTATCCATACTTTGAGCCGATATTATCGAAGTATCGATATCTGATAATATCGGTATCGAAAAGATATCGAGTATCGATACTTCCTGAAATATCTTATCGAAAGAAGTATCGATAATTTGGAGTGCCGTCCCTACTCAAGATATACAAGATTTCAAAAACTTCAACAAACGGCCCAACAGTATTCTATGGTTAGGTACTTACTAACGTTGAAATTGATAAAGCTCTCTGCTCCAGTTCAAAACAAATAGAGTCAAATCTTTCGATTATTCTACTTTTGTACCTGGCCAAATGGCCAATCATAACGTTACAGGCAACTGAAATTATCCTACCGATATCTTGAGGGATGTGTCCATTCATCAAACCCAGGGAATGGGCTTTCTTGATGATCTCCCAGGGGTATTTGCCGGTTCTATCGTGCTCAGCCGCCACGGGGATGATTTCTTCTCGGGCGAACTTCCTTGCCAGCTCTTGGAACTCTTTTTGGGTTTCGTTGAGTTCTGAAAAACACGGAACGTGATGAATTGAGGAAACTGAAACGGATTAGAAAAAAAGATGCAAACTATTACAAGACGGTTTATTATTTTTCTGTGTAGACCACCCGCCTGCACGCTGTTTTTCCATTACAAGTATCTAGCCATTAACCCAGTAGTGTTCTTAATTCTAAATGTGTAAAAGAATCATTCAAACTATATTTTCTAGTTTGTAGCATCACTATGAATAAATAAACAGCGAAATTAGCTTTAAATTCTGTCAATTTGTCCGGACCACAAATGCCACGCTGAGCTAGGGATGATAATTGTCAACTGTTGATAACTGTAACTGTTGATAACTGTCAACTATATATAAATATTATAATATTATTATATTATAATATATTATATTATAAGATATTATACCACTCAGTCGCTAGAGCGCAGCTTCGTCCCTCCTGCTCATTCCCGCGGGTTTTTTAAAATTGCACTTCATCAATATTACTTGTGGAGTACGTTTTTGGACGCTCTGTCCTCTATAACTATCATATAGTTACAGAAATAAGATACCAGGAGAAAAGGAGTAACGGCAGGTATGTACTATATACCTACCATAAAATGAAAAACAAAAATATTGTGCTAGAAAATCACTGATTGGCACAAAATATTACAAGTGTAATTGCTTTTCAATATCAAAAACACATCAACTTTTTCAATATAACAACTAGCTAAATTCCTACAAAAAATTATATCCAGGGACTGTAGTTACACTACAATACCATCATCTATCATCTGCACCACTCTTATCACTACATTTCTGCCGAGGCGAACCTACTAATAGTCTCAAGTTATCGGAATTGACATCTACCGACACTACTTCATGTTTTGAATAAGTTAAAAGCAGACTAGAGACGAACCACTGTAGATGAACAGAAAGACGAGAAAATTAAACTTCAAAAACGAACTACTATCAAATGGAATGACGAGAAAACATACGTTAGCAATGAGAAACACATCTGAAAAGTACGTTGGAGTAACTGTTATCAGGGCCAGGCGAGGGGAAGCGTTATGAGCTCTAGTGACCGTGAATAGTAGGTACTTCTTAACTCTGTTCGCCACCTAAAGAGAACACTACTGTCGTGATAAGGGAAAAAGGCGCACGCATTGGCCCATTGAAGTGAGCTTTCCTCCTATCTTCTTCCATGTGATAACTTTCAACTGTCAACAATGGTCAACTGTTGATAACTGTCAACTGTTGACTACTGTCAACTTTCGACTACTGCCAACTGTCGACAACTGTCATTCACTCACGCACTCACTGCCTGGGGTTACCATTAGAAAAGAGTTTCAGGCACAGATGGCTTATACTCTCCCTCTTTCGAGGCCCCTTTATTTTATGAAAGAGGATTCCGCCGGCTACCCCATGTTGGAGTCAGTAAACATCCTTTTCCAGGAAATTTCGCGTAAAGATGCGCGTTCCACGATGTGGTGACCAAATGCTTCCGTTCTGGATCTCCAGAAGCGGTCGCATCTGCATAGGAAGTGTTCAGCAGAGTCCTCTTCCTGTTCACATGGGCACATCGGTGAAATTCGATTGTCCATCATGTTCAGCATTCTACGAAAGTCGTAATGCCCCGTTAGAATGCCTATCATTAGCCTGATGGTATTTCGACTTTTGGAAGTCAGCCATAAGGCTTGTTTGGGATTGTATGAGGTGATAAGCATTCTGGTATGTCAGTATTTATCAGTTTCTTTGGACCAGAATATGTTAAGGTCTTGGGATTCCCATTTTTTGACCTTTTCTTTGCAGGCATTTTTTGAGATGCCCATTGCTGGAGAAGGTCCTATGAATTCCTTCTTCCAACCCTCTTTTGCCAAAATATCGGCTTGTTCATTCCCAAGCTGGTTGGTGTGCCCGGGTATCCATCTCGATAACTGTCAACTGTCGTCAACTGATGATAACTGTCAACTGTTGATAACTGTCAACTGTTGATAACTGTGAACTGTTGATAACTGTCAACTGTTGATAACTGTGAACTGTTGATAACTGTGAACTGTTGATAACTGTGAACTGTTGATAACTGTGAACTGTTGATAACTGTCAACAGTTTATCACACATGTTACATCTCTTTTTCGTATCCTTGATGTACTCAATAAACTCAGTTCCAATCAAATTTCTCTGCTGTTTTACATTCTGCCTGACATAGAGAGACTCAGCTAAACCATTCTCCTCTAGATCCATTAATTTTCCATTCAAGTATTTCCTTCAGCAACCAGTCATTGCCGAATCTCAGTAAATTTTGTTGAATCAAAATTCAAAACCGTCGGCAATGAACACCCTACTCCGATGAGCGAGGTCTGGGAACGTGTCCAAGAGTTTTGATAACGAAATAAGAATAAAAATAGATCGATCGGCTGAGACGAGCTAATTAAAACTCGCGAAACTAAATTTATAGAAATGATTGACACATAGCTCCCGAAGTAGTAAAGTGGTTCCTGCACAATGCAAGGAATCATCAGCATCATTTTCTTCTATTTTGAAAACTCACGTCCAAATCAGGTTCAAAAGTAGGAAGGTCAAATCACTGTTTTGAGAAAATGAGCCCCGAATTATTTCCAAACTTGCCGCGAGCGGTTGAAATATTTTAACCTTTTCACTCCGTCAACATGCTACTCATATCCCACCATTCAGAATGTGGGTTGCTTGCATTGATCACAGGAAGAATGGTAAAATATGAAGCACGTTATTTGGAAGATTTTCAAGTCATCTCAGCCCGGTCTCCACGAGGAAAAAGATTTTTTTTTTAAGAAAATCAGTCATGAAGTTCGGTATATGGGCTCCATTTGGAGTCTAGTCCCAAGCTTTTCGTTGACGTCAATCGCTTCTATGGAGTGAAAAATAGGAGCTGAAATTTTCAAAACCTCTAGATTATAAACTCTCGATATGAAGATAGTTTTTGCACAAATGTAAAATAGATTTGAATTTTTTGAATCGAATGAGACGACCCAGAGCTCTCAGGCAAAATGGGGTATTTCGGTCAATTTTTTTTATTTTCTATTTCAAAAGAGTATGGCTCAGGAATAACGGTAATCGGGTCTGTTCGTCGAGAAAATGTTTTTAAAAAATCAGAGAAGCTAAGGAAAGTTGAAGATTTGAACGGTGTGACGTAGCTAGCCAATCGTGACGTAGCTAGCCAACTGTCTTTGAATAAAGTATCCATGCACAGAAACCCTTGGATACTACAAAATAGTACTCACACACGCGCGCGGCGTAGTCCTTGCCTAGTGTGTGTGCATTTATAGCGGCCCGCCTTTTTCAAACGTGCGATCTCTTTAATTAATTTTTCTACCACATGTTATAGTATCATTGGGCTTAAAGTTGTAGTATTTAGGTTTTCAAGGGTGCTGAATCCAAATTTGAGGTCAAAAACCTGAATTTCCGACCCACCGAAATACCCCATTGTAACGTTCTCACAGAAACGGGCAGGCGAACTCATAGTTATGCCTAAGAAGAACGTCAGAATACTCGTGGGTCTGTTAACAGGTCACTGCCCACTTCAATCTCACATAAAGAAGATAGGCAAACAGCAGTGGCGTCTCCTCCAGGCAAACATAGCAAACACTGTTTGCCTTACTACAAATATGCAAAATTAATTAATTAATTGTTGTTGAGATTCTTCTTCTTTTGCAAGATATATTTAGCCGATTTTGGAAAACTTTTATAATATTTAGTTACTATTTCATTATTATCAAGGAAGTTAGATTAAAAAGGAGAATAGAATAAGTACGTATTTTGTCTTGGATACTAGCCCGCAACACACCAGAGAGTTAAAAAGGTCGGTAACTACGACGGATTGCGGATGATAAGCGAACTAGCGTGGGGACTGGTGAGGCAAGGCAAGCAGTTCAAAAAAATGAATTTTTCGGGACTGTTTAGAGTCAGAGGCGATGATCGGCGGGTGGTCTAGTATTACCATACCCTCACTACCACGCTATCAGCTATAGCAAACAATTGGAGAACTGTTTCATGACCTTGAAAGCTAGGGATGGGTATCGATACTCGATATTTCAAAATATCGATACTTTCGTACCAATACTCAATATTTTAGTATCGATACTTTGGATCCGATATTTTTGGATATCGATACTTTGGATCCGATATTTCCAAATATCGAATATCGATACACTTCTCGCGGAAAATTCAACATAATGACAAAAAAATGAAGAAGGTAGAGAGGCTTTTGGATCATTACTCTTCGGTTCCACAAATAACGTTTATAAAGGAGAAAATCACTCTGCTTGGACTCTTGATAGTGAAAAATGAATAAACATTGTTGAAGAAATTACTTTTCTTGGACAATATTCATAGTTTGTGACACTAAAGTATCGATACTCGATATTTTAAAATATCGATACTCTTGCCCAACGATACTTGGGATATCGATACTCGGATACGATACAGTATCGATACAAAATATCGATACTTTTATAACGATACCCATCCCTATTGAAAGCACGGAAACTTGGAAAATGAGCCATGGATACTTATTAGCCCCAGCATGGCACGACATGAAATATCCATCGACCCACATTATCTCAAGGAAAGAAAGCAGTTCGTTTTTTCGCCGCTGCAAATAGCAGCTGTTTGACGTTGACTGGTGTCTCGTTCCCGATTTTATTGTATTTCACGTACCTAATCGTTTTTCTTGTTGATAGACACTTGGACATAATTGCACAACATTGTAGAATGAAGGTTTCACAGCTTATTAGGACTAAATTCAGAGTCTCCCTTTTTTGGTTTATTATTTTCAAGAAAAAAAGTTTGACCACCCTCAAAATTCGATGGTTTACGTTTTAGATGGTACGTGTAGATTTTGAAAATCGAATATAAAAAAATCCGTCCGTCCGCGGAACTTTCCTTAATTATCATGGACCGATTTTGATGAAATTAGGTTTAAGGCACTCCATTTGTGGTCTAGTTGTACCCTGAAGGTTTTGGTTGATGTCAGTTACTTCTAAGCGGTTAAACAGAAGGGCTGTAACTTCCAAAGGCGCCCTATCTCAAAAACTCTCGTTATGAAGGTATTGTTTTTTCACAAATTTAAGGTAGGTACCTACTATTCAATTTTAGAATCGAATGAGACCACCCAGAGCTTCGTAGAACAAACTGTTCGCTCCCTACGGGAACATGATGATTGTACTCGGTTTTGCTTCCTTAGCAACCAGTAATCAAATTTCTAAACAAAGGAATTCTTTATTTCTTCGAATGGAGTGTGAAGTGTTTATTTCATCTAAATAAACTCAATTATGAAGGTAAAACATGGTTGGTAGGTGGTGACAATGGCAAAGCTGAGTTCTTTGCTGGCGCATGATCAATACAGAAAAAAAATGAACCTTTGTGTAATAATTTGCAGCGTTTTTCATTATTGTTCATTCCTCTATGACTGGCCAAGCTGTTTACCTGACGAATATTACCACCTGACGCCCCTGGCAAACAGACAACGGACATCTGTCGCTTTTGCGATATGAAAACGGAAGATGCCGAGCATTTCATGTGCTACTGTGAAGCACTGGGTCGAGCTTGATACACAGTCCTCGGAAGTGATATCCTAGCTCCTGACACCATCTCTAAGGTGGCCTACACCGATCTTCTCTGCTTTGCTAAAAAGGGGGGGGGGAGGGGGTGTTCAGTAGACCCTTCTTATTCGGCTAACATTGCCTGGAGGCATCCCACGATAGACCTCGTTAGGTCGCAGTGGAAGAAGTCGTAGTTCAACTCACCTCCAGTTCTCACTTCATACCTCCTATTTAAAAGAACAACTCAGAGCTCTGTAGGACCAACCGTTCGCTCGCTATTAGAACTCAAGGTTTTCCTTCGATGAAACAGAATCACGAGTGTGAATCGCAAGAGGTCTAATCTCCGTTAAAATTTTTTTTCAAATTTTTCAATTTTTTTTCAAATTTTGAATGACCAAAATGCAATCGTTTATCGTTTCTTCGAGTCGTCCTCAGTTTAGCGTCCTTAGCAACCAGTAATCAAATTTCCTAATGAAGGCACCCACAACTCTTTGTTTCTTCGAATTGCGTAAGAAGCGTTTATTTCTTCAAAATAAACTTGACTGTGAAGCAAAAACGCTGCAATTATTACGCAAAGTTATCTTATCTTTTCTGTATGTATCACTCGCATGCAAAGAACACAGCTTTTCCATTGCCACCAACTACCAACCATATCTTGCTTTACAATCAATACCACTAAGTACGAATCAGTGGAACGAACAACGATCCCACTTTGGCCAGATAAAATTTAAACGGAGATTAGACCTCTTTGGTGATTCACACTCGAGATTCTGTTTTATCGAAGGAAAAACCTCAAGTTCTTGTAGGGAGAAAAAAATTCCAAAAATTCAATACCATTTTAAATTGATGAAAAAACAATACCTTTACATTGAACGTTTTTGAGGGCGTTTTGAACATTTCAGCCCTTATTTTTCACCTCTTAGAAGTTACCTACATCAACTAAAAGCTTCAGGGCACAATTAGACCCCAAATGGAGCCCGTAAACAAAATTTCATCAAAATTGGCTAAGGAAAGTGATGCGTACGGCGGACGGCCAAATTTTGGTTTATTATTTTCAATAATGAACCTTTGGAATCGACCAAGAAAAATTTTTTGTTAACGCCCCCTCAAAATTTGATGGATTACGTTTCAAGGTGCGTAAAATCCGGAAATCAGCATTGACCGATTTTGATGAAATTTGGTATGTGGGCTCCATTTGGGGTCTAGTTGTGCCCCGAAGATTTTGGTTGATGTAGGATTCTTCTAAGGGTTCTAAAACGAATTTTGAAAAGGCCCTAACTCACAAAATTTTGATATAAAGGTATTGTTTTTCCTTCAATTTAAGATTCTATAGAATTTTTTGAGACCACGCGGAGCTTTGTAGGACAAACTGTTCGCTCCCTACGAGAATTTAAGGGTTGGACTTATGATAAATCAGAAACACGAGTGTGAATCGCAAAAGAGGCCTAATCTCCGTTCAAATTTTAGCTGACCGAAAGCGATCGATGTTTTTCTTCATGTTGGATGGTTGGTGGCTTTGCAGACGAGTGATCAATATGGAAAAATAATAAACCATTGTGTAATAATTTGCAGCGTTCTTAGTCGATTTTTGGATTCTACGTACCTTGAAACGTAAACCAACAAACTTTGAGGGGGGGATAAATATTTTTTCTTGGTCGATTCCAAAGGTTCAGTTTCAAAACCAAAACTGAGTTCTTTCTGCACCCTCTTCCTCATTTTCCTTCAATATGACTGGAGCAGGAGTAAGAACAAGTTTCTTTTTTATAAGCATTTTGGCAACAGTTTCGAAGTTTCAGACTTCCAAAAAAAAGTAGTAATTTTCGCACAGGAAACTATAAAACTGGCATCACATTGGATACGATCAACTACCCAGTAGAAAACGCTGCAAATTATTACAAAAGGTTTATTATTTTTCTATGTAGATCACTCGTCTGCAAAGAGGCTTATCCATTGTTGCTACCAACCAACATGACGAAAAACACCGATCGCATTTCGGTCAGCTAACATTTGAACGGAGACTAGGCCTCTTCTTCCATTCACACTCGTGTTTCTGATTTATCGTAGGTCCAACCCTTAAATTCTCGTAGGGAGCGAACGGTTGGTGCTACAGGGCTCCGCGTGGTCTCTAAAAATTCAATACTACCTTAAATTGATGGAAAAACAATACCTTTATATCAAAATTATTTGAGTTAGAGCGTTTTCAAAATTTCACCTCTTAGAAGTTATCTACATCAACCAAAAGCTTCGGGGCACAACTAGACCCCAAATGGAGCCCACATACAAAATTTTCATCAAAATACATTTTCTACTCTCTATTTGCTCACCAAAAGCCATGCCGTTCGGATGTTTGCCCTCCGTGGCGAATGTCCTGGAGGCGATTTTCACACCCATGTTCACATTGAAGACCTGAAACAATCAAGTTTGGTCAATATATCACTTAAGGTTATAACAGAGCACTGAAGTGGAATTGAAAGAGGTTTATCAAACACCGTACAAAAAATAGACTTTTACCGTGCGAAACGTAATTTTAGAAAGGTAAACATTGCCTAAACACATGTTGAATTTTGAGGTCCGAATATAATCATAAATGGTTGGTAGTTCAGTTGACATAATTCCATCACTCCCCCTTCAACTGAACTTGTTGAAGGGGGAGTGATTGAATTATGTCAACTGAACTACCAACCAGATTTTCAGATTGTTGTTCTGCAACAGTTTGCAACCTGTTTCCACCTAAACACATGTTGAATTTTGAGGTCCAAATATAATCATAAATGGTTGGTAGTTCAGTTGACATAATTCCATCACTCCCCCTTCAACTGAACTCCCAGACTCTTCCTCAAATTCAGGGTGGTTTTCGGCAACGCTTTTTCTGGAATGTCCGCAAATCTTCGAAACGACGACTCTCGGTTCGGTTCAATCGTAAGATCGTCTGGAACAATTTTGTAAAAATCCCTTTTGTATATCCCTGATGAAAAACAAAATTCGAGCTATCTTCCTTTTTCAAATTTCCAAGGCCATCCGCCTCCAAGACTGCTAATTCAGAATTCTTCCGCAGATATCCAAAAAAGTCCTTGAGTGTAGACTCTGTGGCTTCGTGTGAATCGTCTTTCTTCTGATTCCGTAAAGTTATCATCTCTTCATCATACATATTACATAACTTTCCATCATACCTCTTACTTAACTTTCCATCATACATCTTTTCGTTATCTGGTTCTGGTTTTTGACTAAAATATTCAGCCACTAGCTGCTCTCTTCTCTCTTATTTAAATTTACTTTTACTTAATAGCTTTTCTCTCTCCTGTACCATTGGCTTTATCAATTTTTCGAAATCGTTACTTGAAACAACTTTACAAGCTGAAGGCTCAGATAGGAATGGGTCACTAACTATGGTAGAACAACAAATAAACTTATCTTGAGGTTTTAACGGTGATGTATCGCGAAGATTGTGCCTAGGAACCTTGATCTGGCTCTTCCTCAAGAACGATTCGATCTTTCTGCTCCTCGATATTCTGTTCGTACATAGCGCCTATTTCTTTCCCTTCAGAACTTGTTTGAAATTGTGGGTTATTTGAAATTATTGTCGATCTATCTGAAATTTTTTCATTACTTTTCTCTTGTTTTTCACATTTTGGCAACTCTAAAAACACTTCGGTTTGTTTGTTATTATTCAACTTTCTCATTTCTGAACACGTCATCTTCTCCCTATACTCTCTACTTCTCTCAATTCTATCTTCATTTACTTGACCGATTGGCTTACTATTAACTGTACCAATTACTCTGACATTTAACCTATACAATTTCTGGTATCGTGTGCCTTCCAGAATTGTTTGGTCATGTCTAGTAAAAATACACTTTCTTTCATTGCTCACCAATCTGAAACCCTTGTCCATAGCACATCCAATGGAATACAAATTCATTTTCAAATCGGGTACATAAAGAACGTTTTCAAAGTACCTATGATGCCATCCATGGTTTATGTATGCTAGGATTTGAATGTTCCCTCTTCCTGTAGCATACATGTACTCTCCATTCCCCATCTTCAAGGGGATTTTTTCTGGCAAGGATCTGAAATTTGAAAACCATTTTCTCATACCTGACATATGGTCACTAGCGCCCGAGTCAACATACCAGTTATTGTCCTTCGTTCCGTCTGCAGCAATACTGATATCATTGTAACAGGCAATATTTTCTTGACTACTCCAGTTTTGATTCTTCTTCTTCCAGTGAATGCAGTCCTTCTTCCAGTGTCCGAGCTTATTGCAGAAGAAACATGGTTCACTTACTTCCCTCCCAGCTTCTTTTCTGCATGACGTTCTTCCAATATGACTTATGTTTCTCTTTTCGTTACTGCTTCGATATTCCTCAAACCTTTTCTTCATCAGTGCCACTCTTTCCTCGGTTTCATCTTTTTCAGACAAGTGTGTCTCCTCTGTCAGCAGCCTTACTACAAGTCTATCCATCGTTTGATTTTGCTCAGAATCCCAGGCACTATGAAAATGGCTGTATGTAGGAGGCAACGTCATTAGCAATTTTGTCATCATGAACGATTCTTCTACAGGCGCTCCTAAAAGTTTCAACTGGTGTCCGAGCTGTTCGAGTTTGCTTACATGAGTAGAAATATCGTCTTCAGGATCCATTTTATACTCGAAAAACCTCTTCTGGATCATATGCAAGCTTGTAACTCCTTTCTTTTCGTACACAGAATGAAGTTTAGTCCACATATCATTCGCGCTTTCGCAACTCATGAGGTGTAGCATAGGTGCCTTACCAACTGCTGATATTATGGTTTTCTTGCACTTGGCATCTTTCAACTTCCAAACTTTTAATTCGTCTTTAAACCTGGCATCAGTCTCAGCATCCGTTTCGCCGGCACGTGGAATCCTCTGAGGTTTAGGTTCTTCACCAGAAAGGAAGTCAGCATATTCGTTTGCTTCCAGGATTATTTGCATCTGGAACTTCCAGGATGCCCAATCGCTGGTTCCTTCAAGACGACTTATTTTCGTCCTGCTGTCTTCTGCTTCCATCTCTGGTTATTTCCCCTGGTGTTCTTCCTCTTTCTGCGTGTCTGGTCCCGTAACCACTTAAGGTTATAACAGAGCACTGAAGTGGAATTGAAAGAGGTTTATTAAACACCGTACAAAAAAAATAGACTTTTACCGTGCGAAACGTAATTTTAGAAAGGTAAACATTGCCTAAACACATGTTGAATTTTGAGGTCCGAATATAATCATAAATGGTTGGTAGTTCAGTTGACATAATTCCATCAATATCATTATATGTAACTCTAATTTGTAGTAACTTAGGTACAGGTAGGAAAAGTTGATTTAATTACCTACTTTATTCCAGGGTTGGTACTGTTTCAAATACATTTTTGAAAAACGGGTTGTATTAAAGCAATTGTTTTATATAAATTGCGTTTAAAACCATGTTTAATACTGTTTAAAACATGTCCTTCGTGATTTGTTTCGAACTGGACAAGTAGGAGGAAAATGACTATGGCAATGAAAAAATCCCAATTTGTTAAGAGGTACTTAGGTGCCCAATGGAACAAAATGAGAGGGAAGAACTTCTAATAATTTAAGTCGTAAAATGAGGGACCCCTAAGGTACACACAAGCTGCCATAGTGCACCAAGTGCTGATTTTTAAAAACGTATTTTTAACTATGTTTGAAACAACCTAAAACAACCTTTGCCTCACAGTTTAAAAAAATTCGTTATTTTCGAAATATATGTACTACTATTATACCTGGAAATCAGATATACTTCTCATCAGATACTGCTTCACCAGTACATATTTTAAAATTGCTTTAAGGTTGCCTCTAAATTAATTCTAAACGCTTGCGTACGAGTCTGCAACACATCGGGACATTCCCAAGACAACAAAACAAGTGGCATTGTTTACTACATCCATTAATAACATTATAAATGGACCGTGTTAAGCAATAACCATCTAAGTTCAAAAAAGCTGATTTTGGTAAAAGCATATTTTCCTAAAATGCTGCCTCCACTTTACATATTGCTATTTTACTGCACTTTTTTCATTTGAATAGAACCAGTACGATCTGTTTTCCTTGAAAAATCAAAATTAAATCCTCTCCAATGAAATTTTGAGTCCACTGATAAATTGGTTATTGCATAACTGATTTTATAGAGTGATCCATTTATAACCATTCAAGCGATAAAAGAGGCTCTTCTTTCCACTCCTGCCTAGAGATTTTGATGGCCGTAATTCTGAGAACTATGATTGAATTAATAACCATCATAATTTCTTTATTTAAAAAAAAAAAAATAGAAAATCATAAAATGGTAATTTAAGAAAGAAACATAATCATACAACTTTCTGGAACTCAGGAAACATTTTCCTCCTCCGGCTCTTCCATGTCTTCTAAACCGTACTTATCCTTCGATGACAGTAGTAGTAGTATACTATGCCTACAGTACATCCCAGTCAATTTATAGATCTAACATTGCGATGGCGAGGGTATCTGCGATTTTTTATATTGTATTCTTAGGACCTCTGAGGGTAGTTTTATCAAAAAATGTACAATGCCGAAAACCCTGTGATACTGACGAAACGAAAGAGTGTTTCTGAAAACCATGACTTTTTCTCACTTTTTCAATTATCTAACTATGATAACTTCGATAATTCATACCCAGTAACTTTTTGAAGTAGGTTAAATAGGTAAGTACTAACTTCAGCAGGTTTTCCCAAGTAGATCTTCCAATATTTCGATTATATCGATAATTTTTCTTTCAAAATGATGTCAACTTTTCAATTCATCTACCTACTTACTTCAACAAGTTTTCCAAATAGTTCTTCCGATATATTTCATTCGATTTGTCATCCCTACATACTTTGTAATGTAAACCTTCAACCATTTTTACTGTAGGCGACAAACAGCGAAACAGTCACCTATCACGAATTCGACGCTTTTAGCGAAATTCCAAGTCAGAGAAAACTACCATCCAACTTGGATGATCCAAGTCGACTCAGACGGTTGTTGCACAGCTGGAATCTTAACTAGTAACGCCCACCCGGAATTAGATGGTTATTGCGAAATAGGGATGAAATAGGGTAATGAGACTGTTATGCAATAACAAACTTTCGATAATTCTTGGGCCATGAGCTGAAATTTTTCAGTAATAACAACTGGAGGTTACACAGGTACCTCCAGAGAAGAGAAATCTGAAGTTATCTCAATTTGGCCAAAATTCGACTTAGATGGTTGCTGCATAACACGGTCCAAATATAAAATGTCGACATAAATACCAAGAACAAGTACGAAAAAATTCGTGATAAATCGAGAGCTTTCCAACGAATGGTGAACAATTTCTGTCCGTTTAAAACTAAAGAAGTTTCATTTCCCTAGCAACGACTCGGTTGTAAGCGGAAATCATCAGAAAACCCCTTTTTTGCATTTTATAAAAAAACATTATTACACAATGGTTTATTATTTTTCTATATTGATCACTCGTCTGCAAAGCCACCAACCATCCAACATGAAGAAACTCGGCGCTTTGCGCCTCGGCGGGGGGCTCCGCCCCCCTGCACCCCCCGGTTTATTTCTTTTTCCATACTCTGTATGAAATCATAGGAACACAGAATGTGTTTTTGCGATGCTAGTCATCCGTTAAATAAAAAACAACAATAATAAATGTGGAGTCTTTGGCAATAATAAAATAAAAACGCTGCAAATCATTGCTCAAAGGTTTATTATTTTCTGTATAGATCACCCTTCTGTATAGATCACTGGTTCTCCATCAATAGCACCTACCACCATCTGTATTCTCCCTTGACCTTCCCTCTCAAATTTCAGCTTCCTGCGTTCAATAGGATTGAAAATGACTTCGGAGCTCACTCAGCTGATCAGTGATCTGAAGAGTGATAGTCCAGTCAAATTAGCAGTTAGGGTTTGCATTAATTCCGGACAAAGCGAAACTTTTATGGGTGACTTGTGGGTGCCTATGGAACATGTTTTTAGTATATTCTACTAGATTCTCCTTGTGCTAACTTTTTGGTGCCCGAAAAACCGCGATTTTTCGGCACTTGTTTCAGTTTTTTGCCTATAACTCGTACACGATGCATCCTACGGAAAATTTTACTCTTTCCTATATTAAACAGGATGAATTTCTGCGTCGAATGACCACCTGAAACGTTAAGATCGGTTCAGCCGTTTGGTCGAAATCGATCGTTGAAGTTTGGCGATTTTTCCCAAATTGGTTGAAAAATGGGTTACGCTCAAGTTTCAAGGCCTGTACATCAAAAACGGCGTATCCAACCAAAAAATGTCACATAATCAAAGTTGTAGAGAATCAAATTTTGTGTAAGAAAAGCATCCCCCCTTCCTCCCCCCTCCCACCCGCCCCTACCAAATGATAGAATAACGAAACAACTTCTGAGTAAACGAAATTATGAGTATTGAAAACGGTGTTGCAATCAAAAAATGTCATATAATCAAAGTGAAACGTCTGTTGTTCAACTTACTAAGGCACTGAGGTACTTGTAATACTAGAAAAGGCGAAAGAAAAAACATTCTCCTGGTCCTAACTTTTTGGTGCCCGAAAAACCGCGATTTTTCGGCACTTGATTCAGTTTTTCGCCTAAAACTCGTACACGATGCATCCTACGGAAAATGTTACTCAATCCTTTATTAAACAGGATGAATTTCTGCGTCGAATGACCACCTGAAACGTTAAGATCGGTTCAGCCGTTTGGCCGAAATCGATCGTTGAATTTTGCCGCTTTTTCCCAAATTGGTTGAAAAATGGGTTACGCTCAAGTTTCAAGGCCTGTACATCAAAAACGGCGTATCCAACAAAAAAATGTCACATAATCAAAGTTGTAGAGAATCAAATTTTGTGTAAGAAAAGCATCCCCTCTTTCTCCCCCCCCCTCCCACCCGCCCCTACCAAATGATAGAATAACGAAACAACTTCTGAGTAAACGAAATTATGAGTATTGAAAACGGTGTTGCAATCAAAAAATGTCATATAATCAAAGTGAAACGTCTGTTGTTCGACCTAAGGCACTGAAGTACTTATAATAATAGAAAAGGCAAAAGAAAAAACATCTCCTAGATTCTCCTTTTGCTCACTTTTTGGTGCCCGAAAAACCACGATCTTTCGGCACTTGTTCCAGTTTTTCGCCTATAACTCGTACACGATGCATCCTACGGAAAATTTTACTCAATCCTTTATTAAACAGGATGAATTTCTGCGTCGACTGACCACCTTCATTTTTTAGATCGGTTCAGCCGTTTGGCCGAAATCGATCGTTGAAGTTTTGGCGATCAACCAATTTGGGAAACATCGCCAAACTTCAACGATCGATTTCGGCCAAACGGCTGAACCGATCTAAAAAATGAAGGTAGTCAGTCGACGCAGAAATTCATCCTGTTTAATAAAGGATTGAGTAAAATTTTCCGTAGGATGCATCGTGTACGAGTTATAGGCGAAAAACTGGAACAAGTGCCGAAAAATCGTGGTTTTTCGGGCACCAAAAAGTGAGCAAAAGGAGAATCTAGGAGATGTTTTTTCTTTTGCCTTTTCTATTATTATAAGTACTTCAGTGCCTTAGGTCGAACAACAGACGTTTCACTTTGATTATATGACATTTTTTGATTGCAACACCGTTTTCAATACTCATAATTTCGTTTACTCAGAAGTTGTTTCGTTATTCTATCATTTGGTAGAGGCGGGTGGGAGGGGGGGAGGAAGGGGGGATGCTTTTCTTACACAAAATTTGATTCTCTACAACTTTGATTATGTGACATTTTTTGGTTGGATACGCCGTTTTTGATGTACAGGCCTTGAAACTTGAGCGTAACCCATTTTTCAACCAATTTGGGAAAAAGCGGCAAAATTCAACGATCGATTTCGGCCAAAGGGCTGAACCGATCTTAACGTTTCAGGTGGTCATTCGACGCAGAAATTCATCCTGTTTAATAAAGGATTGAGTAACATTTTCCGTAGGATGCATCGTGTACGAGTTATAGGCGAAAAACTGAATCAAGTGCCGAAAAATCGCGGTTTTTTGGGCACCAAAAAGTTAGGACCAGGAGAATGTTTTTTCTTTCGCCTTTTCTAGTATTACAAGTACCTCAGTGCCTTAGTAAGTTGAACAACAGACGTTTCACTTTGATTATATGACATTTTTCGATTGCAACACCGTTTTCAATACTCATAATTTCGTTTACTCAGAAGTTTTTTCGTTATTCTATCATTTGGTAGGGGCGGGTGGGAGGGGGGAGGAAGGGGGGATGCTTTTCTTACACAAAATTTGATTCTCTACAACTTTGAGTATGTGACATTTTTTGGTTGGATACGCCGTTTTTGATGTACATGCCTTGAAACTTGAGCGTAACCCATTTTTCAACCAATTTGGGAAAAATCGCCAAACTTCAACGATCGATTTCGGCCAAACGGCTGAACCGATCTTAACGTTTCAGGTGGTCATTCGACGCAGAAATTCATCCTGTTTAATATAGGAAAGAGTAAAATTTTCCGTAGGATGCATCGTGTACGAGTTATAGGCAAAAAACTGAAACAAGTGCCGAAAAATCGCGGTTTTTCGGGCACCAAAAAGTTAGCACAAGGAGAATCTAGTAGAATATACTAAAAACATGTTCCATAGGCACCCACAAGTCACCCATAAAAGTTTCGCTTTGTCCGGAATTAATGCAAACCCCCCCCCCCCCTTTTTTTGGCTAATTTGACTGGACTATGAAGAAGATCTCCTCGAATGCTGAAGACGCCTGGAAGAGCACTTCCATTCAATAGGATTGAAAATGGCTTCGGAGCTCACTCAGCTGATCAGTGATCTGAGGAGTGAATAAGATTCCTCGAATGCTGGAGACGCCTGGAAGAGCACTTTCATTCAATAGGATTGAAAATGGCTTCGGAGCTCACTCAGCTGATCAGTGATCTGAAGAATGAAGAAGCTTTTGAGCAATGATTTGCAGCGTTTTTTACGCACCAACATTTTTTTTACCTACCAACTTTTTTTTTACCTACCAGCTAGGTACTACCTACCACACCATACTGGCTTCACACCTTCACAATCAAGTTTATTAGAAAAAACTAAACGCTTCACACTCGATTGGAAAAATAGAAAGCTTCATATGGAAATTTGATTACTGGTTACGCAGAAGGCAAAACTGTATACAAATCGAAGAAATGAACAGCGATCGCATTTTAGTCCGATAAAATTTGAATGGAGATTAGACCTCTTTTGCGATTCACACTCATGATTCTGTTTTATCGAAGGAAAACCTTCAAGTACTCGTAGGGACCGAACGGTTTGTCCTACAGAGCTCCGGGTGGTCTCAAAAATTTTTAAAAATTCAATACTATTTAAAATTGGTGAAAAAACGATACCTTAATTTCGAGAGTTTTCGAGCTAGGGCACTCTTGAAAATTTCAACCCTTAATTTTCACCCCTTAGAAGTGACTGACATCAACCAAAAGCTTCGCGGCACAACTAGACCCCAAATGGAGCCCATATACCAAATTTGAACCAAATCGGTCCAGTGTTGCTAAGAAAAGTGCCACGGACGGCGGACGGGGGACGGCGGACGGCGGACGGACATTGCAAATTTGGATTCTACGCACCTTGAAACGTAAAGTGACAAAGTTTGAGGGGGGGTTATAAAAATTTTTTGCGATACCATCACATAGGCTTATTATTAGAAATAATAAACCAATAATTGTTAGACATTTAATTTGGTCTAAAATCTATAAATGTTATATAAATAAATATGTAACTACAAGAAAAATACTATATAAATTGAGAGCTTTCCAACGAATGGTGAACAATTTCTGTGCAATGAACACTGCTGGAGTTCTATTTCCTTACCAACGGCTTGGTTGCACGTGAAAATCATTATAAAAGGCGCGTAACGGTTTTTTCTGTCGCTTTTTCGTGACGATTTTTTTTCGGTAGGTCATCGCAAAAACACATTCTGTGTTAAAAGGTCTGCTAAGTAGGTGCGGCAGAAAACTTCCTCTTATCCATAACCCGATTGTATAGACGATACGATACATTGCAGCTAACCTAAAGCATCCTCTAAGTACCTAGGAAACAATCTTCACGTCAACCAGTTCAATTCCTAAACATTCTTCTACAGACTTCTGTTGTAAATGTAGAAATTATGGCTGTTAAATGGATTTTACGTTTTCGCATGCGCAGACTCTACTGTCAATCCAGGTGGATGATTTTCGTAGGAGACCATCTACACCAACCCGCACAATCCATGAAAATTTCACCGAAATCGGATGGAAAATTAATGTAAACGTTATGGGTGTTACAAGGGAATACACGTTTGCACAAGCGCACTAGCAGTCCGGGAGCAATGATATTCATAGGGACAATCTACACGCCAACCCGTACAATCCCTGAAAAGTTCATCAAAATTGGATAGTATCTTCGCATAGTTTCGCCAGTTACAAGGATTTCATGACAGACACGCACGTCTGCCAAGTGGGTGTGGCACATAGCTTCCTCGTATCCATAACCCGATTGTATAGATGATCCGATGCATAGTAGTTAATCTCAAAACATCAATCTCTAAATACCTTCCACGACCCTCATAGGGGACCATCTACACCCCAATCCGCATCAACCTTGAAAATTTCGTCGAAATCGGATGAGAAATTTAGAAGTTATAGCTGTTACAGTGAATTCACGTTCGCACATGCGCAAGTACTGTCAGTCTGGAGGCAATGATTATCGTAGGGAACCGTCTACACGCCAATCCGCACAATTCCTGAAAATTTCATCGAAATTGGACAGTAACTTAGTATAGTTATGCCCGTTATAAGGATTTGATGACAGACACACAGACACACGGAACCAAAATTGTTCAGGAAGGCCTAAAACGTAAAACGCGAGTAGAAATACGAACGTCAAAATGACACCAGCAACATTAGTTCTTGTATCCTCCGCTAGGGACAGTAAAGCGTTTTTCCCTTGTATGCATCTGTCCATTCACTTCCTTAGCTCAGTGGTAGGAGCTCCGATTCAGAATCGGAATGATAGGAGATCGATCACCAGTCGAGGGAAGTTAATTTTTGATGACTCAACAATGTGGCGCAGTTGGTAGGACCCAAATGGTCTCCTCAGCATTTATCAGAGAAACAATAATTCATCAAGATTAGGTCATAAAAACAACTCCCTCCGAAGACACGAGTCGAGCCACCGCCTATTCGGACAAACGTTGAGGTCAGCAGATCCCCCGCCCCGTCAATAAAGAACAATAACAAAAAACTCCGAAGCCAGTCAAAAATACGTGTTCTCAATGGGTTGTAAAACGCCGGCCAAAGCAGCCTCCCTGACTAGGTAACGGAGTACCTAAGATTTCCTAATGGGGGGGGGGGGGAGATGTTGTGATCAGCGACCTCTTCACATTTCTGTCCATTCACTTCCTTAGCTCATGAGGTAGGAGCTCTGATTCGGAATCGGAATGATAGGAGATTGATCCCTGGTCGAGGGAAGTTAATTTTTGATGACTCAACATATCAGATGTGCTCTGGTATCTATTTTGATAAAGCTCTAGATAATGAGAAGCAGCTGATTCAACGGAAAAACGCTTAACCATCCCTAGTGGAGGATACATGAACTAATGCTGCTGGTGTCGTTTAGACCTTTGTAGTCGAAATTTGGATTCTGGAGAACTTTTTTTTTCAACCTTGAAAAGTGATAACATCGCTTCCGCTACCTCGGTAGACTCGGAAGCAAAACCGTGTTTTTTTTTCAACCCTGCTTTATTCATGATACGCAAAACAGGATTAATCCAGGGAAAAAACCTGTAGGCGAACACAGCCACTTTCTCCAAAAATGCGTCAGTCAAGTATCGCTGTTTTGCATTTGAGATTTCTGGAGCAGCAGCCCGATAATATTGATGGTTTGGAGTGTGCCAAATGAAAATAACGATTTGAACTGAATAGGAGTGTTTCGATGTTTACGACTTTACTCCTCGATAAGACGTCACAAGTTTTCAGTTCTTGACTTTTGACTACTTGAGTTTTGAATACGGATTTACTGAGTTCGAAAATAGGTTAAAATTGACTGATTGATGATAATTGTCCTCTGCAAATTCGCTGTCATTTCAGGGCGCGTGAAAAGTTCCCTCCTTGGCAGGTATCAGCAGGTCGTTTCAGAACACATAAACCTCAGAAACAATGTCGGAACCGTATCGTCTTGTGATTTCACTATCGGAAGACAAGGCGGTTTCCACCATAAATTCCAACGAAAAACACTAATAGAACGAGGTAATTCATTGCGTTTTACCTTCTCGCTCGAATGGGGTATTTCATGATTAAAAAGGTGGATTGGACGTTAAAATTGCAGCAAAATAGTCTAAATGATTCATCAAATTCTAATCATTCACACAAATGGGTAGCCTCGTTGATTCTCAACGATTGGTTGAAAAAATGGGGAGAACATTGAAGGACATTTTTCTTTCAGTCGACACTCGGCTCACGTTGTTCTCTAACCCGTGAAACACATCATCTGTGTTGTTTTCCTTTCTGTTCTGTGAATCAATTCGGTTTTCATAAAAATCTGGGAGTAAATTATGGATTGTTTTCGCCAACTACTGAACTCTACAGAATAAGAGACAATAACCAGAAAGGTGTTCTAATACTGCTCGATATAGCAAATTAATGATTTCGACGAAATTCCTAGGGTCCCAAATTGTACATCAGTAATCACCAATGTACAAATGAGGAATTCGCCTCACATTTTTTAAATTTTTTTCCGAAAAGGGTTCATTGATTTGGAAGAAAACCATAGTGTGCTGCTCGAAAATGCATCCAAAAAATTTAGAGAATTTAAGAAAAATGGAAATTTGAAATGTAGCAGCAATCTGTAGGGGGGTAGCTATGTTGTGACGTATTCGCCTGCCTTACCAATTCCACCACCAATATTGCAGGAATCGTAACATTTTGGTGACAAGGATGGGATAAACGTGAGACAGAATAAACGTGAGACTGTGTTCATTCAAGTATATTCAGTCGTGATTCAAGTAAAGCTCAAGGGAAAACTCATTAAGGGGAGGGAGAAAAAACAGGGTTTTATGAAGGGGTGCGCGAATGATGACTCTACAGAGAAAGTATTAGGGTAATTTCAAAATTTGGGGTTATTTCTGGTCACGCAGCTTTTGTGAACACTCTATTTGTCTTGGAAATTCAGAATTTTTTCAGGGAGATACAGCAGGTTGGTGTCTACAAAGATCACATAGAATGAATTTCACTAATCAATTAACTCAGATAATTAAAAATCATTAATGATCCCAATTCTCTCTCCCTACACCTGTCACAGAGGGTAGGTTGGGAACTTTGAAAATTTTTGGAGAACTCTATATTCATATTTTAATTTAAGTAAAAAACGTTATTGGTCCAGGATACTCTCCTCTTCAGGAATAAATTAGAAACGAACGAAAATTCCATGAATTGGAAGGGTTTTTGCTATGTTTTGATGCTGTCACAAGGTTTTATTCTCTCTCCCTACAATTTTTTTGAAATGCCTGCCCACTCCTGGAAAACGATTATTTTGTGTCATGAAAAACAAAAGTGAACACTGCTGCAAGATGCTTTTCCGAAGCTACTGAAGTTTGTTGAATTTCCAAGCCCTCAGTTGTGTGGGTTATGTTGTGAAGTGTTGAAGCTTTGAGAGTAGGTAAATACTTTCTCTCTCCCTACAACCACCTCACTCATCAGGGTAAGTGTTCAACTAAGTTTAATTAAACTCAAATTACAATTATGAATGCTATAGTATTATGTATTTTTTCTAACGTTCAGAATCAATAATGGTTAGGCCAGTAGAGAGTGATAACCTCACAAATCTCTCTCCCTACAACCTCTCTACCTACAACTTCTGGGAAGAGGCTGGTTTGTAGGAAGAGAGATGGAATTGCAGGGAGAGAATTTTTTTTTTCAAAGCCGTTTACATTTTTAAGAGTTACCTGAACTATTTACACCGCTGGGTCATATAATTCTGACTTTTCATTAACCCACATTTTACGAAAGATTAGACTGATTGAAAGACTTGAAGAATCTGATAATTCTGATGTACCTAGATTATAGCTTCGGACTGTGATTGCGATAAGTTAAAAGAGACTCCTAAACTAAGATTCTCGTATTTTGAAGGAATAAAAAGGTTTCATGAGTTCAACTCACACTTGGTTTTCTCTCTCCCTACAAAGTCGAAATTATGGGAAAAAATTCAAAATTCTATAAATTTGAAACTACTTGATAGAGTGTGCTCCCACTTCAGGATCTGCCTCAGTGGCCAAAACAAATGACGTTTACGGGAGAAAAAAACATAAAAACTTCAACAATAATTTAAGGAAAAGTTCGAGGACAAAATAACCCCAAATTTTGAAATGACCCATTTGTCAGTGTGCCGAATGGCAGAAATGGTTGGAGGCTGCAGGACTTCCACCTTCAAGAACCCAGTTTTAAGTCGTGAAGACTATAGCAATGTACGTTTTGGCTTTCTGTTTTATTTCTTATTGCTTAAATTCTTGGACTTCGGTATGTATCAGCCAAGACGTTCAGTTGACACGTTTTTGAGTGAAGAGGAAAGAGGTGGAGTTGGCCCAAACCAAGCTTTTGCTGCAGCAAACTTGACTTGTGACGTAGCCGCCGGTCAACAGCCTCCCTCGATTTTCGTGGTGTTTAGGTTTATTATCTTCAATAATGAACCTTTGGAATCGACCGAGAATTTTTTTTTAACACCACCTCAAAATTTGTTGGTTTACGTTTCAAGGTACGTAGAATCCGAAAATCGAATAAAAATTTGGCCGTCCGTCCGCCGTACGGCTCTCTTAGCATTGACCGATTTTGATGAAACTTTACAGGCTCCATTTGGGGTCTAGTTGTGCCCCGAAGATTTTAGTTGATGTAGGTCACTTCTAAAGGTTGAAAAATAAGGGTTGAAATTTTGAAAACGCCCTAACTCAAACAATTTTGATATAAAGGTATTATTTGTCCATCAATTTAAGATAGTATAGAATTTTTAGAGACCAGGCGGAGCCCTGTAGGACAAACCGTTCGCTCCCTACGAGAATTTAAGTGTTGGACGTACGATAAATCAGAAACACGAGTGTGAATCGCAAAAGAGGCCTAATCTCCGTTCAAATTTTAGCTGACCGAAATTCGACCGATGTTTTCTTCGTGTTGGTTGGCGGTAACAATGGCAATGCCGTGTTCTTTGCAGACGAGTGATCTATATAGAAAAATAATAAAACTTTGTGTAATAATTTGCAGCGTTTTTCATAGAAGCTTCACTTGTTTAGGCATTTTTTTCGACGTTAATTAGTTTCCCTTGGGTATTCCTGGATGTTTTTCTAGGACCCTAATACAGTATAGGATTTGACTTGAAATTCCAGAATCTAAAATTGAGGCGAATTCCCCATTGCACCAAAATCTCTCGCTTTTGTCACAATTAGCCGTTTTTTTAACAATATTTTGCTCGAAACCCCTGCACAAAAAGGCTGTGGTGATGACGGGCAGCACTTCTCCTTTGAAGAGTTTATCAAGGGCCTCTACAATGGAAGCAGATGAGAATGGAAGATTCTAAGACAGTTTACCCAATGATCCTCGAATACATATTACTTACAAGTTTACATACAACTTACCTACGTCACCTTTCCCACCTTCCACGTTACCTTCCCATCCACCAAAACTCTGCATCAGCAGTTGTCCACCACAATGAATATCCCCCGTGCCTTCAGCACGTCAGTCAGTACTGTGAGTATGTGTAAAAAATCGAAAAAACGAACGTCTATTAGTATTGGAAAGGAGTGCAAGAACCTATCCCCCGATAGTCTTTGAGTACGTTTAATAGGTTTCCTGACCTCACAAGCCTCTTACGTATCACCAGAGGGCAAGTTCCGCGATCATTTATGTTAATAACTCATTTCACCCAAAACGCTAACGATGAACTACCTGCTCATTATGAGTGCGGATACCGTCATATCAACAAGTTGGGTCTTATTGCTCTTCATGACGAGCCACGGCATAAGTATGTGCTTTATTCACGTTTTTAATAATTTTTGAAGTATGAATTTCCCCTAAGCACTCCGTAAAATCGTCACATAATAATTCCCAATTTTTTTTCTTAAACCTTAACATTAAATAGTGAATTTCTCAAAAAGAGGAGAAATGAGGAATTAGAGCATTTGATGAATGTTTTCTGGCACTATCCCTTGACTCAATCCCTTTAGAATTTGCCGCGACTTTTTTTTCCATGAAATTTTCAATCCTAATAGAAAGCTTTTTGAAAAAATAAAGTCGCAGGAAAGTGTGGAGAGGAAAAAAAACCACATCCTCGCATTTTTTAATATCAACAGAATAGAACAGAAAAGATTATGAACTCATCAACCAGTATCTGATTAGGGATAACTTCATTGACACGACCACCATCCACAAAACTGATACCTAATGCTGAACCAAGCACATCTATGGAACTGAGTTGTGGAAGCGCTCTCACCAGAATCAGCAGCGCTAATGACAGTGACGATTTAGATTACTCATTCAGTGTAATGCACTTCTAAAGACATCTAATGGGGTAGTTGCATGGGTCGGAATTTCGTGTTTTTGACTTCAGATTCGAATTTAGCGCACTTAAAAACGTATCTGTACCTGTTTTCAGTTAGAAATTCCATTTAGTTTAGCCGTATTTCAATAAAGAAGTACCGTGCTTTTTAGTGTTGGCGGGCCACTCCTCTTACGTCATCCCTAAACGAGAATCTCACGATAGAGTGCGTTGAGATCACTGCCATCGAGGACAATTCGAGTCAGAAACATTGAAATATAGTTGCAAAATAACGGTGATGGTTAAAAAAACTTTGAAATATATTTTTCAAGCTTTACATGTTTGAATTAATCGTTTAAATTGAAAGTTTTGAAGCATATTTTGGTTATTTTTCTTGTTGTTAAAACCTCGCGTTACTTTTACGGTCATGTTATCACGTTATCAGTGGACACATTTCTGGTGGTGCGGTCTGAGTTGAGTGCGGTCTGAGTTCGTACCATAGTTTATACCGGTATTTACCTACCATAATTTATTAGTTGATTGGTTTAGAAAAGATAATGTTCTCTGTAAAGTTTCAAGAAGCTTTTAATAAACGCTTGCATACGAGTCTGCAACACATGTCTTCATTTTTTCCCGCTACCTACCCGATAATCTGCTTTCGAATGTTGTTGACAGTTCTTTTAACTCAGGGGTAGGTATATCTCAGTTTCTTCCGTAAGTACAGCGGTTTTGGCAGCATATAATTTATGCAAATATTTAGGGCTTTCCAACGAATGGTGAACGATTTTTCTACGAACACGAATGATGAAGATAAAGTTAGGAACGACTTGGTTGTAAGTAGAAATCATCAGAAAACCAACCGTAAATTTTTTCGTTTATGTGCCAAAGTATTGAAATAAAATGTCTATATGCCAAAAAGGAGAGCCATCGATTAGAGTTTCGAGGTGGCTTTCCTGGAAAATATTCCGTATTCGTATATTGGCATGTAGCACGATTTTTACGTCAATAAAAAGTTCGTCAGCGCCGAAATAAGGTAATGAGCCAAGAATGAAGGTAAGTTGACACTTTTGTAGAAAGTAAAAGATCAGTTGTTTTCTTGAGTGTAGTACTTCTTCATCAAAATGGTTGCAGTAGCTCATTTATTGGAAGTTTCATCAAAGTGTCATTATCCTGTACAACGTAGTACCAATGAGTGTTTGTAAATTGTTAAATAAAAGGATGTTGATTATGTCCAACTTGGAAGAATCTAGCAAATTTGCGAGGTTGTGGCTCGAGTATCACCAGAACACCGCGTTTCTTCACAACCATATAAGGTTTCAGTTACAGTAGAGGGAATGCCAGAAGGAAACGAAATCTTAGATGCAACATGTTTCGATTGCGCTGCTAGCAAAATTCAGTATGATAGCACCTCAAACGAACGTAAACAAACAGAGGGTTGCTATCAAAGGACCCCCCGGGCAAAGGATCCCTCCGGCACAGTACCCCCAAGGTCGATAACCTTGCGTCAGGGTAACAGTGGTGTAGGGGTCTCTTGGCCCCCTTCACACCCCTGACGTAGCCCCCACCCCGCAGCGTCCAAGCCGTGTGTAGGTTTTCCCGCCTGAATCCGAGAATCCCGTTCTTTGAAAAAATCTCTAAATTTTTAGGAAGCGTTTCTGGGAGTTTTATTTGCAGATACGTACATCAATAGAGATTCTCTACACAGAAAAAATACAAAAAAATATCATGCAACTACCCCATTATTACCTACCTATGTTTCGGTACCTAAACTTTTGTAAAATTGGTCAAATGTTACTTTTGTTTTGAATTTAAAATTTCAGTATTTTTCATAAACTTCTTCTAATATTATTTATTGTGCAATTTTCTTTCCTTGAAATATGAAGTAGTATGAAATCCATGATCAGAGCAACCTTCCCTAACAGAACTCTCCACAAATTGATTTTTGATCACTTGACCTATAAACTCTCAGTGCGTCAGTCAGTCTCACGCCATCGTACCGTATTTTCGTGGTTGTTCAATAAAAGTGATTTTTAAAAAACTCATCGTTGTTCTCCAAACACGTTTCTGGCGCAGTCGGTAGGACCCAGAAACGTGTTTGGAGAACGACGATGAGCTTTTAAAAATCTCTTTTATTGAACGTTTTTACGGAACGACACTGAACAACGTTAACGGGATGATGGCGTGAGGCTGACTGACGTGCTGAAGGCATATTCATAGTGGCGGACAACTGCTGATGCAGAGTTTTGGTGGATGGGAAGGTAACGTGGAAGGAGAGAAAGGTGACGTAGGTAACTTACATGAACATATAGCATTATCAAACTGAATTAAACCTTTACTGCCGTCCAAAGGAAGAACGTCCTAAGTCCATTTTTTCACTTTTTGAGATAGGGACATGATCTTGTAGAGCTCGATCAGACGCATCTTTTGAGCTACGTTAGAACGTCGTAAGTCGATGGGAAAGTAGAGAAAAATCACTTTGTCCTAAGTCCATTTCCCGAGTTTTGCTGGTCATCCCAGGCTAAAATGTCCTAAGTAAGGCGTACTAGGCTAAAATGTCCTTACAGGAAAAAAATTCATGGACATAGGACAGTCTAGTTTAGTAGAAGTGGACCATAGGACGCTAAAGCTTTGTACGAATCATTTAGTTCTGTGACCTGGACTTGCTTAAACAGTCCTAGTTTTGAAGAAAAACAGTACCTACCTACGTTGTTCACTCGATGATGTCAGTTTAGCGACAGTTAGTAGCACTGCTTCAGTCACTCTCAGCGGTAACAACACAGCAAGGTTTTCTGATCTCTGTGTAGCATTCGATTGAGACTGAACAGATAGACTTTAAATAAAACGAAGAACTGTGATTTTCTAGTTGTCTACAGTCAAAACAAGAGTTTATTCCTAATATCCAATGAATATATTATACTGCATTTCAATTGTGTAATTAATGAAACTTTTTGAAAATAAAAATTTGGTTTTGGAGCTAATACTGATTTTGCTTCCGAGTCTACCAAGGTAGCGGAAGCTTTGTTTTCACTTTTCAAGGATGAAAAAAAAAGTTCTCCAAAATCAAAATTTTCACTCGCGTTTTGCGTTTTAGAACTTTCTGAACAATTTTGGTTCCGTGTCTGTGTGTCTGTCTGTCTGTCTGTCATGAATTCCTTGTAACGCGCATAACTATACGAAGTTATTGTCCGATTTCGATGAAATTTTCAGGGATTGTGCGGGTTGGTGTGTAGACGGTCCCCTATGAAAATCATCATCCCCGGACTGATAGAAGCGACTGCGCATGCGCAAACGTGAATTCCTTGTAGCGGCCACAACTTCTACATTTTTCATCCGATTTCAATGAAATTTTCAGGGATGTTACAGATTAGTATTTAAATGGTCCCCTATGAAAATCTCCACCTCCGGACTGATAGTAGCCATTGCGCATGCGCAAACGTGAATTCCTTGTAGCGGCCATAACGTCCACATTTTCAACCCGATTTCAATGAAATTTTCAGGGATGTTACAGATTAGTATTTAGATGGTCCCCTATGAAAATCACCACCTCCGGACGGATAGTAGCCATTGCGCATGCGCAAACGTGAATTCCTTGTAGCGGCCATAACTTCTACATTTTCCATCCGATTTCAATGAAATTTTCAGTGATGTTACAGATTAGTATTTAGATGGTCCCCTATGAAAATCATCATCCCCGGACTGATAAAAGTGACTGCGCATTTTTTTTATCTAATCACATACACCTACTCACTTAATTTTTCATCCGAAGTTGATGAAATTCTCTAGGATTGTCCAGATTAGCGTGTAGATGGTCCCCTATGAGGGTAGTGGAAGGTACTTAGAGATTGGTGTTTTGAGATTAACTACTACCTTTGCATCGGATCATCTATACAATCGGGTTATGGATACGAGGAAGCTATGTGCCACACCCACTTGTTTTATGTTTATTTCAATAACCCATTATCATTATAATAAAAATTATCACTCAAAATGTTTATCTCAGAAACCCAAAACTCAAAAATGTTTATTTCAGAAACCCATTATCATTATAAAAAAATTATCACTCAAAATACCACGGACTTAGGACATTTTAGCCTTGCATCAAGCAGAGTCAAGCTGTCCTAAGTCCTAGGTTGCTAGGCTAAAGAGTCCTATGTCCTTCCATTGGGCATAAATGACCCAATAATTACCCTAATCATATTATTTCTGTGCTTGTCAATGGAGTACAAAATAAAGGAACAAATTTGTGAGTGCTTCGTGAAAAAATTTTTTTTTATCTGCAACGAGACGAATGGCGCAGGCAACTTCACAAAACCTCGTTTTTCTCGAAATGCAAAAAATGGACTTAGGACGTTCTTCCTTTGGACGGCAGTTTAGCAAACTGAATTAATCCTTTCGCAAACTGAATTAAACTTTTCTTAATTTGATTTCAAATTTTTGCAAACTGAATTAAACCTTTCACAATTAGAATGAAACTTTTCTCAAACTGAATTAACCCTTTCACAATTGGAATTAAACCTTTCGCAAACTGAATTAAACCTTTCCAAATTACAAGTGAACCTTTCATAAAATTAATCCTCCGCACCAAACATCATCAGAGGACATAAGAGTGAGTGAAGTCCCCAAAACAATACCTTAATTGTGGACGGTCAATATCTTCCCTGTGGATGGTCAATTACTCCCCTACGGACTGGCAAACTTTCATTGACCTTCACTGTGTAGAGTCACCCTTCCCTTCCCGTCAACTTTCTCGTCATAAAAGTGTTCTAAGATTTTTTTTTTTTTTTTTTTTTTTTGGTTTTGTGCGGAACATTGCTGTGGTGATGAGCGACAGCGATTCAAATATTAGTTCAGTGAGTATTGCTGAATATTGCTGAGTACTGTGAGTATTGCTGAACGCTCGAAGGAGGGACGGTCAAATTCCTTGAAAATCCCGTTGAAAATGGACATGTATCTCGTACTTCCTGCTGCAGCTACAGGCCAACCCCTCCACTGACCTTCTTGAAAAATCGGACTATTCATGTGATAGTTTACTTTAGAACATTGACTTATATATGGATAGTTTATTAGGCTTATATACGGATACGTTTATTCATTAGTATTTTTGTTTATTAAAAATTTATTAAATTGTTTGTTTATTGCGAAAAGTTTAATTCAGTATGCGAAAGGTTAAATTCTATTTGTGAATGGGTTAATTCTAATTGCGAAAGATTTAATTCAGTTTGCGAAGAGTTTAAATCAAATTGCAAAAAGTTTAATTCAGTAAGCGAAAGGATTAATTCAGTTTGCTAATGCTATATATGAATCGCATACATTTAGTTTCATCAATTAATGCTATCACTTTGTCTTGGGGCACTAGTTCACATCAAGTGGGGTGTACTACATCAATATTTTAAAATAATATTCACCCCATTGCCGAAATTGTTCAATAATATTCCACAATACCGAATACAAAGACCTCATTAATTAGAATTAGTTATTCAGCTCCAATTTAGATCTCTGAAAATTAATTTAAACCAAACCGAATAATTTGGCAACTTATCGATAATTTTAAACGATCGCGTTAATTAAATTTATCAGATTTTGAGTGACTAATTTTCCAAAACACAGGTGGTGGTTTCTTCCAAGCAAAAACTATTCAGTATTATGAGGTAATAATATTTTAAAAGAGTGATTAAGGGTAAGAATCACATCACCGAAATAAGATGCCCGCTGAGGTCTATTTTGGATGGGAATTTGACATTCAAATCTCTGCCTTATGGGCTTGTTGCCGATACTGAGCAAGCCGGTACGATCAAACCAACGTACGTCCACCAACATGACCGTGAAACTCCAGTTTCATGTTGGTTTCAATTTCACATCAGTAGGACTCCTCAATAGAATCAAGCATTTTCACACCAAACTGTAAATATACAGAGTGTCTACCCTAAAGCCGGGCAGAAATCCAGGGTTAGATTCTATAAGGTATTTCAAACAAAAAAAGACTCTTAGCAATTTCATTTGTACCCCATTTTTTCCAAGTTTTTAAATTTTAAATTCATTTTTGTGTTTTTGACCTTGTCATTACAACTGCCGTAACTCCCGTTAATTACTAAGTAATTTGAGGATATCATCGGAAAGCGCGTTAAATTTCCAAGCTACCTCCTAGTCAAAAACCAATCTCTTTTAAGAATAAAAGATTTTTTTGTATCAATTTAGAAAGCAGTTAATTTATGTTTTTGATATTTGGCTTTTTTTAATCGAAGTATTTACTTTGAACTTCAGCCCATTTCAATGGGCGCTCTACGTAAAAACATGCCCAAATTCTCAGCTTCCCGACGGTCTACCATTTTTAAGGTTTACTATGAAATTTGAAGAGGGAAATTGTGTTTAAATACAAAGAAACAAATTATTTCTGCGAAAATTGAGATTTTTTCCAAGAGTTCAAAGTAAAAGAAATGAAGGCAGTTTAAGTGGGATAATTTTTTAAATCCTAAGAGTTGTAAAAAAGTTAAGAGTTGTTCAAGTTTAAAGTTTAAGTTGTCCTAAGAGTTGTTTAAGTTTAAGTTGTAGTAAAATAGCTGAAAAATCTATTCCTGAAGTATTGCTGATAGGTTTCCAGTAAGCTGTTCACCAATAACACTTGATGGTGACAAAAACGTGAAAAGGAGGCAAACAAAAAACGTCTGTTAGCAATATATGTTTACTCCTTTTTTCCATGTTTTTAAATTTAAACGATTTTGGTTTATTATTTTCAATAATAAGCCTTTGGAATCGAGCAAGAAAAAAAAAATTTTAACCCCCCCTCAAAATTTGATGTTTTACGTTTCAAGGGTACGTGGAATCCGAAAATCGAATAAAAAAATTTCCGTCCGTCCGCCGTACGCGGCACTTTTCTTAGCAACACTGGACCGATTTGGTTCAATTTGGTATATGGGCTCCATTTGGGGTCTAGTTGTGCCGCGAAGCTTTTGGTTTATGTAGGTCACTTCTAAGGGGTGAAAATTAAGGGTTGAAAATTTCAAGAGTGCCCTAGCTCCAAAATCTCGAAATAAGGTATCGTTTTTATCACCAATTTTTAAATAGTACAGAATTTTTAAAATTTTTGAGACCACCCGGAGCTCTGTAGGACAAAAACCGTTCGGTCCCTACGAGTATTTGAAGTTTTCCTTCGATAAAACAGAATCATGAGTGTGAATCGCAAAGAGGTCTAATCGCCGTTCAAATTTTATCTGACTAAATGCGATCGCTGTTCATTTCTTCGATTTGTATACAGTTTTGCCTTTCTGCGTAACCAGTAATCAAATTTCCATATCAAGCTTCTATTTTTCGAATCGAGTGTGAGAAGCGTTTAGTTCTTTCTAATAAACTTGATTTGAAGGGTGGAAGCACATTATAGTGTGGTAGGTAGTACCTACCAATAGGTAGGTGTGGTAGGTAAAAAAAAAATTGGTAGGTAAAACAATGTTTGTAGGTAAAAACGCTGCAAATCATTGCTCACTGATCAGCTGAGTGAGCCTCGAAGCCATTTTCAATGCTATTGAATGGAAGTGCTCTTCCAGGCGTCTCCAGCATTCGAGGATATCTTCTTCACTCCTCACATCACTGATCAGCTGAGTGAGCTCCAAAGCCATTTTCAATCCTATTGAATGGAGGTTGCTCTTCCAGGCGTCTCCAGCATTCGAGGAGATCTTCTTCACTCTTCAGATCACTGATCAGCTGAGTGAGCTCCGAAGCCATTTTCAATCCTATTGACGCAGGAGCTGAAATTTGAGAGGGAAGGTCAAGGGAGAATACAGATGGTGGTAGGTGCTATTGATGGAGAACCAGTGATCTATACAGAAGGATGATCTATACAGAAAATAATAAACCTTTGAGCAATGATTTGCAGCGTTTTTCAGTGTTTTCGACCTCGTCATTCGACATTGTCATTAAAAGTGCCGTAACCCCCGTTATTTACCAAGTAATTTGAAGATATCTTCGGAGAGAGAATTGTTTCAATTTTTTTAAAGTCCTAAGATGAGAAAGTTTGTTGCAAATTAGTTGAAGAATCGATTCCTGTAGTATTGCTGATAGGTTTCCTTTTAAGCTGTTCACCAACAACCTCAAAAGGTGAATAAAGTGAAAAAGAGACATTTTTTTATTGAAAAGCTTGAAAATCGAAATTGATTTCTGTGTGTTAAATTCCAAGCTACCTCCTAGTGCAAAACCAATCTCTTTCAAGAATAAACTTTCTTTAAAAAAATCAATTTAGAAAGCAGTTAAAATTTTTGTTGAAAATTAGGTTTTTTTAAATCGAAGTATTTATTTTGAATATTAGCCCATTTCGATGGGCGCTCCACGTAAAAACACGCCCAAATTCCAATATTTCCGACGGTCTACCATTTTTAAGGTTTATACTATGAAATTTGAGGAGGAAAATGAAGTTTGAATTCAAAAAACATAAATGAAGACCCAAGGGGAAGAACGCACTAAGTCCAATTTGAATTTTTTTTTATTTCTTCAACAAATCATTGCAAATTTTCATTATTTTGCAATAAATTTTCTTTATTTTTCTTTTTCCTTCAATTTATGATATAATTTGATTCATACAAGTTTATAAATTTATGTTTCTAGTTAAAACAAAAGTCCACATCTAACAAATGGCATCTAAATCTCAGTTTCGAAAAAATTGGACTTAGTGCCTTTCCCTTGGGTCTTCAAATAGTATTATACGGAAAATTGAGGTTTTTGTAACAATTTCAAAGTTAAAGAAATTGCATTTTGAGTGGGATAGAAATTTAAAAGTCTTAAAATGAAAAAGGTTGTTGCAAATAAGTTGAAGAATCGATTCCCGAAGTATTGCTATTGCTGATAGGTTTCCTGTGGAGCTGTTCACCAACAACCCTCACAAGGTGAAACATTTGGTTAGTAATGCATGCATTCCAGGGGACGTCCCATTGGATAAGCATTAGATCAGGTTAACCAGTTGGTAAGCGATAAAACTGTTCACTCGGCAGTCCGTTGAAGTTCAATTCCGTATTCAATGTGAAACAAAAAAAAACTTTAAAAACCCATGAAATATGCGATTTATGGTGTTCCTGGCACATGGTGGCACCACTATTATTCCATGGTGGGACAGAGAATAATTCATGAAAATCCGGAGGTATAATGAGAATTTTCCTCAATTTCAAAGCTTAGATAGGTATAGTAAGCTACTATAGTACGCTATAGTTACTATATAGTACGCTATAGCTTACTATAGTAAGCTATATAGGAACCGAAATATTGAAAAATCGGATATTTTGTGAATATTATCCCCCCACTCTCCCCCTCATCTTGCGAATTTTGATACTCTGGTGGAATAGTGTGCAGTTTGGAAGATTTATGAGTCGAACAAAAGAAACTTTCAAAACGGTTGGAAATTGAGGCCTGGGCAGATTTACAAGATTATGCCCGCAAACGTACGTTTTTTGAGCATTAACCCCTCCTTTCCCCCCCTTAAAAAGCAAAATTCGAAATTCTGGCGACGTAGTGCACAACTAGATAGTTTTCGGCATCGAACAAAAAAAGAACCAGGAAAATCGGTTGAGAACTAAGGCCTGTGCAGAGTACACAAGATTTTGTTACACACACACACACACAGACATTCACCTATGGTTTTTTTTCGCGGATTTGGATTCAGAATGGTCTAAAACGGATTACTGTGTGGTTATTTTTTTTTCTGTTGAGTGTTGTCCAACTTCACCCCAGATTGATCGCATAAGGACGCCCAAGTCTTATTGTGGGACGTCCTAAACAGGAGACTTTTGGTTTATTATTTTCAATAATGAACCATTTGAATGGAGAAATAAAAAAATTTCAAACAATTTTCCATTTGAGGTCTTCCAAGGGGTTAAAATGAAGGGTTGAAATTTTCAAAAATGCCCTGGTAGATAGTAGGTACATGTGGTAGGTAGGTAAAAAAAAATTAAATAAATAGTGACAATGGCTAGCTGTGATCTTTGCAGACGAATGATCTATACAGGAAAATAATAAACCTTTGTGAAATAATTTCCAGCGTTTTTTGTTTGATATAGCTTATAGAATCTAAAATTGGGTTTCTGTCCAACTTTAGTGTAGAAATCCTGTACTCGTCATTGATTAACAATCAAACAAACTATTAAGCATTATTGAATCACTAGAAAGCTAAATATGAAAAATAATGACAGTTGGGAGCTAAATTTGAAGTTACTCCCAAACACGAAATCCCAAGATACTCTTTGGCACGACTCCCGGACAAGTAGGTATCCACTGGCTTGCATCTTCGCTTCTGTTCTAATAGGGAATGAATGGACTCCTCTTAAGACAAAATGCAAACGAACTACGAACTTGACAAGAAAAACCAGACCTCCGACACAACAAACTTCACCATTTTCCGCCAAGGGACTGAGAATGTAGGTATCAATGTGCTAGGCACTTCAGTTTAGTACCTTCTACTATATTCTCGATTATGGTACCCAGTAAGGACTTACTCACACGGGTACATACCGCGTATGTTCACGTTCAGGTAAGATATGGATAAACATATTGTGTAGTAATGCATGCATTCCAGGGTCCGTCCCATTGGATAAGCATTAGGTCAATTAATAGCAGTTGGTAAGCGAAAAAACTTTTTCACTCGATGTAATTTATTAAGTATTTTAGGTACAACAACCCCCCCCCCCCTCACCCTTATCCACCACAACATTTCTAGCGGCATGGGAGCCTCGAATTTGAAGAGCATTTTGAAATCCATGATCTACGATACCCAACATGCGAACTCGAGTTTCAAAGCTTGGGTACAATTAGTAAGGAACCGAAATATTGAAAAATCGGATATTTTATGAATATTATCCCGTCCGCTCGCCCCCTCCACATGCTAATTTTGATACTCTGGAATAGTGTGCAATTTGGAAGATTTCTGAGTCGAACAAAAGAAGAAACACTCAAATCGGTTGGAAATTGAGGCCTGGGCAGACGACACCAGATTTTGCCCGCAAACGCAACGTTTTTTGAGCATTACCCCCCCCTTACCCCCCTTAAAAGGCAAAATTCGAAATCCCGGCAACGTAGTGCACAACTAGATAGGTTTCCGCGTCGAATAAAAAAAGAACCACGAAAATCGGTTTTAAATTGAGGCCTGGGCAGAGTACACCAGATTTTGCCCGCAAACCGCACGTTTTTTGAGCATTACCCCCCCTTCACCCCCCTTTAAAAGGCAAAATTCGAAATCCCGGCGACGTAGTGCACAACTAGATAGTTTTCCGCGTCGAATACAAAAAGAACCACGAAATCGGTTTTAAATTGAGGCCTGGGCAGAGTACACCAGATTTTGCCCGCAAACGCACGTTTTTTTGAGCATTAACCCCCCCCTTCCCCCCTCAAAAGGGCAAAATTCGGAAATCCCCGGCGACGTAGTGCCACAACTAGATAGGTTTCCGCGTCGAATACAAAAAGAACCACGAAAATCGGTTGGAAATTGAGGGCCTGGGCAGAGACACCAGATTTTGCCCGCAAACGCACGTTTTTGAGCATTAACCCCCCCTTTACCCCCCTTAAAAGGCAAAATTCGAAATCCCGGCGACGTAGTGCACAACTAGATAGGTTTCCGCGTCGAATAAAAAAGAACCACAAAAATCGGTTGGAAATTGAGGCCTGGGCAGGGTACACCAGATTTTGCCCGCAAACGCACGTTTTTTGAGCATTAGCCCCCCCTTCCCCCCCTTAAAAAGCAAAATTCGAAATCCCGGCGCCGTAGTGCACAACTAGATATTTTTCCGCGTCGAACAAAAAAAGAACCAGGAAAATCGGTTGAGAACTAAGGCCTGTGCAGATGACACAAGATTTTGTCACACACATACACACAGAAATTCACCTATTGTTTTTTTTTCGTGGATTTGGATTCAGAATGGTCTAAAACGGACTACTGTGTGGTTCTCCTTCACCGCAGATCGATCGCATAAGGACGCCCAAGTCTTACTGTGGGACGTCCTAAAAATATATTTAAAAATGTAGTTTTGACTAAATAGACATTTTTTTTTCGGCAGGCAGGTGAGAAAATGTTCAAGATTCATAGGTGGAATTGGATCTTGTAAGATATCTGGAAGGGTCCGCGTTTTCAGGTTAAGAGGGATTCAAACACCATTCGAACCCACACCTCTTTTTCTCCCATGTTGGAGCTCAGCCCAGAACTGTTCAACACATTTCTTCGGGGGAAAAAAATCTGACATAAATCTCTCTAAATGGACATTTTAGTCGAGATCAAATGGAATGAAGATAAAATTTTCCTAGCTCGTTATCTATGTCTTTACAATGATCTCATCTATGTCGGATCAACACTTCCAGGACTTTTTGAACTGTACATCTATGTACCTTAATAAAAAGGTTGATTTGGTGCTCTTTATAAGGTTTAACCTTCATGAGTAAACCAATTTTATATTTATTGCCCCATGATTCCCCAAACCAGTTTAACTGTTCAACTTCTGTTCTTGAGAAGCTTCTTTTTCAAGACCTGCAATTTTTAGAGTTTGTTGATCGATACGAAGGAGCGTGTTTGAGTGAAATTGGACAAACCACGGATTTTTGAAATGCTTTTGGAGCATATGGAGATGATGAAATGAGTCATGAACAGTTTATAAGGTACAAGGAAGGCAGAACATCGACTCAAGATGACCCTCGTTTAGGAAGGCCCTCAACCTCAACTGAAGACACTCAAGTGGCCAAAATGAACGACCTTGTGCGTTTAATCGTAGACGATTTGGAAGATGGCAGACGAGCGTCACTTCCCATTTGGACCAAGTTGGGAGATGTTGACCAAGAAATTGGAGATGAGGAAGGTCGCGGTTTGTTGTGGTTTGGGCTGTTTTCACCACACAGAAATCTTGTCCTCTTGCAGTTGGATTGACAACGACAACCAGACAGCTCTCCGAGAATAAAAGTGATTGGAATCGACATGGGACTGATATTGTTTTAAAAAACCTCTTACTTGCAGTTGCATCCATGTTTGTTCCTGATTGATAACAGAGGGTCAAAAGGCACATCTCATAAGAAAGAAATTGTACGGAAAATGAGAAAATGTTGCAATAAAATGGCCAACTGTGATAGAAGCAAGAAACTTTGCAAAATAAAGTGTACTTGATGAGGATACAAGTAAGTTTTAATGAAGCTTTTTTGAAAAAGTCTTGGAACTCGCCCAAATAAAACATCTCTCACAGTGGCGTTCACTGAATCTCACAATGTCAGGAAGGAGAGGAGAACCAAGGCAGCACGGCTCTTCCTCTCACTAGAACGTACTCCCTTTGACAACTCTTCTCCTCGACAAACTTGATTTTTCTAAAATATTGATTTCTCACAATGTATTCGTTCCTGATCCCTTGATATTGCTCGATTTTGGAGTTTAGCTAGAATAATTATTGATGAATTTCATGCCAGCAGGGTAATAGGGTATTTCAGTGGGTCGGAAATTCAGGTTTTTGACCTCAAATTTGGATTTAGCACCATTGAAAACCTCTACA